>JBBPTG010000014.1:0-314965 GCA_038093975.1 Chalciporus piperatus
GGCACTGAGAACGATGTGTTGTGTCCCGAGATTTTCCTCAACGTCGTTGCAGACAAACTTGCCTACACGTCGACGATGTTCATCAATATTGAGCTTCTCGACTATTTCTTTTATCAGGTCAGTTTGTCTAGTTTGCAGGTTCGGAACTCGTATTCTGAGCTGTTTTCTAGTTTCCTCGAGAGATTGACTCTCGATTGATCTATGACTTGGATCGGAACGAGATCATCCAGTTTGCACGGGAGAATCCTAGCATTCGACACCATCTAGAACTTCAAGAGCGCAAGGACAAGCTTGAGGAGGTAAAACTTTCCAGTGTCTTATTCGCTTCGTGTCCTGACACGCAACACTCAGGTGATGAAACAACTTAACAGCCTGTCAACACTCCGTCCAGATTCCCAACCTACCCCAAGACGTCAACGAGGATTATTCGGAGGGATGTTCTGATGACTGCTAGTCTAGATTTTTCGCTTGCGTCACTCTTTTTTGGATGACTCTGCCACTCGCCCGTCGTAGCTTACTTTGGTTTTCCCGCCTCATTTGCGGAAGGATAATACAATGCATTGGATGTATAATGAGAAATAATCACCGCTCTATGTTGAAAAATGCGAATGGTGAACACAGAGTAGGTACACTCATGGTCGGCAAGTCTAGAGCTTGGCTTTCCCCTTGGCCGTCTACGGAGCACGTCGTCAATGACACACACCTGGACACACTTCTGTAATAACAACACGTACTTCGAGCACAGCCCCGAGTTTGGTTGCCAACATGACATTTCCCCTCGTCTTGAGCTTGCCAGTCATGAACGCCTTCTGACCGTCAAGCTAAGTGCCCATCGAAAGAAAGAAAAAAGACACGTCAGACATTCAAATCATCCCCCACACGAGAGCACGAAACACAGGAAAACTCGAAACCCACCTGGCCAGATGATAGTTGCTCAAACGTATCGTCGCTCATGAGGATCGTGACACCAGCCTTGGCGGGTGCTTCGACGGGTCCCTTGTACACCGTGCCTTTTTCCTTCATGTCGATCGTCCAGACGGCTTCTTCTTTCTTGGCGTTTGTTATCCGCATCTCAAAGATTGCATTTGTCTGTTGGGGGGCAGCAATAAGACACGGAGGAAAGGGGGTGGCAATGGTGGGATCAAGAGAGGGACATGGCGCGTACCTTCTTGAGCTGGGCTTTCCGCTCAGTTTCGCTGAAACCCTCAAAGGCAGAGCCGAGCCGTGCGATGATCTCTGAAGCCTGAGAGGGACATAATGAACGTTTGGTTGCGGAAATGCAAGGAGGGCGATGAGGGTTACCTTGAAACCTTCTACTTTGATGTCGGACATGGTGGGGATGGGAGGAGGAGAGTGGAGCACTGGGCAAACTTTAAGCACAGGTTGTGACAATGTCGTACTCTATCATATGATTAACCGTGGCCGGTAAGTTGTTCGGCTACCCAACATCGGGAATCCATGACTGCATCCGTCAGAGTCTACGCTGACACGTCAAGTTTGAGGAAGGTCAGAAATATCTTTAAAATACCAACTACATATCTTACATCCTCTGTCCCGTGGAAGATCTGCACCCCTGTCCCCTCAGAGCAACTTCTTATCATACCAATCATGTTCATACTGAATCCCCGCTTTTATCGTCGACGCAAGTTGCCATCCGTGTCCCTCTCCCGGGAATAGGTGATACTCCACCCTATCCGCACCTCCTTGCGTTTTAATTGTGTTGACGATCCTCTCAGCCTGTTGCGGAGGGACAATCTTGTCGTCCGCCCCTTGGAGTACCTGAACAAGAGTATCGTCAGTCAGGGTGCGAACTTGTCTGATCGAGAAGACGCACCAGGAGCGGAGTAACGATTCTGTTCGCATAGTTGACAGCACTACGTGCCGCGTACACTTCGGGGACTTCTGCGAGGGAGCCACCTATCAACTTTTCCAGATACCTCAGCTCAAACTTGTGAGTGGAATTCATAAACGCCGGTAGGTCAGAGAGACCGTATAGCGAATTGGCGGCCTTGAAGTAGGAAGGATCAGGTGCGATGGAAACCGCAGCCAGAGTGGTGAACCCGCCAGCAGAGCCACCTCTGATGGCAACGCGGGATCCATCGATGAGTGAATATGGTGCTTCTGCGAGCATCCTGGAGGCATCCTGAGAGTCTTGGACGTCAATGATACCCCAGTTCCCAACAAGCCGCGATCTGAAAATGGATAAGAGACGTGAGGTCACGATGAGCGGGGCATCCTTACACATATTCTCGACCATAACCTGACGAGCCGCCATAATTCACATCCAACCTTTCCGAATCACATCAGCTTTTGCGTAGAGCATAAGTGAAGCCTGCTTACCAGACGTAACCACGACTAGTAAAGTAGATCTTTGACCAGTTGAGGGTTTGCGGTGTCATGCTTGTAGGGCCTCCATGGATGTTGACAATGCAAGGGGGCTTTTCGCCTGGGATGCTAGAACCCGAATACTTGGGATTCTTGGGGGCATAATATACCACATACAACGGTTTCTCGTCCCTGTAAAGCGTGATTGCCTGAGGGGGTGATATGTATTCCTTGTCTTCTGCTGATGTCGATTTCAATGAGCTCGATTTCAAAACCTGGTACGTCGGCACGAATGAGGTTCCCGTGAACTTGCACATGAATACACCTCCTGGTGCGTCGCTCTTGTTTGCGATAAAGACGATCGAAGCACCCCCGCTACTCCTGACGTACTCCGACATGGAGAAAGGGAACTTCACCTCAGTGATGCTTGGTTTTTCAGAGAGGCTCGCCAGATACAAGACAGTGCGTCCGTCTCTCATGGCAATGAACGCTCCATATTTGCTGTCACCGCCCGCAGGGTCGTCCAGGATGGCATACGGGGAATATCCAAGAAGCCACGCGGGTTGAGCAAAGTCTTCTTTAATAGACTCCGGAATGGCGAGCCGAGTGGAATTTGTGATGGTGGAGTATACAAATGGATTCTGGAAACCGTTCAATTGGTCCGAGGTGAACACCAAAGTAGTGTCTGTCACCCAGGTAGGGTAGGTGACCGATTTAGTGAGCTTCGCCCCAGCGACATAGGTCTTGTTCAACAGGACGAGCGTGTCCTCTTGGATTAGTACGTCGGCGACGTAGATGAGCGCCCCTTCCCAAGGCATGTCTGGGTGGTACCACTCTTGCCAGGCTATCTTTGTCCCTGATGGATTGAACACTGGGGAGGAATAGAAGTCGGCGCCTACAACGAGGGGGAATACTGCCTTCCGAGTGGTGTTGATAACGCACAACGTCGTGATGATCGTCTGCGGGGTATCTACTGTATGATCCTCGAGAATCGATACAAGAAGATCGTTCCGAACAGGGTGGACAGCGAAGTTGGAATAGCAATGTGCGTGGATATCTAAAGGAACATCGCTGATCAGGGAATGATGACTACGGTGAACGATAGGCACTGTTGTCACCTGGAGTTACTGGCTCGGGTGTCTTCGTCGATGCCTTGACCGAATACACGCGGTTGTCTGCAGAGTTTGAAAAGTACACCGTGCCTCCATACGCAATTGCTGCTGCTCCCCCGTACTCTTCGACGCGGGTTCGAGCGCTGTAAGGAGATGCGATGATATCCTGCCCCGTGAGCGTCTCGACGATAGCGTGGCGCGCATTATCTTCAGGACGACTTTCGATATGATATATCGTGTTCTCCGTCGCATCGACGAACACGTCATCAAATGCGATATTCTATGGGTATCGATGATGCCTTTCCACAAGAGGTGATGGCCAACTGAACTCACGCCTTGTATGATGGAATCTGTTGTGATGGGCGATTCCCACTTTCCGTACGGTGCCGTTTGAGACATGTCGCCTGGAGCTGAGAAACAGTTTGGATGCGATGTAGAAGATACCAAGATGGCCTCCTGCCAATTCTACATCCCCGATCAGCACACACCGCGACCATTTTGGTAGAGGTTCATGTGCTCGTCGCCAGAGAGTGAGGCCGGCCCGGAGCGTAATCAGGGGTAAAAAGTGTCGGATGAAAACAGCCGTTCCAAGGGGCTCGTCTGGTGACCAACCGTAGGTAATGGTCATCGCTAATCCTCACCAAGTCCTGGTTGCCTAGTAGTGGAACCTGCGTTCTCGGATCTGCCTAGAACAGACTAACTAATGTACATCGCCCAATTCAAGATATCCTTCCATCGTACACACAGCCCCATGTTTTGCTAACCCCCTTCAAAGTAACTTCTTATCATACCAGGCGTGCTCGTACTGAAGCGCAGCCTTGATAGTCGAAGCAAGTCGCCATCCGTGACCTTCACCCTGGAATACGTGATAGTCCACTCTATCTGCACCTCCATGCTCTTTGATCGTGTTCACAATTTTCTCGGATTGCTCCGGAGGAACGATCTTATCATCCGCACCTTGGAGTACCTAAGCAAGACAAGATCCAAGTCAATGGATCAAATCCAACAAGGACGATAACGGGACTCACGAGAAGTGGCACGGTAATCTTGTCTGCATGATTCACAGGGCTACGCGCTGCATACACTTTGGGGATTTCCAGCGGGGTACCACCCAATAACTTGTTCATGTACGTCAACTCGAACTTGTCAGTAAATTGTGAGAGTAGCACGAGATCCGAAATTCCGTAGGATGATGTGGCCGCTTTGAAGTAAGAAGGGTTTGGCGCGATGGAGAGCGCGGCCAAAGTGGTGTATCCTCCTGCTGAGCCACCTCTAATGGCGACACGGGATCCGTCAATGAGGGAATATGGGGCAGCTGCGAGCAGCTTGGGTGCGTCTTGAGAGTCTTGTACGTCAACGAGACCCCAATTTCCAGCAAGTCGGGATCTGATGAAGCGTGAGAGGTGTGATCGTCCATCGGGTAGGTGGTCCTTACATGTATTCCCGGCCATAGCCCGACGAGCCGCCGTAGTTCACATCCAGCCTTTTGAGATAACATCAGCCCATGCGCTGGAAAGCCATCGAATCATACTTACCAGGCATAACCACGGCTGGTGTAGTATATCTTTGACCAGTTGAGAACCTGTGGTTCCATGGAGGTAGGGCCTCCATGAATGTTGACAATGCAAGGAGGTTTTTCGTCTGGGTTACTCGGGCCTGAATATTTGGGATTCTTCGGAGCATAGTAGACCACATAGAGGGGTTTCCCATCTCTGTAAAGTGTGATCGGCTGAGGGGGTGAAATATACTCCTCGTTACCCGTGACTGGGTTCGATGAGCTCGATTTCAAGACCTGGTATGTCGGCGCGAACGAAGATCCCGTGAACTCGCACGAGAATAACCCTCCTGGAGCGTCGCTTTTCTTGGCGATGAAGAGGATCGATGTACCTCCCCTACTCTTGACGTACTCGGCAACGCTGAAGGGGAAATCTTTGATCTCCACGATGCTTTGTTCCTCAGAGAGGCTAGCGATATACAGGACATTGCGGCCGTCACGAAGAGCAGTGAACGCCCCGTATTTCTTGTCGCCGCCTGTGGGGTCATCAAGAATCGCGTAAGGGTAATTTCCAAGATACCAAGCAGGTTGACCAAAGTCTTCTTCGATAGACTTGGGAATGGCAAGTCGTGTCGTGCCAGTGACGGTCGAGTAGATGAATGGGTTTTGAAAACCGTTCAGTTCGTCCGAGGTGAAGACAAGTGTGGTGTCGGAAGACCAGGTGGGGAATGAGACTGATTTGGTGACCTTCTCGCCGGCGACATAGGTCTTGTTCAGGACGAGGAGCGTGTCCGCTTGGACTAACACATCGGCAACGTAAATGATTGACCCTTCCCAAGGCATGTCTGGGCGGTACCACTCTTGCCAGGCTATCTTTGTCCCTGATGGATTGAACACTGGGGAGGAATAGAAGTCGGCGCCTACGACGAGGGGGAATACTGCCTTCCGAGTGGTGTTGATAACGCACAATGTCGTGATGATCGTCTGCGGGGTATCTACTGTATGATCCTCGAGAATCGATACAAGAAGATCGTGCCGAACAGGGTGGACGGCGAAGTTGGCATATCGGTAGTTCGGGTTGTCTACGCAGCACCGAGATGATCAGCAGGGAGATCATGACAAATCGAATGGTATTACCTGGGGTTACGGGCTTTGGTGTCCCCAATTTTGCCTTGATCGAGTACAGGCGGTTATCAATGAAGTTCGAGAAGTATACTGAACCTCCATGAGCGATTGCAGCCGCACCACCATATTCGTCAACGCCGGTGCGGGCACTGTACGGGGATGGGATGATATCCCTCCCGGGTCTCCCCGAGGGTGTGTGCAGTACGATCACGTATCGACCGTTGTCTTCAGGTCGCTTTTCTATGTAGTATACTTTGTTCTCCGTGGGGTCGACGAAAATGTCATCGAACGCAATGCTCTACCGACATCAATCCCATCTGTTCTGCAAGAAATGTGGACGATTGGACTCACGCCTTGTACAATGGTGTCTGGAGTGATAGGCGACTCCCACTTTCCATATGGCGCAGTCTGTGACATTGTCGTCTGCGATTGAGTCTGATCGATGTTGGCTTGGTGTATGTGGTATCAGAGATATGGTCAAAGCTGCACTATATCGCATTCAAATGATTCTGATCAGCTCAGCGCCATCCGAATGGAGATTCATCGCGGCATCTAGAACAAGATCTAGAATACTCCCTGGAATAATACGTATCCAAGAGTTGGCAAGACACGTGCTTCCGAAGAACTAGATATTGGCCATCAGAATCCCTCCCCGATTGTGCATCCAGGGTCCTGATAGCGGCCTTGTTTGCCCCATGGGGTAAGGAGCTCTGTATCGTGACCTAAGCCGCTGCGTACCAATCCTTCCTCGTGCTTGGAGGATAGCAAAAGGCATTTAAAGAGCTCTAGCATCAGTCAACGACAGAGCCCATGCAATGCCAAATACTACGCACCACATCACACCGTGTCTTAGCGATGCCTATGGGATATGGATGGGACAGAAGCATTCCGTATGCTATGACGTGCTGGGCCGTTTGAATAGTTCGTCCAAGAGAGCGGCGACTTTCTTCTGTGCTTCGGTCTTCTCCTGCTGCACTTGCTTCAGTTCGACATCCCGGCGATGCGCAATCTACGCTTCATCCGACAAAAGTAAAAGCAACTTCAGAGAGTGTGTGAGTGAGAGCAGCGAGTCCGCTGCTCGTACCTACATCGAGATAAATTGAGGAATGGATCATGAATAAACCGAGATACTTACCATTGATTCGGCACACGATTCAGCCCGGAATGATTCCCGAGCGACGCGGAATTTATCCTTGTTTCCAACCTTGTGTGTGGGATCAATAACATGCGCCAAGCACATTGATTGAACGCACAGAAGCAAGGCTGTCAAGATACAATCTACGAAGCGCTTCGACCCGAAGCATCCCTCTCGCTATCACCCCGAGACGTGGCTCACAGTGAGTCTTCTCCGTTGGCTCCCTTATCTCCTCCCGGACTTGGACTCCTCAGTCCTCGAGTCGGAGCAGGGCTGGCCGACACATCATGTTCATGCAGCGATGTCGTCGCCGCCAGAACGCCGACCTCACCTTCAAGTTCGTCGGTGGCTGGAAGCGAGAACAATCCGGGCGACTGTCACGTTGTCAACGATGTCCACGGACCAGATTAAAATTTAAAAACCTATGCTACGAAAACACGAGTGATACCTGCCGGACAACTCACCGCGATGTGTTACCCCACAGTCGGATACCCTCAGCTACGCGTCTGCAGCGATTTCTTAAACTGGCTCTTCCACCTCGACAACACCTCCCATGACATGGACAACCGTGGCCCTAAAGAGGTCAGTGACGTCGTCGTGAACTCGCTCTGCCATCCGCACACGTGTCGTACTCCGGTGCGTCTTAATCGGATGACCAAAAAGTGAGTGCTTCCCTGTTCTGTGTTTGATTGCCCCTTGCCCCGGCTGACTTGGTGTGTTAGCTTTTACAAACGGATGAGAAAGACTGTGAGGCTTGTAGTGTACATATTGCGTGAGTGCATGGACGAACAGAAGAAAAAGCTATTCAAGGGTCGATATCTGAATGAAGAACGTCAGGAACGGGTATCAGCGACATTGGTCGTCGGTCTTAACAAGCGCCTCCACTTGAAAAGATTTCCCGTCCTTGTCATCAAAACGCACGCCCCTCGACCGCCAACGATCCCACCACTTTTGTATAAAGGTGGCGTGATCCACCACCCCGGCCAACGTGCCAGTGTTCCGAATACGGACTTGCGTCAACTTTGGTAGGTCCGATTCTTCAATTTGGCACATCAGGTCTTCGAGGGGCTTCATGATGTACGCCGCAAAGATCTGCATTGGGACGCCCACGAGGTCTTCGCTAATAGGGAAGATTCCGATGCGCTTGAGGGAGGGATGATAGAGGTGGTATAATTGTTGGTGAGGGAAGATTGTGATAAACGTCTCGAGGTTCGGACATTTGGCAATGATTTCAGGTAATAGAGGCGTTTGAGCGACGGTCCGAACGATACGGATTTTGTGGCCATGCGTCCGTAGAAAATCGGGACTGAACGGGGAAAACCCCTCGAGGCGATGTAGGCAAGGTAACTGGTCGGGGGAATTGGAAAGCATGAGAAGGAGTGTGTTCAGGGGGACGTTTCCCAGAGATGCGTGAGAGAATGAAGGACTGTCTCCTAAAATCAGGGTCCTGAGGTTGGGGAGCATAAGGTGCTCCTGACGGGGTTTTTCAGGGAATGAACCGTGAATGTTCGTTAATGTAAGGCTCCTGAGGCCACGTAAGTCCCGCAGCAGCCACATCAGGTCGCTCCAACTCGGACTCTCGTTGCAAGTCCACTCCACGCGGCGCAGCGAAGAGGCACTTGTCTTGATCAAGGCCTGTACGACCTCTGTAGGGGTCTGCGCGGGAGGAAGAATCTTCTGCGAGTTGGGAGTGAGCGTCATGTAGAAATTGCTGTTGACGAAGATCTCGAGGTTGGGGGTACATCGTAAGAGACGCGCAAGATTTTTCGACACGGAAGGGTGTGGATTGTAGAGTTGTACGTCTACGCGACGTGTCAACGACCCAAGAGCTCGAATTCCATCCTCGGCTTTGCTCTTCTCCAGACGGTCCGCAAAGATAATGAGTTGTTTTGAACTAGTGAGATGAATGTGCTCGTGGATGAGCTCCAGTATTATAGAGTACCAGTCCTTGCAGACCAGCAAGAGTGCCAGACGGATAGATGAAACCATGTTCCAACACACATCGACCTCGCGAGTTTCGGAGAATGGATCAAGTCTGTCAGAGAGCAGTAACCCTGGAACTCGCACGATCAGAGCGAAAATATGGTGCCAAACTTCAACGGAGAGAAGACGAGACAAGACCATGGTTTTCGTCCTGAGCAAGACAGTGTATCAGTTGCTCCTCAGGAGGTCCGAGAACAACTCCACCTACCAGACGGGAAACGAAGCCGAGAAACACGCGCCAAAGAGGGTGCGACAGTGAGCAACCGTCAAAGGCCTGATAGAAACAAGCAAATGAGGGCGAATATGATGGTATACAGCGGATCAGAAGATGTACACGATGTAAAGGTTTGGTATAACGCGCGCAAAGCGGCAGTGGTGTCAAGAAATTCCTAGGACCCACATTGGCGTCATTTATAAGGTAGCCCTCATGTGAATCCAGAACTTGGGCCCCGTGTTCACGGCAAGCTTTCTCCAAAACGGACTTGACATTGACGAAGTCAGGTTGATTGAAAAGGAACCGACGAGAGCTTGGGCAGCAGTTGAGCTGTCTGAACTTCGGGCTCCGCTGGTTTGCGTGACCGAGTGCCAAGCGCCTACAAAGTAAACCAAAATTTTGCCTCGAGGCCGCCCACAATCGTGCCCTCAAACCTCTAGAAATGAAAATACCCATGTCAGCTTGATGTCAGCTGCTCGATTTTCTCATGGCCGGTCACACCTATGAGAAAGCTGGATGGTTCAAGGGAATGGCCGATCATACGCGAGCGAATTCGAGGAGGTGCCAAAGGTCGGAGAAACATTTAGGCTTCCGCCGAAAGACACATAATGACAGTCAATGAATTTGAGCCAGCGCGGTGGACCAGAGTCGCCTTTCTGGTGACATGAGCCATTTACTTCCGTTCCGAAGGGTCCGTTTCGCTGGCAACCAGGATTTGCGTCTCTACGTCCGAATCTATGCGTCCACCCCCTTTGCATTCCTGCGTCATCTCGACCATCCGATATGGACGCTCCAGGTGGTCGGTCGTACTTCGGATTTGGCTGTGATGTGACAATAGGTTCACGCCTTATTATAATCTACCACGCACCGTCACCCTTCGAAACGGCAGTCTTCTTTCCTCTGCCATGTCCCAGGATATAATAAGAAGACAGGCGAGCCGCAAGATCATTTCGTGAGACCACCAATATCCCTTTTATTGGTGATGACAACCTTGGATAACAGAATACGTATGCAGTCGCCCAAGGGAAAGTCGTCCAGATGAGATTTTCTCATCTCATGTCACTCTTGTGTGCGATCGTGCACCAACTGGATTTCACATGTCATTCCCTTTCAGTCAATCCAACAAACCTGTCCGCAGGGAATCCGCGCTTTCAACAAAATGAAATCGGAACCATGCTCTGTATGGTCACACGAAATGGGTGGGGACACCGTCTCCCTCGAATGGATATAAGCACGGACCCTTCTCGACAAGCAGTCACCAGAAAATGTTTATGATAACCCCGTTCACACTTATCTCAATCTTCTCCGTCTCTGCGATCGCACTTCTTGCAGGCAATGCAAGGCGCAAAGCAGCCCGTCCCCTGAGTTTCCCTCCTGGACCCAAGGGTCTGCCACTTCTCGGAAATGTTTTCGACGTCGAACTCACCCAGCCGTGGTTGAGTTTCAATGAATGGGCTTCGTCCTATGGTCAGCATCCTTGTTTCGAAAACCATGACACTCACAACCTTCATCATACCTAGGTGACCTATTGTACTGCACACTCTTCGGACGACAGATCCTAGTTATACAAACTACAGACCTTGCCAAAGCTTTGCTTGAACAACGCTCAAACATCTATTCGGATAGACCCCCGGTCAAGACCAAAAAAGAGTTAGTTCATCTATTGATCGCCGTGTGGTTCTGTCCTGTTGACTACCTTGCGCTCAGCGTCGGCTCGGAGTTTAATAGCGCACTCCTCCAGTACGGAGAGGAATGGCGCCTTCATCGAAGATTATTGCACCAGTCCTTCCGCGCTGAAGCTGTACGAGATTATCTCCCCACTCAACAGCGAAAAGCCCGCCAGTTATTGATGGGCATCTATCAATCGCCCGAGCGTTACAAAAGACAAATCGAGCTGTAAGCTTTCCTGATACATGCCTAACAATCGTGGATGCTGAACATCACTGATGACACCCAGATTTGCCTCTTCTTTGATCATGTCCACCGTTTATGATTACGAAACCATTCCGAATGACGACCCGCTAGTGCTTGCGGCGGAAAGGGCAATTGAGGTATTCGTCAAAGTAGCCGGGCCCTCGACCTATGCTCTCTTGGAGGCATTTCCTTTCCGTCAGCTTTGATTCCTTCGACACGCCAACGATTTCACTAACAGATCAATTAGTTCTAAAGTTGCCTACATGGTTTCCTGGTGCTGCTTTCACACGCATGGCTATACAATCCAAGAAGAATTTGCATGACATGATGGAGGTACCGTTTCGGTATGCCCGTGACAGAGTGGTGAGATTTATTTGATCTCTATCATCAGATCGGTCCAATTGACGAGCCGGTTTTCAGATGTCGCGTGTTTCCGGACAATGTATGGTATCCGAGTCTATGAGACGCTTTACGGAATCTGGATCTGCAGGATTTGAACTTGCGCTCAAGTCCTCTTCTGCGACAGCGTTTATCGGTCAGTTCTGATTTTACAGGCTTATGACGGAGATTGACACATTAACCACAGCCGGTGTGGAAACAGTAAGTGTTTCGTTACCATGCGCGCGTAAGGTTCTCAACAATCAAACAGACAGCATCTACTTTGCTAATCTTTGTCTTGGCAATGATGCGTTACCCGGAGGTTCAAGAGCGCGCTCAGAAGGAAATCGATGCTTTCCTCGGGGGAAGCAGACTGCCAGACTTCGGAGACAGACCGTCCCTTCCTTACGTCGATGCAGTTTTGCGAGAGACGTTGCGGTGGCATCCGGTATTCCCCTTAGGTAAGTAGACATCACTGAACGTATCGACAATAATCGACAAGATCGTCTCAAGGCCTGCCTCATTACACTTCCAAGAGTGACGTGTATGAAGGGCATTACATTCCTGAAGGTGACAATTACCCTCATCCCGATTAATTGGTCTGACGGCGGCCTAGGTTGCGTGGTCTTGGCCAATTTATGGTACCTTCATTAATTGCCATGCCACCTGGGGGTTGCTCATTTATCACCTAGGGCAATGTCGAAGGATCCCATCAAGTACCCCAACCCTGATGACTTTAACCCGGACAGATTCTTCACCCAGGATGGTGAACTCAATGACGATTGCATCGCCCTGGCTTTCGGCTTTGGGCGCAGGGTTTGGTACATAATCTTCCCTTTCAGTTGTCTTCAATTATCTTACACCCATGTTAGCGTGGGCAGGTACTTCGTAGATGCGTCGCTATGGACAGCGGTGGTTCACCTACTCGCTGTATTCAAGTTCATGAAACCGGTTGACGAGCACGGGGTAGAAAGAGACCCGAACCCCAAATGGTCGACTGGGTTGCTCTCGTGAGTTTATCTCCGTGGCTCGAGGAGAAAGGCTGACCTCAGTCAACTATAGACACCCCCTCGAGCTCGAATGTCGTGTTGTTCCTAGGCTCCCTGGAATGACCGCCGACACACTGATGGAAATGATACAGTCCAGCAATTGAGCCGAGGGTTTAGGGTGTGTGCTCGCGATGTAGGCGATGTGTTGTATGATACTGTACTGTTTCGACAAGTGTAATTGTGTCATAGTCAATAGTGGTCGCATGTACTGGAAATGTGAAACGGGAACCTGACTCGTCGTCGAAACACTATTCTGTGTAAATACTTGTTGGTTAGCACCAATCACTTGCAGAATACCCCGTCTTTGCGCTAAATGTCCGAACTTCGGTTGGAGCCATGGCTAACATGGCTCTACGTCGTGTTGCATGTTTCGCTGGCTTGTGTGTTGCTGTCTCGCCGCTCTGCCACCACCATATATGTCTGATAGATCTGATCAGCAATAAACGTCATTCAAGTTGAGCGCGATTGATGATCACATCGGAAGCAATGCGGATGCTTGCGGATGTTGCCTGTCGAGAGCGTTTCGGTGTCTTCGAGCACAGCATCTCTATTGCTTTCCCAGAATTGGTTCCCGTGCGCAGTGCCGCCGCGTGGAGAAGGGAGTCCCTGTCCGATCGTGAGACCCGAGTAACCGAATAAAACCCGGGGCTGCGTTTTCCTGAAATCCAGACGAAAGAAAGCACGCCATGTCAAGACAAGAGCGAGTGCCGGCGGCCTGGATTGGCGTGTGGCGGTTGACTAGGGTCGTTGGGCAGCAACATCAAACAATCGTCACAAGTGCTTCTTACATACAGCGTGAATCGATCACGACTCTTTACAACGGCGTGAAATCGCAATTAAAAACACTTTAGCCTGCCAGTGGATCACCCCTTAGCATAAGCGAGATGTACACTTGAACGAACGAAAAATGTCATTATACACGCTGACCGTTAGATGCATCAACTGCGCCAGCTTCTCAGCGTCAACGCCTTCTTTTCTGGGAACAATTCGACAGGGAAATTTTACTGACCGGGTATCATGGACGAAGATCTTGCATTAGATGCCGAAAGTGTCGCATGAGTTGAGAAAGAGCGTACGAAGCGGCGCCCATCTCCATCCGGGTTCGAATTCAATGTTCTTTACATGTTCATGAAAAGCTGAAGATTGACAACATGGAAGCGATAGCAGACCACAAGGGCGCATCTGCAAGGTGCCTGCAGGGACAAATACGTCTTCCCCGTCTAAAAACCAACGCAACTCTGTCGTCGTTAAAAGTACCGGCTGCAGTGTGGAAAAGTTCCCGTCGAAATTCCTGGGTACTTCTCAGGGTCCCCCTCGAAAATCATTTTATAGGGTAAATCGAAAGAGGTATGTAGAATCTCACCATAGGTTGGCGATGATGGCCATTCCTGGTCAACGGAAATTGAGCGAAAACGGCTGGGTCCATCCGCTGATTTAGATGATGCTGACCCCTCGGAATGAGATAACTTCGTGAACGTCGTCTTCCACAGCAGCATGAGCTATCCCTAGTTGATCCGACGTCGTCAGCAGGTCAGAGCAAATAAATTAACGTCCAATGAACGTGCCTAGAGGTGCGACGGGATGATATCTCTCGTTAAGGTTTCGACATGCGGGAGGGATTCTCTACATCCCCCATCAGCACCACCGCGACGGCGCGACCATTTTGGTACATGTTCATGTGCTCGCAGGGTCGACAAAAATGTCAGCGAACGCAAGTTCTACCGACATCAATCCCATCTGTTCTGCAAGAAATGTGGACGATTGGACTCACGCCGTCTACAATGGTGTCTGGAGTGATAGGCGACTCTCACTTTTCATATGGCGCAGTCTGTGACATTGTCGTCTGCGATTGACTCTGATTGCTGGCTTGGTGTATGTGGTATCAGAGATACGGTCAAAACTGCACTATATCGCATTCAAATAGTTCTGATCAGCTCAGCGCCATCCGAATGGAGATTCATCGCGGCATCTAGAACAAGATCTAGAACACTCCCTGGAATAATACATATCCAAGAGTTGACAAGACACGTGCTTCCGAAGAAGTGAGTATTGGCCATCAGAATCCCTCCCCGATTGTGCATCCAGGGTCCTGAGAGCGGCCTTGTTTGCCCCATGGGGTAAGAAGCTCTGTATCGTGACCTAAGCCGCTGCGTACCAATCCTTCCTCGTGCTTGGAGGATAGCAAAAAGCATTTAAAGAGCTCTGGGCCATCAGTCAACCACAGAGCCATGGCATGCAATGCCAAATACTACGCACCACGTCACACCGTGTCTTAGCGATGCCTATGAAGCATTCCGTATGCTATGACGTGCTGGGCCGTTTAAATAGTTCGTCCAAGAGAGCGGCGACTTTCTTCTGTGCTTCGGTCTTCTCCTGCTGCACTTGCTTCAGTTCGACATCCCGGCGATGCGCAATCTGCGCTTCATCCGACAAAAGTAAAAGCAACTTCAGAGAGTGTGTGAGTGAGAGCAGCGAGTTCGCTGCTCGTACCTACACCGAGATAAGTTGAGGAATGGATCATGAATAAACCGAGATGCTTACCATTGATTCGGCACGCGATTCAGCTTGGAATGATTCCTGAGCGACGCGGAATTTATCCTTGTCTCCAATCTTGGGTGGGATCAGCATCGTTCAATGACGTGCGCCGAGCATATTGATTGAACGCACAGAAGCAAGGCTAACGATGTCAACCATGCCATCCACGAGTACTTCCACTTCCGCATCTAATTTCTTGTTCCATTCTTCTTCGATGCTCTCAAGGTACTCGGCTGAGTTCTGGTCAATGAGAGTGTTGACTGCGCTTCGCTGATGTAGCTTCGCTGTCGGAAGTGCAGAAGGACGGGAGACGTCTGTTTGAGGCGCTTCAGACATTCGGTCGAGATGTTGGGAAATGGAATGAGTCAAAGTCAAGTCAAAGTTCTGAATATGGACTTCATGGCGTCGCGCTCTGCCATGCACCAACTTGAACTAAAACGACGCTCAGGATGCGCCTGCAATCACTGATCCCCACCATCCCCGGCGATCTCGTCGCTGCCTTGGAAGCTGGTGGAATCAGGACGGACTCCAATCTGCTTTTCTCCGGGTCCTCGATCGAAATCCTTCAAAAACTACCACCAGGAGCAGTCAGCCTGGCAGATCTCGAAACATGCATTGGATTGGTCGCAGAAAACGCGTCCGCACGTGGAACCCGCGGGGATGAGTTGCACGCAGAAGCGCTTCAGAAACGTACGGAGGACGTCGCAGATATAACTTGCGGTGTGGACGAACTCGACGCGTTAGTCGGTGGCTTCGGCAATCGTCGTGTCTTTGAAATCTCTGGCGAGAGGGGGTCAGGCAAGACGGTATAATTGATGTGATTTCCTTGTCATTTTTTCAACCTCCATCGCAGTCTCTCGTTCTCCAGATTGCCGTACGGTTTCTGGCGGCGGACAAGCAAGCATCCGTTCTGTGGATGGATACCACAGGAGACTTCTCTGTTGACAGGACTACCCATGCAGCCCAAGAATTAGACGGAGAGGTAAGAACTCTGGTCCTTGCTGTCCAGACGGACTAAACATTATGCAGGGATCCACAACGCTAGAGCGACTGCACGTATCGCTCGTACTCGACATTGAGACTGCACATGTCCTTCTCCAGGACCTCCTATCTTCTTTTACTGTAAGAACGCTCCATCGAGTTTGGTTGCCCATGATTCAAGGCTTTCAGTCCAGCACATCGTCTGAGCATAGGGTCCGCTTGGTTGTAATCGACTCGATCACCCCGCTTTTGGCACCATCTCTCAGCGCCGTCTCGTCTCAAGGCCATGCAATCATGACAACGTTCATGCAGCATCTTCGCAGTTTAGCCCGGACGTATTCTCTGACGTTCCTCGTGAGCATCTAGATGCCATCGCGTAACCCCGTCTGACTTCGCGAAGATCGTCAACAACACGTCTGCCTCTCTTCCATACAACCCCTTATCCGCTTTCTCGTCTACCGTCAGAAAGCCTGCACTGGGGCCTTCTTTCACCTTCCTCTCCGATTGTACAATTTGGTTGGCAAGACATGAAGGTGCCGAAGAAGAAACGTCGATGCATGTAGCAGAGATATTCAGATCCCGATCGACGGTGAGAGCGAAGCGTTTGCGATTCACCTCCTTTCTTAGTCGCTTTATCATGGTCAGCCCTCGAAGATGTGGTGTACTTTCAAGATTCAACGAGGTCTCTTACGCCCAGCGACATGATATCCCTGTGGCAACAGCATTTTCGCTTGTCCTCACATGCACAATTCAAGTTGTCTGCATCCCTTCCTCGTTCAAGACTATTACCAAGGAGCCCATGCCATCATTGAAAACGTATACGTCGTTGTAGGCATGGCGGGGTCATGTTGTCTTCGAACATCCCTTGGCATTACCGAAGCAACTTGTCCGTCGTATATTCCCCGTCAAGGTTAACTCACATTGTTACCTTCTGCCTGGTGCTAGTATAAAGGTCGTTTCGCCCTAGCTTGCAATTACTTGGAGTCGGGTGCATCACGCCATGTTCCGGGTTTGGTGTTTGGAGCCAGTGCACACACTGGAAGCCAGTCATGTGCACTAAGTATAAGATTCGAAGGTTGCGCGTGGGCGTCCTTGACGTGGCGAAGAAAGATGTGAGTATGAGGAAGATCGAGCTAGTAGTCCAATTGCCATCAAAGTTGAGAACAATGAAACCGCATGTCCACTCTCTGACAGCGCGCTTGCTATCAAACATGGATGGAACATATCCGAACTATGACGCAGCTTGATTGTCCATTCAACATCAAAAATAAGTACTCAACGTGAATACCGTAAGAGATCAATCGATATCACAAGTCATTAAACCTGACAATCATATGAGCAAGCTAAGAAGCAGAAACAGCGGAAGCGTACTCACCGATCGGGCATGAGAACAGGAGCCATCAGACTCCACATATAGAGAAGCATGCAAACCCAGCTGCTGACGACCCGCATCCACATTGCTGTCTCAGATCGTCCAATGTACACGATCTCTTCCGAAGCAGTTTGCTCGGTGGACACCACATTCCTATACATAGACACGATGAGAGATCTCACAAATCCAATAGGTGAAGTAGCGACTGACCAGTCCGTGAGCAGCATCGCAACATACATTGACCCAAGCGCAAAGATGATATGGAACCAGGAATACTGTCATGGTACTTAGTGGGAGACGGAGTCGAGTCGAGCGGACGTACATTATAACGAGTCCCAGAGCGTTCGTCATCCTTCGTTTCGCCGTAATCTTCTTCCTCGTCCTCGTCCTCGTCCTCGTTCTCATACAGCGCAGACTCAGGGATAGCTCTGGTTTCTCAACAGGTTGGCTCAATTTGTGTGAAAAGGGACAGAAACATACCCTGCTTGTACCGCAGCCAACAGCGCCTGATATTTGGGGGACTCCGTGCGTCCTGGCTGCGTGGTTACGATACCCATCTCCGACTGCGTGCCGTCGTCGATTGGTAGGTGAATAGCACCACCCTTCTTGCCTCCACTCTTGCCTCCACCTACGAGCGCTCGGCTCTGGGTAGCCGCTCGACTAGTGGAGTATGCAATCGCGAGGAAGGTGAACACCGCGCCAAGGACAACGGTCGTCGTCCCTGCTGTACTTCCCTTGGTAATGGGATTGCAAGACTCGTGAGCACGGTTAGTCACCGCCGACATGATGAGATAGGTGCAATAAGCCGCCACCATGCCAGACTGGGCGAGGCCGGAACGTGGGTTTGCATCTTGTACCGCCGGGTGAATGGACATGATCGTGATGACGGTGCAAAGGGCAAGATTGAACGAGATGAAGAACCGATTCTGGGTGCATCCAGAGGAAGCAAAGTACCCGTAGAGGAGGCCCGTGACAGTGATGGTTATGATGTACATGATAGCGGTGGACCCGATGAGGATCCATTGCCAGAGGGTCGAACCGTCCTTTTCCAACTTCTCCAGGCAGGTCTCGGACCAAGAGTGTGCAAAGTCGACCAGCAGGACGAGACCGAGGAGAATGAACACTGTCGCCCCGATGAGAGCGATGTAATCTCCCCAGAAAATGAAGAAGCCGTTAGGAATGAAAAAGGTAACCGCCACTAATACGAGCCAAAGCAAGACTTTGGGCCCCCACCAACTGAGCTGAGTCAGTGAACATCTATGCAGAGAGGAGATCAAAGTTACCCATTCTGTATCGCCGCACGCTTGTCTCTGGATTCCCTTACACCAATGAGAGATAGACTCAGAAGGGAGTGGAAGAGGAATAGGGCGAAGCAAAGTCGATGAACCTAAGGTAGAATGAGAAGGGGACAAATGCGAAGACAGACAGGACTCACCGCAAGTACACCATAACACTTTCCTTCCTCACACTCCATCTTGATATAATCATAGCTCCATTGTTCGATCTTGCGTATGGCAAACGGTGTCTTCATGAGCCACGCCAGGAGGGAATTTAGTATGAATATGATCTAAAACGAGGTTATGGGCTCAAGCTAATGCTCGGTCCTTGGTAGAGCTTACTGCAAACCCAACCCTGGTCGCGATAGATGAGTTACAGTTGCACGACTTGCAAAACATAGAAGCTGCTTCACTCGATAAGAGTTCAGATGGTAGTAGTGAGTGGACCCACCCGCAGTGCTCGTGAAACAGAAGGCTACACCTCCCAAGCATGATGTCGCAATTGTTCCTAATGGAAAGGCTAGGGGAAGAGAAAACAGCAACCCCATGATGGACAGAGAGTTGAGATATACGCTTGAGTAGCCGTGTGGTAACTGGTAATGTTGGCTTGCGGTTGACAGTCACGTAGATGGTGAGAAATGAGTCGACCACTGCTTTTGGGTTTCCATAGTACTTGCTACCGTACGAATGCTATACAATCGTTTCGTACAAAACCAAAGAACCTCCCACCATAAAATTACAAAACGGAGTACAGAGCGAAAAAGTGGACCAGCACCACATATGACCTTAAGAATTGTTCCTACAAGCGAGAAAGTAGGGATTTTGCTCAGTAGATCTTCCACTTATGCTTCATCATCACGATCCAATGACTCTGCCTCTGGCGTATCGTATGGCAGCTCGAGTTCCCGCTCTGGAGTGTCGTCGTATATTTCTGCTGACATGCGATTTTTGGCATCCATATCGACATCTTCATCTTCATCTTCGTCCGCGGCCGTCCGATCATCTTTAGCTTCACTTTGATAAGCATCCGCTGTTGTCTCGGATGCAGCAGATTCTTCTGGGATTCTGCGAGTGACCTCTACCAGTGTTTTCGTGTTTGAGTCCCACTTGTAGTTTGGCAGAGAGGCAGGGTCTGCGGGCGGCAGCGCCTGACGGTCACTGACTGATTGCAGTGGAGTCTTTGTGTCGGTATCCTCGACAGCGAATGGAGTACGTGGCTGGGGTACTGGTGGCTGCTGTGGCGAGTCTGACATTCCTCCAGGTTCTCGAGCGAGATCCGGGGCGTGACTCGGGCCAGCCTGGTCAGTCCTTCGTCTTTGTCTTGAGGACTCAGACTGGACATCAGAGTCAGGGCCAACCATGTCTAGATACGAGGTGGACGAAGGAATGTTGGTGCCACTCGATGAAGAAAAACCGGAGGTGTGGTGTGACGAGATAAGATCGGATCTTCGTTTTCGCCCGCGCTTTGTAGCAGTTACGGTAATGGGGCGGATGGGAATTGGGGGCTGATCCGGCAATTGCTGGATCACGAGGCAACAGTCAAAAGAAAACCCAGCAATAACAGGTCAAAAAAAGTACCTCCAACCGACAACGACAGATGTCAAAACCACTTTTCCCTCTCCCGGTCCAGCACTGGAAAACAATGTTATGACATCTGCCAGCGCCGCTCAAGCACCCAAGAACTTACAGCAGTCACTCGGTAAAGCCCGTCATACCGGTATCCGTTGACACTGGGTGCGTATTGTGACACACACTTTGATGATCGAATAACCCTGATAGGGTTGCCCGTATGGTAAGATGTCTGAGTAACAGATCAAAGAAGATCTGAATATAGCACGAGGCCTCACTCACTTGCAATGCCTTGTTGTGGGGGTCATCCCAGGATTGATCACGAATCTGGGGACCGAAACGGAGCTGAGGGTATGTATGTTAGCATTGTTAGTAGGTATGACAACATATAACATACACGTTTCGGTGGGATATCATCCGTCTCCTTTTTCCGACCGCCTACGCAATCAATATGGATCACACGGCGGGGTGATCACAATCTCACCTGAACCTGTGTATATGCTGTTGGCAATCAGATAGTGTTGAATCACTGTATAAACATGGGACTTACATGGTATCACCTCCATCTTCGTCATCTTCATAGCCAGAGACTACGACAGCGAAAACTCCATCATCTTTATTTCCCCAGATACCGCCAGTGGATAATCGGTGCACTCCAGTGACCATGCAGTCACGGCTGTAGACATGCCCGGCATCAGCGTGCCGTTCTTGAGTCGAATGGGTGAGAAATGGGCAACATGAGACTCACCGTAACTTCCAGCTAGAGAAAATGGGGACACCCGGAATATGGCCATGAGTCTTCCTGTAGCGAGATCGGGTCAAATAATCATATCACAAGCTATAACCATACTAACCCAAATGCACGTAGCTCCCTCTGTCGTTGCAGTCGCAGTCGCCTCGCACTCAGGCTGGCATCGTCGTTGATCGTCACGGCTTCGGTATCAGGGGGTGTTGTAAATGCCGAGGGTTCGTCCGGAGGAACGCTTGTAGTAGTATCGACTTTGAGTTCGTTGTACATCGGGGGTGGTTCGAATTGAGAGCTTGTGTCCATCTCGTTCTAGCACGTCGCAGTTGGGAACAAGAGGTGCAGGTGCTCGAATGTCTGATACTGCCAGTGCCATGTGGTCTTGGGATGGCGCACTTCAAGTTCCCAAAATAGAACCCAATGCCAGTGTCACATCTGCACATCGCGAGTTGATGATACGCTAGTCAGTGTACGAATTGTGGTAGACTCACCGTGAACCCAACGAACTAGTGCAGCTCTTCAATCGCATCAAGTCGCACCCACATCTCGTCGTCACCATTCTGATCGCAGCGGGTCGATTCCATGGGTACGGGGTAACTACTGGCTAAAAGACACAGACACGATTCGCCTGAAAGAACAGGAGAACGACAACCAGTTAGCATTCCTTACCACAATGCTAGGTGAATCGTTTCCCAAGTCAAAGAAGTGAGCATGTACACACTCATAACACGTGTCGAATTACTCCATCACTTATCTTTCGTTCTGGTTAGAAATTCTAAGCGATCTTTGTATGTCATGCTCAGATGTTATAGACATCGTCACGTCGCCTAAGGAAGGCGTTCACGATGCCATGGTCATCCGCATGGTCAGCCCCTTCCCCACACAAAGTTGCCGACCATGCTACACGTGAGACCGCACACCTCCACCCTGAAATCGATTATTCTATGCATCTCGTGCTTTCTCCTCAAGATTGCAAACTTGGTGGGTCCCCAAATTTACTTTGTTCTCCGACCATCGAACGTGGTTGAGGGGAACGACACCCCTTGAGCAGCATGAGGCTCATTCCAAAGCAATATATCTCAATTTACACTCCCCGGGACGACGAAGAGCTAGACGTCGTTGAACGAATCTTTGTAGTAAGCATTGGATACATGCATTAGGTGCATGGGCGGCAAGAAGGATGTTAACTGAAGGTTCGATGGGAGATTGTTTTACATCGAAGTTTTTACACGGGCACAATTATAGGGCAATTTGGATCGGATATCTTTCCTTCTCATCCAGTAAAACAGCTCTTGTCCAGACCTCTCGAAATGCTCACTTGACCACATGAGTGTTTGCCATATAGCCGATTGCAGCACGCATGCATCGCTCCACCATCTCCAACTCGTCGTCGTCACGCGGTGCGTAGAGCATCAGGTACTCCTTGGGGAGGAAATGCGAACCGGCCAGAGGATGCCGCTCAGCCCAACCTTTCTCGATGACTTCACGAGAAAAATCGTCAGTTCACACTCAAAAGCGCGGGGGATGCGACTTACCTGTCTTACAGTCCTGTGGCGACATGGTGGCATGGAGACTAAAATCTTTTCCGCGGTGGATATGGCAAATTTCGCGGCGCGCTTTGTCGGCAGGTACGTGAGGGGATGGCAGGGACTCGTTGATAACAAGTGCTGGATGAATACGCTCGAAACGCGAAGGGACGTCAGACACCAACGTCGGATTATTTGCCGCGAGCGAGTCAAAAATGGCGATGAGACGCTTCGTAAATCAATTAGCGTTGCGCGAGGTCAAATAAGGGTTACTTGTCCACATACCTGCTGCATCGCTGAGGGCGCATATCTATCCAATTGACGTGACGGGAACACATGCCAGCTTATCTTTGGGCGGTCACCTCTCCGCTCTTTGACTTCACCACTGCCCAGAAAGCTGTCTTTATTCGAATCTAGATCATATTGCCTGGTTGACAACGTCTCTCTGGAAAATGGTTTGCGGTACAGGGCACAGAGCCAACCGTATACATTGTATGGCAACCCTCCTGGTCCCATAGCAAGGTAAGCATCATAATTTGAGACTGCCCATCGGGCGGTGAGAGAGAGAGTGACGATGGAGATGAGGAGACGAGAGTGCTTTCGGAGAATCGCCACCAAAGGCTGAACTTCCTCCAGAGGGAATGTCGAAGGGAGCATTGTCACCCCAGCCTTGACGCGGAACAGTGCGAAGGGCTAAACCACGACGGAGTGAGAGAGGTAAAATCATTTATCTTTTGGCGCGGCCTGACTAAGACTAATACCCGTGTTTGAGCAGGCGGCCGTTGGCAGAAACGCCATGCACCCTGATGGTTCCGCCCCTCCCACCGGTGCATGCGCAAGCCGGGGCGGCCAGCATAATTTCTCATCCCGTGGCGGGCGCGGAGGAGCTAATAAATCCCTCTAAATCCTCACTGGTGTTCCGAGAGCGATATTTTTGGTGCTGCTCCGAAAGTGCGATCATGATGGTATGTACGGCTCTCCGTCAGTGAGGAGAGGATTGTTGGCCATGGCCGATAAGTAGCGGGAAAACAGTCGACTTGCTTTGACCGCAGAGCAAGAGCAATTGATAGGATAGTCATCCCACGCGTCCGGGGAGCTGTACTTCATTCAGGTATACACAGAGGAAGACAGATATCCGACGCAATGGAATGAGGGACTAACGCTGTCGGTTTTCAACAGGGTAGTCATTAGGTACAGAACCCCAGTTGTGTGCGGGAGGATATGATAACGGAATGATTTTTTCGTCATGATTCTGTCTTCCGAGGAAGCAAGCACGTGAAAGTGTGTCCAGAATCACCTGATTTCAAGACGGGGTACCAGCCTCTTCTCCCGTCGTAAGGCTCTATGAACTTTGAAGCGACAGAGTTTGGACAGGGTTTTGCCTTTGAGTGATTCAATGAATGAATGGACGCGCTAATGGCGAGAAATGAGTGAATTGGATTTTATTTATTTATTATCTCTAAATTTGTTAGTATTACGGTCAAAATGCGCAGCAATTACTAATACTATTAGTTGTTGGAAAGTAACTGTCTCAGTGTCTAGACGGTACTCGCTGCCTTCCCAAGTCTTTCCACCACTCGAACACTCTCCGGCTCTCCTTAGGGCCATTTATGAAATGTTGAGGAACTACCTATCGCGTCAACGGACAAAGTTTGAGGCCACTCTTGCATTCTCCATGCTGGAACCTTGGGAAAAGATTCTATCCTGTAAGTAGTCCTTGTCCTGCGGTCATGTCAAGTGCTGGACCTTTGGACGAGAAAATCTCACAAAGGCTTACAGTGTCCATTTTCACCTTTTTCACGTTTCTCGTCGTGTCCGGGCTCTACCAATATTTGCCACTGCACGTCTCAATCATGCGAGAACGGGCCGAGTACTACCTGTGGGGTCAAGATGGCGATGACCGGTTGCTGCGACATTTTGTTGACCCTTCGAGGATGCTGGAGCTATGATATCGGCTGAAGTTACGTGACGGTAAGTCTTGATTATCTCCCCTGGTTCAGCAATAATGAACAGTAGACAGCGTCTCGTTTGTATACTGAAGTATCTCTCAGATACTCTTGATTGCAACGACCTTATATCCACCTCTACCTATTCCCCAAGACTGTAATGCATATATTCTACTGACTTTTCGCTCTGCATTCATGCTTGTTGATCAGTGTGAGGGGTCACGTGATACCGACATACAACCGAATATTAATATTGTTGACATCTCCACGTTTTCTTGACAATCTGCATCTCACGGGCTTCTCGATAAAAATAACATTTTGCAAGTATCTCCTCCACTCCCACCGACTTTGACCTGTGCCATCACTTACCTGTCGCTGCTTCTGCTATTATGCATGACTCTAACCGCATAAGAAACTACCTCTGGAGACGCAAGTTGGTCATAGAAACCACATTTGCCATAAATGCCTTGGAACCTTGGGAGAAACTCATATATTGTATGCGCCATGTGTCCGCTTTCTGTTCCGTCCACTAACTCATCGTGTTCTATGACGAAAAGTCTCCGTCTTATCTCTCCTAGCCTTCCTCCTCTTCAGAGGCATATGCCGTATATTTCCTTCTCAGCTTTTCGTGCTACAACAACGGGCATCGTATTACCTGTGGGGGCATGAAGGAGATGTACGTTTTATGAGACCCTGGGTTACTCCTCCAGCGGTCAAGGATTTGTGACGCCTTTTTTTTCGGGCTCGAGGATGTGAGTACACGTTCACTTTCTGTCACTCCCTGTCTTAAACTCCAGCCCACCCCAGTGACCGTCTATCTTCTAGTTTTCTTAATGTTGTATCATCCCCCCCTCGATTAAGCCTTTCAAAACGACTCCCCTTCATGACCTGTTATTCACGCCCTGTGACCCCTATACGCCTGATCACTCGATTTTTCAAACACGTCCAGTGACGCTCTCGACGTTTCGCCCTTGGAATACTATCTGCCCGCTCAGCCCCATCCCCAAGCGCCTCGACATTGACTACAGATACGCTAACAATGCGTTCCTAGTCCAGACGTACAACATGCACAGGATATTACTGATATTATCCTCATTTTTTGAACTCCATTTGGAAACTGTCAACTTGCCTGTGCTACGGAAGAAATTGAGGTGGGCTGAATCTGCCACTATAATGTCGCCGACGTCTTTCATCACGTTTCATGCCATAATTTTCAAATGCCCCGGATGCGCGTGGATCAGGCGAGGCTTCGAGCTCAAGGCTTGCAATTGATGCGACGTGTTTTTCGTTCAACCCTCCACCTTGAAGGCTACCATTCGTGTTTTGATCGCGGCTGTGCGAAAACCAGGCGATGCATCGGAGAGCGTTCAAAAGGGTCATTAAACCTTCTCTGTGCACGTACGAATGCCAAGCATCTGTCAAGTTGTTTGTCTCTGTGAGTATGTCCTTTGACCTCAGTACCAGTCGTCGTGAATGTATATATATTGCTACGTATAGGATTATAGCCTCTGCGATACGTTCTAAGAAAATGCATGTGATCGTAGCCATCAAGGTATGATATATGATACTTGTACAGTTGCAGGTTCGTAAATGATGCAATGCACGTGAAATATGCTTGAACGTCAACCTGGTTCCCCAAGTTGAGGTAAAAAAAGAGAACCAACGATATGTCAAGAACTGGAAGCCATGCGATGCCTAGTAGGCTTGAAGTGTCTATCGCAAGTCGGAATAAGTTACGGAGGGCGAAGCGAACTCGTACGAATGGTTACGATTAACGGATAAACTATATGCGTTCGAATGGCGTGAAAAGGCTCCGTGGGTTGAATATGCGATAGGTTGGACGTGATAAAGGAATACGAGCCATGCTGAAGGGTGAGAAAATTGCTCGTGAAGGGAGATCCGATGAAACGCGGTCCCAAGTCGTGGAGCGGGGGCATTGGACAAGGACCGGTCCCTGTCACCATCGTTACGATTATAGCGGAGGAGTGACCCAAGCGGGTGAGATAGTCATGGATCGAAGCGGAATAATCATGGGCCGTGCAGCGGGTCAAACAGGAGGGGAAGCTGACGACGATGGACGACCACCCCATTTCTGGAAGATCGGGTCGTCCGGTCTCGTATCTGGATGGATTTGGAATTTGCCTTCCCAAAGCGCCGCCGACGATTTCGAGGGGTCATAGCGTGCTGGGTCCGAGAGCGTACCATGTGTTTGTGGTGCCCATCCAACGCCAATGGAAGATGCGATCAGCGTCGGGACCATGGTCATGATGGAAGGGCTAGACGAACAAGGTCAGTATGCAGAAGAAAAAGTCAGTTGGACGGAAGACGAACAGGGGAACTCGGCGGTCTTCTTGTACACGCGCTGAACGGCTCTTCCAGACGAACGACGATGACCGCAGACGGCCACCGCGAAGATTCGCAAAGGTCGCAAGATTATCGCGCACGAGTTCGATGGCCTCATTCCATTCCGCGTCGGGTCTGACCGTCGGAAGTTCTTGGGGACTAGGAAGAAGCCGGACGGCAATAAATAATCGTTCAAATGGCTTGTTTGGTAGCAAACGGATGAGGGCTCCCAAGGGGATCGAAACCAAGCCAAGCGCAACGGAAACACCCCATTCGAGACCGCCGATACGTGTAACCTGGAAGGCAGCACCACCAACAAACACGATGATGATCTGAACAACGAACTCTGTGACAAGGGGTTAATTGGGAACACAGTAAGAAAAATAGAGTAGTCACCGATGAGCGTGATCACAATAAAGTAGTGGTTGTTCAGAATGCCTTCGAAGATGTTGAGCTTGCGGTCCAATCGTCTCGAATTGATGGAATTGAATATTTGCGCAAACACGAAGATGTTAAACACCACGGTTTGCACGACTGTGTTATTCCCAGAGGTGTTCTCAAGGCCGAGAATCTGCAGACCGAAGAAGTGGAAAATGAGAGTGACGATGATTTGATATGTTGACTGGAAGAGTATTTGCTTGTACATATCGACGGTGAACAGAGGTGCGGTGAGCTTATCGGGATGTCGGTCGAGGAGAGCAGGAGACGCAGGATCTGTAGCCAACGCGAGCGCAGCGAACGTGTCCATGATGATGTTGATCCAGAGCAATTGAACGGCAGATAACGCAGAAGTCTCCGATGACGAGACGATGGCCGTAACAGATGTAACGACGACAGCAGTGACGTTTGTGGAAATCTGAAACTGCAGGAATTTGCGCACAGCATCATTGACGCAGCGACCCCACATGATGGCCTTTACGATCGAAGCGAAGTTGTCGTCCATGAGGATGACATCCGAAGCATCTTTCGCCACCTCAGTGCCAGCGATACCCATCGAGAAACCGACGTGCGCGGTTTTGAGTGCAGGTCCGTCGTTTGTACCATCCCCGGTGACGCCGACGATTTCGCCGAGAGAGCGCAGCTTTTCAACGAGGATCTTCTTGTCTTCGGGAGAAGAACGGGCAAGGACCTGAAGCCTAGGCAGGATTTCCAGCATTTCCTTGTCGTTGAGCCGACGGAATACTGGTCCTTCCATGATGATACCGCCGGGGGTAAAGATGCCACATTGCGAAGCAATTGAACGGGCAGTGAGCACGTTGTCGCCGGTGCACATTTTGACAACAACACCAGCCTTCTGGCAATCCGCAACTGCCTGTCGAACGCCTTCCCGAAGCGGATCTTCGATACCAACAATGCCGATGAGAGTAAGGCTCCGTGCAAGTTGTTCATATGGTATCTGAGAAGCGATGAAAACTCGAAAAGGCAAAGCCAAACTACCGTACCTCTTCATCCACGTTCAGGATCAAGCCCGGGGGAGGCCATGACGGGAAATCACGGTAACAAACGGCGATGGTGCGCAATGACTGGTTGGCGTAAAATATGATCGTGCGGGAGACGTTGATATCAGAAGCATTGTCAATCTCCGCAGTTTCCACAGGTGCATCTGTGCAAGAGTCTTGACTGCCAGACGATGAAACCACAACGTGGCGAGTGCACAGCTTCGTAAGGATCTCGCTGGCACCCTTCACGTACAGTCGATGGGTGCCATCATCCAGCTTCACGACGACCCCCATGGCTTTGCGGTCGCTAGAGAATGGAATCATCTGTACCACGTCAGCTGTATCACGCGTCTCCTTGAAATGAGGCCAATCGAGCTCCCTGGCGAAACCCAGGAGCGCAGTCTCTGTTTTGCTACCAACGAAGACACGTTCGCCCGTGATGGGGTCGTCGTCCTCGAAGGCAGTAGAGTTGATAGCAATGGCGGCATTAAACAGTTTGCAGAGGGGAGGGGAGAGGACGTTATTGAGTTGACCTTGGTCAACAGAAAAGTCCTGGGTGTGGGCAGATACTATCTTCGAGTCTGAACTCGTACGAGAACGGTTCTCTTCGTCGGCGTTGGTCCTGGCATGGTTGTGCTCAAGCTGACGTGCGAATTTGGCGTGAATACCGATTGACCCGGCGACGACGGACATGACGTTTTGGGTGAGAGTCCCGGTCTTGTCGGTACAAATGACAGAGGCATTTGCCATAGTCTCACACGATCCAAGTACACGCACAAGAAGTTTTTCCTTTGTCATGCGCTTGGTAGCGAACGCGAGCGCGAGGGTGACGGCAAGAGGAAGACCTA
Organism: Chalciporus piperatus; assembly: GCA_038093975.1. Taxonomy (NCBI): domain Eukaryota; kingdom Fungi; phylum Basidiomycota; class Agaricomycetes; order Boletales; family Boletaceae; genus Chalciporus; species Chalciporus piperatus. Next base: position 29,312 of record JBBPTG010000014.1, read on the forward strand.
GCGCAGGTGTCAGTACACGACCGCGTCACTCACAACGAGTGTAACCCACCCTCAGGGACTGCGACTACCACCAGGGTGACAGAGATTATGAGGATCTGCGCGAATGCCATGCCGTTTTGGCTCGCGGTTCTGGATAAATCGAATCAGAGTCAGGCACGGTAGTACGGCTCTGGCAGGGCGACTCGCCTCGGGGGATTCCCAGTACCAAGTTGCACAAAGAAGCGAATCATGAGAGCAATAAAAAGGATGATGCCTGCTATACTTCCAATTTTTGCAATAAGCTCAGCAAGGAGATTGAGTTTCACTTGCAACGGGGTATTCTCAGCGTCAGTGCGCAAGGCTGACACGACGTCAGGCTTCTCAAAGGGAGGGAAGGAGATTCACCACGCACCCATCATGATTCGCCCATTGAAACTGTTCGGCCCAACTGCGACAACAACGTAGCGCCCAACACCCTCCAATACTTTGCTGCCGCTAATGATGAAACAATCCAAATGCGCAGATGTGGGGTGAGTAGTCTTTGACGGTGCCCCTCCGAGGGTGTCCTCATCTCCGGTGTGTCTGCCGCCTTGTGGGTCTTTCAAAGCCAGGCAGGCTAGATATGACGCCTTTTTAATGGCGTCTGCCTCGCCAGTGGCGGCCGACTCGTCGCACTTAACATTATAGCCCGAGAGGAAGATACCGTCGCAGGGGACCACTTCGCCCGGTTCTAGTAATGCAATATCACCCACCACCACCTCCTGCGAGATTCTGGCTGTGAGGGAAGAGTATGTACTTGAACGAGCGACATACCTTGATGTCGATGGCATGCTCTACACCGTTCCGGATGACTTTGACGGTACGTTCGTCCTTCTTTTCATTGAGCGCCTTGAACTGACGTTCCTTCTGCCAGTCATTGAGAGAGCCAACAACAACCTGCAATCAAAGTGAACACCGCGATACTGACGAAAACGGAACGATAACTTACGACGATGAGAATGGCGATAATGATTGCAACACCTTCAACCCAGTCCACAGGCGGTTCGCCAGGTGGAAGCGTCGTCCCTAAGTCTTGAAAGAGGCCGAGTGCCAATGATACGACCGCAGCGATGCATAATAAAACCTGTAAAACTGTTACCAGGAATCCAACGGGTCGAAACGGTACGTTCACGTACCAGAACCTTGTCCTTGAGGGCCAACCACATGAGACTGAAGAGAGACTTTATGGGGCGCTGTGGGAGGATATTTTCACCATAAACTCTCTTACGTTCCGCGAAGGACGCATAACGGGGGTCGAGTATTCCATATGCGTCTGCATTGTCTGCATGAGCGATGAAGGAAGAGGATAGGTCTACGTGACGACCGTGTCTCTGAGAAGCGCCATCGCCAACACCAGGTCTACTGTCGGATGGATTCCCACCGCCGTGGTCAGGCACAGAGTGCAGCAGGCCAAGAGTTGGGTGCGTTCCAAGGCCTTTGAGGATGGCGTCGATTCCTCCGAGTGCATGCAATGAGTCAAAGTCTTTTGGATCCAGCAAACTGGCAAGCCGTGACGGGTCGAGGGAGAACGGACCAAGGTCAGGTACAGAGTCTTGCGAAGCATCTAAATTCGTTGACTCGACGGACGGGTGGACATTAGAAGGATTATCGTTGTGCGGTCTATGGATGTCTGCCAAAGGCTGTTCGGTTACATGAGCAGTTTGAAAATTGTCTTCGGAATAGCCAAATTTGTTGGACTTTGAGTCGCCCAAGATGATGTGTGGAGACGCTATTGTAAGACTTGTGGCATCTGACTTTGGGCGACGAATGGATGGGAGATTATATGCATTGCCGCCATGATCTGGTTCAGTTTCGTCGATGGAGCTATGTCCCTCGTGGGAGCTAGCATATGTGGTTGCGCTACCCCTCCTACGATGAGGAATATTATCTATTGCAGACGGACTGAGGAGCTGTAGAGAGGTGAACCCGGAACGTTCTTCCGGTTTATTGTCCCTGAGAGCAAGAGAGGTTGCGAATTGGAGGGAAGACTGGGTTGATAATGTAGGAGACGGGGGAGGAACAATTGAGGCGGTGGATGACACGAAAGTTGTAGAGGGAGATGGGGAGCGGGGTACATCGAGGGAAGAACGGCGCGAGGAGGGGATTGGGAGCGGGGGATTGGGAGAGAGCAGGTCTGGTGGACCGAGGGGGATGGGGGGCGAGCGACTGTCGTCGACGAGGGAGATGGTTGAGGATAGATCGGTTGTGACGATCGCTGGTATGGTCGATGGTCCGGGAGTCATGTCAAGCTTGTGGGAGGGGAAGAAGCTCGCGGTTAGTTGGGAAAAATATATATAAATGGGCGAACCCGTTGATCATCTGAACTGGTTGGTAATGCGTTCCATTGAACGCGTTTTCCTAGCGCTTTTTCAAAGTTTGGGTAATCGTGAATGGCTCCCGCATAGAACATTCCACTAGAAGACACAGCCTCTTCCATTCGGAATCCGTCCCACTGAGGCACACACCGCCACTAGTACACCGTCGCCAGCGTGTCACTGCGTGTCGTCCAGTGAACAAATAAATACCACCCCAGGTCATGTACGACGTCGTTAAACTCACCTGGACGTACCTTAGCAGGTCCACATCGCCGTGGTCGATGTCAACGCTTCAAGTTGCTGATCTTTCCAATTCCCAATTATGGGTGCAGATCATTTCTCCCCACGTACACATCCGGTAACCGCCATGCTCGACTCCGGCCCTGGCGTACTTCGGTTCGTATCGACTCGGAGCACAAGCCTCTACGTCATGTCCTCTACCCACCCATACCCGGTCTCACTATCCACGCCTTCTCTCCGTGCTTTCTATAAGTTCATTATGTATTTCAACCAGCCTGTTTAACCCTCAATCCTCCCCCTTTCCTCATGCTGACATATATGCACTCACACATGTCATCCAGCCACTTCCGAGGTGACACTCGATCCTTCAATTGATCATCCTAGGCCTCCGACGCTCATCCGGAGTCATCGTTATCTATCCTCTCGTCGGGTGCAATCAACTTCCTTTATTCCACCTCATCCGTGTACCTCTCCCTTACTGACCATGCACCTCGTGCACTTGCCCCAGATCCACAATTCATTCGCGCTTATCCGCCTTCCTTCCCTTCAAAATAATCCCTTCCCTGCCATCTCTTCCCTTCCGATACTTCGATTTTTCACTCTCTTTCTTAAGAACATTCCATCGAACATTCTGCCAAGCGAACCTCCGTCACCCCATGATGTCAAATTTAGCCCTCTTAAATAATCCGATCATCCATACGTTGCAACGAATGAATACAGGCTACTTCTCACACTCTGTCCTTGATGCCCTCATTTAGCTCATTGTATCCTTGACAGAAGATTCCCCATGCTGTACTAAGTAAGCTGACTATCCTTCACGCGTCTTTTCCATCCCTGTGAGTCATACACTCGTGCCCGTCTGGATTTCGTCACTACTCGTGCGTGCAGCTCGGAACTTTGCATCATGTCACGTGTTTCAATCGACCCCAGTCGCGACTATCTGCATATAATCTACAAAACCACCACCATGCACTGATCACCAGTACCACAGCTCCCGGCTTTTTGTGGGGACCGGTGAAGGCACAACTCTGAGGTATTATTTTTAGGTTGATCCAGGATGGCAGCCACTTGCATTCTTACCGGTTCGCCTAGCCCGGATCGTCTGTGATTATCCAGCAATTGCGCGTCGCTGCGGCACAAGTACAGTTGGCTATGCATGTCGCTCGCCGATCTGTTCGGTGTGGAAATGACTCCAATTGCCCAAACGCTCTGGTGTCGCACCAATCGAGGAGCTATTTCACTTCGGTCGGTGTCTCCCGTTAAAATCAACCACTTCTTCCTTCGGTTAGATTTCAGGACCACGTTTTCATGGCGTGTTGGATCACGTTGTTTGACACCTGAGGTCATAGTCGCACATTCATATCTTTAATTTTCCTGACTTGATCAGGAGGGTGACGCGGTTTCCCAGGGTTTCCCCACCACCCGAGCGCTTGGGTGTGCTAGCATGCCAAGAAAGGCAAGTCTAGTAATTGGCACAGCCAACTGACATTCTACGCAGAACATTCCATGTTTCTGCGAACTCTTGATTCGATTACAATAGGGTATCGACAGAACCAAACAATTGCAACTGGCACCCTAAAGAACTTCCCAAGAGTATTGTTCCAGATGTGCACGGGTCTCGGCCAGTCCCCTTATCAACCTGCCGGGAAATCAAGACCGTTCGAACGTTCCCAAATTCCATTCGATGAAACTTCAAAAGTTGGGAACTTTGGAAGGCCCATATCAACACGGCTCATTTTGCGCCCCGTGTTGTCTGAAGGGCGCATTCATTTTCGAGGTCGAGGGCCTACTGTGGATCTCCAGGAACTGTAACATATCCAATAGAATCCTTGAGCTTGAATCAGAAAAGATTACCCCATCGCGGAGATCGTATAGGAATCCACGGTGAGCCATTGTCACCCACTCCGCTAACACTCTCATGCCAACCACACAGCAATGACAAACCAATTCACCATCTCAAGGTTTGGGATTGATGCGTCAAGTCATCACGGCCTAGGATCACCTGTCATTACTGGATCTATCCAATAATGGAGAGGACACGTATGCCCACGATGAGCCAGATCCATTCAAGTTGAGGCTGTAGCTTCCTGCCGAGAGGGACATTTTTGCTCTTACTAGATATGCAGATTCTCGTTTCGGATGTTCGACACCCGAGCCTTGTTCACCTGTACCGTACGAGTCACAGCCAATACAGATTTAGTCACTGGATCACATCGCTCCCACTGCTCCTCCAAACTCGCGTACTATGGTGAGGACAAACTTGGCCATCAGCTCCCCAAAGGAACCTGTATTACCGCAGCTTACAGTGCTTCCTGACCATCGTGGAGGGCACACCACCAAAAAAGCACAAGGACATGATGACGTCTCTGTGAACGTGCATGCCGTCTGTATCTCAGCGCGACTAAATACATAAAGGTGGGACGATCAAACGAAAAACCGGTGCTTGTTTCCCCATACTACAGGAGTCGGACTGTCCCTGTTCATACGCAGATATATGGAACTCATCTCATACTCATCTCTCGAGATGATGATGATGACGCAACGCGTGAGGGGTTTAAAGAGGTTGGCGGTGCGCGTGAATCGCGTTTCTCCACCCGATTTCATGACGGAGAGCGCCCAGAGTTGAACGTTGAACGCCGCACACGAGGTCCGCCACGGACGAGTGGCAGCTTCGAGGCAAGCCGTGTTGCGACACGAAACGTTCCGGGGCGACGTTAGCCAGCATGAGCATAGCCCAGTCAATGTATCGCTAGGGTTCCACAGTCAGAGTTGTGGTCAATTGAATATCTATAAGTGATGGACTGCCCCAGTCAGGAAAGGCAGGAACGAGTCGCGTTTGCGTTTGCGTCTGCGAGACTAACCTGAATAGTGAGACTCAGACAGCGGAAGACACAATGACGTGCACCCCCCACGAATTCGAAGTGAGTCAAGCACACGCGTCTCGCAAGAACTTGAAACATACCCCACCCTGACACCCACTGAAGAAGAAGAGCTGATCCGGCATGCAAGATCACAAGTCAAGAAACGGCAGCGGAAAATAGAGTAGGCCTAAATTCAGAATTCAGAATCAGAAACAATACAATTCCACATTGCGTCTGAACTACTTTGAAAAACTCACCGTCACATCACGGCCGCTATGACGCCGCCCTTCCATTGGAAGTGTTCTACAAAGAAATTCAGACCTCGGCGGGGTTACAACGTGATTCTGAACTGGTTCCGCTCCATCAGCTGAGAGGGTGCGAGCCGACTCGCTGGCGAGCTGTGAGCTGGTCTGAAAAGAAAAAAAAATCTCGAGTCGGCGACGTCCATTTCGTCAAGTAACGCGGGATAGGCACGGAAACCATTTCGAACTTTTATTTCGACCGGGAACGCCGCTGCCAGGACGTCGGTTATGCAAAGAAACGTGGAAGTCGGGTGGATAATTCGCAAGTTTGTGGGACCGTGCGATGCGGCACACGATTCTAGTCTCCCCTACTAGGCAGATTCAAGAGTCGGGATGAAGACAGTCGTTTATCCTCCAACACGATTCACAGCTCACTTGAAGCCTATGTGTACGGAATCCGGTCCACAAACACTGGGCCGCCGAGCCATCAATGTCCACTTGCCAGTGAAGATCACTATGGGAGCGCTGCGGGCCATTGCCAGTGACAGGAGCGAGCGCATCACATCCGTGGCGGCTGGTTTGCTGCGCAGCTGTGTACGAGGTAATTTTCTGTAATTTTTCTCCTGAACCAGTGCGTTTGAAAGACCCCGCCCCTTGCAACGTACCTTAGTCCACTCCCCTGACAGAGAAAGGTCTAGGTGAGAAGGTATCAGTGCTCGTAACTGCATCGGGAGCAGGATCCACCGGCATTGCACCAGGAGAACTCGAGAAATTACCCTTCCATTCCACCCTGACAAAGACACTTGTACTCGCGCAGGTCAATGATGTAATCAGTATTAGCGAAGCATGTCGACCGCATGTTTAGCATGTACACATTTGTGAGAATGATACCAAGGAATTCCAGAAAAGAAAATTCGCCTCCGAATGAGTGTAAAAGCCCGCTTTCTAGTTTCTAGCAAGTCTTCCTCGTCATAAGAACCTACGCAAAAAAGGAATAATCATATAGAAAAGCCAACGAATAGATAAACCTGATGAACGGCTGGAACTATGTAACGCCACGGTCTGCGTTAATGCCTATACGTACAACGGAGTCACACACTCTCCGAAGCTTCATGGTGTGGGGCTTACCACCTGTGGGGTAGGTACTTGCCCATTCACCAAGTCACTTCCTAGCTCCTCGTCATTCCTCTGGGTTAGTGCTACTTGACCTTCCTCGTCGACTTCGTCTTCTTTAATCCGACTCATTTCCTTGATGAAACTAGATCCCCAGAAAGCCGCGGAGTACTTGTTGACGTATTTGAACAGCTTGCGATGGTTCTCGGCGCGTGTCTCAGCATCCATCGTGACCGCTTCATGAATGGCGTCAGCGACTTGCTGGGAATCCCATGGGTTGACTACGACGGATCCGTTAAGGCTCTGAGCAGCACCCGCGAATTCGGAAAGAATCATGACACCTTGCCGAGCTTGCTGGCAAGCGATGTACTCGTATGAGACCTGAAGTAACCCTGACATCAGAGGGGAGTCCGCAGCGAATAGGTGGAACCTTACAAGGTTCATTCCATCCCTGGTGGAGGACACGAGACAGACGTCACTGACTGCGTAGAGGGCACAGAGTTCGTCAAATGGCAAACTCTTGTGCATGAAATGTATGGGCATGAACTCGACTGTTCCGAATCGGCCATTGATACGTCCGACTAGTTCGTTCACAGTGGATCGGAGGTTCTGATATTCCTCGACGTCTTGACGGGAGGGAACGGCGAGTTGTACCAAAACTACCTTCAACGATTGACCATAGCCCGTTAACAACAGTTGATCACCTAAGTGCGGATGTACCTACCTTTCCGATCCACTCGGGATGTTGTGTCAAAAAAAGTTCGAGAGCGTGGAGCTTTTGGGGAACACCTTTGATGTAATCAAGGCGGTCTACACCGACGATGAGCTTGACACCCGCGAAGCGTTGCTCTAATTGGGCGATCCGTGACTTCACAGAGTCTTTCTTCAGGTTCTGTTCGGGGCTTGGTCAGCACGAGCTTCAGAACCATGCACATGGGTCCTCACCTCGATAAAGGAGCCCGGTTCAATGCCGATGGGGAACGTGCCAACATGTGCCAAGCGTCCTTCAAACTCGACTCCATTGGGCATTGTTGGCAAGCCCAGGATACGGGTACACGACGAAAGGAAGTGACGTGCGTAGTCATACGTGTGGAACCCGATTAGATCGCAAAAGAGAATTCCGAGCAGGATTTCGCGGCGAACAGGCAATATCCTGGAAGTCTTCGATGAGAATGCTTGGGAGGGTATATGGGACAAGGGCACACCTGTATATCTCACTGCTTGGGAAAGGCGTGTGCAAGAAAAACCCAATCTTAACACCGGGAATCTTCTCCGTGTTAGTTGAGAAGCGTTCTTCGATACCTTCCGTTATCTTGGACAGCTCTCGCTTTTGCCAGTCACCACTAGCCGACCCATCAACGAGTCCTCGAAGAATCATCGGAAGTAGCATGAGGTGGTAGTCTTGCACCCAGACCATTGCACCAGGTGTGATCTGTGAGCGAACGACCTCGGCGAACTGCAAATTGGCTTGGCGGTAGGCCATCCAGTTTTCTTCGTCAAAGTTCATCTCGCCTGGGTGATAGTGGAAAAGTGGCCATAGGATAGAGTTGGAGAAACCGTTGTAATGACGGTCGGCGATGTCGTCATCGAGGTAGACAGCTTGGCAGGAGTATTCCTCCATGAGCCGTTTGTCGACATATGGGCGATCTTTAGGGGGGATGAAGAACCCTGGCCAACCGATCCAGGTGAAGTTCAAGGATTTCTTGAAACCGGATAGGGCGGACACGAGTCCACCCGATGACATCTTGAAGTGATACTCGCCAGAGGCATCCTTGGTGATTGTGATCGGAAGTCGGTTGGATACGACAATGAGGTGGTTGCCCTGGCTGAAGTTCATGTCAAGGAGATTGGAATCGGAGGACAGGTGTGGAAAGAGTGAGGAGGGCATGGTGTGCCGTTTCAAGATTATAAGGGCTACTACGTGTTAGAGCAGGGGCCTGCAGAAATCATGCAGGAAAGCCGGATTAGGGAAATTATCGGATCTTCTCGAGAGAGCGTAATGTGTGCTGATAATGGGGAAGACTGACAAGCTGGCGGCGGTGGCGGGCTAGACGGGGCGGAACTATATTCGAGTTGGATACAAACTGGCAGACATTCTCCGAAAACAGTCTGGATTACAAGTGTCATGTCTAAGAAATCGGTGGCCAGTTGGCTACGATGCACTTCGTCTCTGGCCGTACCGGGAACGGTAACCGAACGTCCGCGCTCTCATGCCAATACTACTGGGAAGAAGAGCTCAAAACGTGATCCCTTCGGAACACCACGCTGAACTGATCAAGAACAGTTCCCGTGTACACATCGTAATCTAATCCAAGACTCTTCGTTTTTTTGAAAAATCCCGTTTACAATGTGATGTTGGAGGATCTGTAGACTAGCTACTTATCTATGTGTCCATGTAACCCCCAATCCAACTACTCTTTCACCAGCCCCCGGCCCCGTAGACGCTATATTACTTGAAATAGTCGAACCAATGGCCCCGGAATTTGTCCGAAAACCACAGCAGGTTCCGCAAGTCACCCCTACAACACTGACCATGTAGTCCGTCCTCGAATTTGGATTGGGTGGACAGTGACGACCTCCCAATGCGTTGCGGCCTGGATAGTGACAATTCAGTAACGAGTCTTTCGTTTGCAAGGTGGAAGTGGGGAATTCAGCAACGAAATGTAAAGATGCATCTTTGAAATCAGCATTTTCAGTGTGATAAATGTTGAAAACATCATGAAGGAGTGAATAAAGCGACACTAGCACTGACCTTGTCGCAATCCTCGAAGGGAGTCGATGACAATGGCGAACACAGTGGGAGAAAACACACAAGGGCGGCAACAAAGGTTACATCTCCGCCGGTTGTCCGCCGGATAATGCCGATTAGGCCGAAAGTGTAGGTTGGCGACAACTTGGTAGCAAGTTCGTACTACGTTGTCTCGAACAAGTTTTGGCGCGTCATGGAATGTCGCATGGGCACAACGCGTTGGTCTTTATTCTAACCCGGCACCGTCCCAAATTTCTCTGTTCTTTCAGCACTCTAACCTTACGACGTCCAAGACCACAACCTCTGCTCACCAGGAAGCATGCCAGTCCACTTTTTCTCGTAGAAGGCCTGGCCGAGCGATCGCATACCCCGCTCATTCCCTCCGCATCTACAAGTATTTCTACTCCCGGATCACATAATGTCTCCCACTCTCACCCCCCTCAGGTGTCTAATGACGCGCCCTTCAAAACCGGCCATTCCGCTATCCATATCCTCCAGCGCTTTTTGTCTCCAGAAAACGTTACCTCACAACACCCTCTTACCCATTCCCCGAGCTACATTCGCTCGCTGTATTACATGGCGGAATCGGAGAACCAGCTTGGTCAACTGGATGCTGAAGCCCTCACCGTCTTGATTGGCCTCTTTGGATCGTTGTCAATCGACCCAAGTATTTCCGTTGTATATAGAGTCCCACTGGCCTTTCATCTAGGGGAGCCATCTACGCGGACTCATTGGTGCTTCGTTTTGAAGGTCGGGAAAGACAAGCTGCAGAAGGGAATGTCCCTTCAGGATTCTGACCGGTTCTGGTTGATGCGTGCTGAACTTGCAAACGCTGAGGCTGCTTCACGCTCACAACGTACGTTTTTAATCGTGGGCATCATCTCACATCTTGAAGATCACTTTGTAGCCCTTTCGAACGATGCTCGCAAAGCCATCTCGCGTGCTCGCACTCACTACCGCATCATTCGCCGTCATACTCGTCATCCCGAGGTACACGCCGTCTATCTCGAGACATTGTTGGCCACTCGAGATTCGCAACCGCTCGACATCGCTGCCTGCGACCTCTCTTTCCTTCTGCGAACCCACCCCGTGTGGCATCCCAGGTTATCACGCGTCCTTTACCAGTTGGTTATCCAGTATGGCGGAGAGCTATCGACGCGTTCCCAAGACTCCATTCTTTCTGCGCTTTGGGATCGTGTTTGTCAGATGGAGAGGAACTCCAAACTCGCCACCACCGACAAACAAGATGACCGTCATCTTTTAGACGCTACAGCGCTTGCTCGCTCTCTTTCCGCCTGTCTGTCAGGCACCCCCTCCTCCTTATCATCTCGGGGGTTGTTTGACCACCTTTTCCCCGTCTTCGCTCCGGCTTACCCACATCATTCTCGGTGGTCTTCCCTGGTCTTCTTCGCCATCTTCAATGTATCGGAGACGCTGCATGCCAATGGGGTCTTGAGGTCCCCCGAACACATGATACCTCTCGCAGCCTCTTGTTGGCAAGTCATTTTTGGCCTTGCTATAATAGAGAGCGTGCTACATCAACCACTCTCGAGCTCAGAAGGAGAGCCTGCCACCCCGGAAGATGCCCTGGAAACCACACGTTCTTTGTACCACAATTGGTTGCCGATTGTGGAGGCAAATAAAGTGCCTCGAGATCTCGCAGGTGCAGTTGCGACGTCCTTCCTGAAGATAGCGAGCCTGCTGGCAGATGCCTCCCTTTCTCACGACTGTCGAGCTCTTTACAACATGACCGACTTCGGACCAACTCACACCCTCCCCGTACCCCTCGCTCGCTATGGTGCACTCGAAGAGGCTATCCGATTTCTTGACGATCGACATTTTTCTGCCGGGGAGCGGGGGATTCTTGTCCATGCCGTAGCTCGCAACGCCATGATGAAGCCGCGTACTCGATACCCGCCCGGAATCTTCCCTCGCATTACGAACGAGCTTGCCGCATTGTACCATTCACATCCTCCTCCCGGACACCTTCGCGAACATCTCGAGCGGCTGCTTGTTTTCTTAGGACAGCGTGGTGACGGGATTGAGTCAACTCGTCTCGTTTTGTCCATCATGGAACGGCTACCCACTTATTTTCAGCTGCGGTTTTTTCGGCGGTTCTGTGATGCTTTGATACGGCACAGGCAATTTGCTGCCACTGGCAGGCTGATCACAGCAGTCAGAACCATGCACCCGAAAGCTAGTCGATCGTTACGCTCCCTCCTAAATCGCGCCGCAATGCGAGCCAGAATGTGTCGGACGATCAAACGAACTATCCCCAATTCGTCATCTTCCCTCCGGGGCCCAGCGTCTCTTCAGCTATCTTCACGCTTGCGGAGCTATTCCCACGTACGTCCTTCGTATGAACGCATGCTTCAAGAGCTTCTTGCATCAGGACGGGTACTTGCAGCCAAAGCCATTGTCGCTCGTGCCCTCCCCACACTCTCCCCCAAGCGGTGCACTGTCATGGGGAACATTCTCCTCCACGGGGTATCTTGTCGACCCACTCCACGTAATGGAAGACGCGTCCGCAAAGTCCTCGCGTTAATGGAACACCTGGTTAAGAACCATGGATTCCACCCTGACGGAGTGACGGTCAACATATTGATCAAGGTTTTGATTGGCTGGCGAGGAGCCTTTGATGCCTCACGACTTCGTGGATTGTTCGATCAACTCGTTCGGGGTGGGTATCCTGCTGGTGATTACTCGCCCCAACGTCCACCTTTTGGCACAGCATGGGTAGAGACATCGAGTTCGTTCCATTTTCCCAAGTTCCGGGAGTTGATTTCGTTCGAGAGACACATACGGCCGCTATTCAAGATGTTCATCAAAGCATTATATTTGCGTCACGACGTCGATGCCGCGAGGAAGGTGGTGGGGATACTCAAGGTGGAAGAATACAAGAACGCCGTGGAGAAGGGGGTGAGGCGGAGAGCAAGACAATTGGGCAGGATCAGAGCGCTTCGGAGGAATGGGGGGTCATGATGGTCGGGTAGACTCAGCAGTATCTTGGAATGGATTGACGTGTCACCTTGTTGAGTAACTTCGAAACGTTTCCGCGGGACTTATCTCGATCGAGGCAAGCGTGGCGTACTAGGCCGACGCCTTCCGCTTGACCTAACGGAGCTTCTGCTACTGTTGTCCACAGCTATGCCATCGACATATGCAGAGCCCTGATCACTAGCTCTAGCTCAAACTCTCTGGCGCTAGAGGTTTGTATTAGCTGGCGAGTATTATGACTATTTTTCTTGCTGGAATGTAACTGGGCATTCAATCATTGGCCTCGAACGGTTTAAATTGAGCGTTTCAGAGTACGTATTGAACAGGTTCAAACCTTCACAAAGGCTTTAGATCTCCAAACCAACTCCAAACTAAGTATGCAAGTCATTCTAAGTCATAATGCGCACTAGCCCTTGAAATTTTGGAACATTCATGCGATAGCAATACTAGTACATGATGGTCATGACAGGCGTTGACTAAATATGCATACTTAAACAACCGAGAAGGTCCATCCGGCCTACAAATTTAAACCTCCAGGGGGCTCGGATCATCGAGATCCAGTATACGTATAGCTACTTTATCCTGCGAAGTATGAGGCTCAGCCTCTTCGGCCCTCGTGCGGTCTGAGCCCGAGTCTGAATCAGACGACGTGCGAGAACCAACAGACGACGTCTCCGTCTCCGTCTCCCCGACCTTGGTTGTCAAGCTCGATCCTCTACTGCTCTCCTCGTGAGGGTCGCTTGAAGTTGGACTTTCGTTTTTCATGCTGGAAACCCCAACCCGTGTCACCTGCTGCTGCTCGTCTTCCTTCTCTTCCTCGATGCTGTCCGATCGAGTCAGCTTGCCGGGAGGGTCGATCTTGGGCAGAACCACCTGGAAATCCTCAATCTCTTGGCAAGTGGGGAACACCACTCCCATTCGGCGCGCAATCTTTCGCTCATGGATCCTGGCTAGGCTCAGACGACGCTCTTCCATCCATTGCTCCTCGTCAACCACAGGTGAAGTCGCTTTTGCAGCAGTTCCTGTCACCAGCGACAGTTTTTCGCACTGCAGACCTATACTTGCAGCAGCGAGGACTTGCATAATTGGGGCGTGAGAGCGAACGTTGGACATGCGATGAGCATAGGAGGCGGTTAATCTGTCAGGAGTTACGGGTTCCAGTGGTTTATATGCTTGGTTGAGATGGATCTTACCCAGGACCAAGGATGAACTCGCCACCCAACTGTGCGATGTCACCCCCTTTCTCCCAGATGGGCATGCCAACACGGATAGCGTTCTTGAGGACCATGGCGATGCCACTCATTGGCCCGTGGCGAACATAGCCCCCTCGTTGACGCTGCGACTTGGATTCCGTGATACGCAAGGTCATGCCCAACAGTTTGTGAAGGCGCAGAGAAGGGTCCGTGTAGAACGCGAACGGAGTGCGAAAGATTTCTGTACGGGTTGTTGTTCACAGGCTACGACAACGAACAAGACACGTACGTCTGTATGACTTGATCATGTTGTACGAGCCATTCCCAATAACGACCAAATTGACGTCTCCTGCTTTGAGCAACTTTGGATCGACGCTGCCTGCCACAGAGAACATGTAGTCTTGGCACAATGGACACCTACAACTAGGTGAGTACATCATTTCGTACACGGTGTTGTGGCCTACCAGAAATGCCGGATGAAGATGACGATAGTCTTCTGGTCTCTGAAGAGCTCGCCAAATGGCACACGGAGGCCATTCTCAGCGACGACAAAAGACGCCGCAGCATCCATGAGCTGCCGATAAGTTGGAAGTGCATTCTCATCAAATGCAGGGGGTGAAGGGGCCGTAGGCGGTCGCGCGATTTCGGTTTTCGTCGGAATACTCAGACCCAGATCGAGGCTCAGAACGTCGGTGATCGTCGCAGAACGCATGTGAATGGGTGTCCTGGCAGCAACCGAGGTGAAACAAGACCCATGAGAAGAATGAGACTGCAAAGAAGCGCTGCCAGGAGCTCTGATGTAGGCTGGTTCAGCGTCCGAGAGAGGCTCGCAAACATACCCAGTGATTGAATCGCGAATTGGGCTGGACACCTCCATGGTATGCAGATTAACGGCCAACTCTGCCGGGAAGAGTGTGGTCGACTTGCGACGCGCGTGGAAGGTGTTCTCTTCAGAGACGTGCTTCGCTTTGGACGACGCCTTTTCGGTGGATAAATGAGGGAATGACGTGTAGGAAGCGTTAGTCTGAATCAGGTTTAGGTTGTCGGTAGACTGATGGGACAAATCTAGGCGGCTCCCGAGCTTCTTCGGGAGAAGGCGCGAAAGCTTCTTAGCCTTGCTCGAGGACGCCACAGTGACTCCATCAGCATAAAAGGATGTTTGGCGAAGCGGAGAGGACGGGATTGGACAAGCAACATCAGAATTGACGCGCGAGACCAAAGAGTGCACACTCTCGCTGACGGAGGAAGCCGGGGAAATCGGCTGAGGTTCAGCGGTAAGCACGGGTGTGGAGGAGAGAGCGTTAGCGAGGATATATGATTGGAGTTTTGAATGTCCATAAGGGGAGTTTCTGGGTGGAATTGGGACTGTCAATCGCGCTTCCTTCCTCGAGACAGCCGAGCGGGAGCGTCTCCGTTGAATCGGTTGGTGCTGTGGAAATTCGCGAGAGTCTAATACCCAGTCCTGGGGAGGCCAGGGAGATTCCTCGGGGCCTCGCCCATACGGATGCTCGCTGTCCTGTGTGATATTGGACGTGCTTCTAGTGAATGACGATGCCGTCAGGACGTCCGGATTCTTTCCTGAAGAAACGGACGGTGTAACCGAAATTGAGAGCGAGTCGAGGTATGGTTGGTATATGTCCGGTGGGTATCTGCCACCGGTATAAGGGAGCGTTGGGAGGCAGGAGGTCGAATTGCCCCGAAATGAGAGTGGAGCACCGACACTGCTCAGCGTACTGGCAGTGCGACTTCGAAGGACGGAGAGGGGAGCGAATGGATCGTCGGGGTCCGGAGTTGGGTAACGCGCCTCCAGCTCTAGGCTGGGAGCGGGCTTTCGTCGAACCCGTGGTTGGTGAGCGGATGAATCACAAGCTGAGACAGACATAATACAATATGTTACGGGTGGTCCAAAGAGCGGAACCCGCAAGGGCGAAACGGGAGAAAGGGCCCAGCGAGAAAGCGAAGAAAATGACGGTCATTCATCTAATCCTTTATGTAGGATTTCCATCGTGGCTTCGGTGAGGAGCGCTCGACTGCGTTCCTAGTCAGTACAACACGTTTCCGCATGCATTGCCTCGAGCCTCATTATTCCGAGTTCCCATCGGTTACCGCTCCTCCTTATCGCCAATTACTGCTGAGACTGAGAATTGGGCAGAAGTAAGGCTAGTGTTCGCTTGGAAGACCTAGTGCTTGAGCATTCGCAGGTTGGTGGATGTGATCACGTCGGACGAAAGTGGACAAACTCCGAGACAGCTTGGATCACACAAGTTGATACGGCGTCACGGTGATGCAGGCACGTTGGTTTTCAGAAGCAGAGAAGAAGCAGAGAAGAATTCCAGGGGTCATGAGAAGATCAAAATTCGACGGCGATCTACCAGTACTAGTGAACTTTGATAGAAATTAAACGCTGTCGTTTCGCAGACACGCCGGTTGATAACTCACAGCACACTGTTGCCCGGATGCACGCGAGTACCATTAGCAGCATAAAGCAGGTGCACGAAGTACCATGTACCGATGGCGGGTGCAGATTTTCATGGAGACTTCCCACTTCCTGTCCGAGCGGAGAATCGACGACAACATTCAGCATGGAGAGAAAGAGATTCCTTCTTGTAGACTTGCCAGCTGACAGGTTTTCACAAAACAATGTGCTAATTGACATAGTAGGAAGATGATCTATCATAAAGGTCACAAGGCAAGATAGCGGAAAGATTCTTTCGCTCCTAAGGCAGGTTTGGACCTGGAGCAGCACATTCATCCGCATCTTGAAGTGCTCACTCGCACCTTCCTGGGGTCGGCAGAGCGGTTTCGGTCAAAGCCATAAGCTGACAATTTGGTCAGTATCCTTCTATCAGACAGCTAAGGTAACGTACCTTGATAGTCTGAACAGTAGTGAACATCATTGCAGCGACTCCGAAGACGCACATCAGGATATCTGTGAACTTCTGGAACGGTGTCTTGGCAACCGCTTTGTAGTGTAGCATCGCAGGGTATACGAAGCACAGTGGAACGCTGGAGGATCGCGTTATTCTATACCAGATGTGAGAGGACGACGACACTTACCACGCGAAACTGCCAATCAACGCAACAAACTTGTCTAGATCCGCCGCACCAGCCCAGCTGATTGCGGTGCAAACCATCACCAATCCGAAACGGAAGAAGTTCTTAAGCCATTTGACACGCGGATCCTGCTTGCCGCTCTTCACGAACAGTCCGTTCTCGAGGATACGCACCGCGGGGAAGAACTGAAGGGGAATGGACAGGACGATCGCTAAGGAATATAGGAACTGAACCTATTGCACCACCATCATTAGTGACTCCTATCACCCGAGGTGGGAGTCATCTTACAGTCTGAGTGAATTTGTTGGTTTGATCAAGATTCACGAGAACTACTGCTTTGACGTCCGATCCGAAAGTCAAATACGCAAGAGCGCCGGCTCCACCAAAGAGAACTTGACCGAATATTAGGGCCGCAAAGTCAATATGGGAAACAAGACTTACACAGCGTTCCGATCATGACGCTTGTCAAAGCCTTGGGAAACTTGCGCGGTTCACGCATAGCGTCCATAATCGGGATAACCTGAACAATCACTTCAGCGCTCAAAATGGAATCAACTCAAACTTGACATACTAAGCCCACACCCTCGAAGGAGAAAACCGCAGTACTTTCACCAGACTTTGAGCGATGACATTTGGAAGGCAACGGGATACTTACCCAATGAACAGAGGGAAATCTCGCGGATTAAACATCTGAATATCCGCGATGCCCTTCTGTCCGATGATAGAGATCTCGCTTCCAAAGATATAGAGCAAGCCAGCAAGGATGAAGACGTCTGCGATGAGGGCGGTCGTACTGAGCTTTGCAAGGTTTCGGACAAGGGCCAGCGGCAGAAAGATCACAAGCTGGACGAGGATAAAGTAGGGTACTGAGAGGTTGGTTGCGCAGTCTGTGACAGCAGAAACGAAGGCCTGTGGAGGTTAGGTATATCGCTATAGTGGATCTCGTGAGAGAAGACTCACCTGAAGATTCTCTGCGACGAAGATAGTGTAGGCTGTGACAAATCCGATTTGAGATATTGTGATGGAGAACAGGATTGCATAGCGCATCCACGGTCCGTACAAAGCCCCACCGATATCTGAATATGAGGTAAGCATCAAGTTGATCCAGGTGAAGGGAGGTCACATACCCCCAAAGGACCCAGGAACGACAAACTTTGTCTTGACCAGCAGTAAAAATGAATATAGGGAAACCAAAGCAACGACCGTAATTGTAATGGTAGAGAATACAAGCCCTCCATTTGCAAACCTGTTTAGTACGTGAGGATCATCAGTAGGACCAGTGAATCGAAGTAACTTACGCTTTGCCAAGGAACAGTACACCGGTGCCCACGAACGACTT
Organism: Chalciporus piperatus; assembly: GCA_038093975.1. NCBI lineage: Eukaryota > Fungi > Basidiomycota > Agaricomycetes > Boletales > Boletaceae > Chalciporus > Chalciporus piperatus. The sequence continues at coordinate 47,433 of JBBPTG010000014.1, forward strand.
CAGAAGCTGGTGGGGTAATCGTGAGAATGATGTCGATGAAAAACGAACAAGATGCGCACCATCAGCACCGCTTGGGGGACGGTTGCATCACCGTGACCACTGACGGATGCAGCGCGTCGCCTGGATCGAGAGAGCGACCTCGGCTTTAGTAATGGCTGTGTCTCGTCAGTAGTGGGCTCCGTTGAAGGAGCAGCGGCTTGTTCCACAGATTCTTCATCCGCTACTTTGTCTTCGTCTTCTTCGAGGTCTTCTCCTGCCTAATATGAATGAGTGATTCAGTGACTGTGAGTCTTGGAGCAAGAATTCGCTTACAAATTGACCATAGATATAAAGAAAATCAATGAAGTTGTTCGTCGGGCGCCTTTCACTGAGTGCCTGTTCGTCTGCCTGTAGGAGAACGTAGTTCCGCCTAAAGCCACCCGGCTCACGGATATGTTCGAAGGCGGGGTTTGGCAGCGCAACCGAGCCTGAATATGACGATGCACGGGGACGGGCAGCTTGCCGCTTCTGGTCTGCATGCCACTTGTATATGTCGTGGCTGGAAAGAAGATTCCTTTGGTCAAGGCCGGAACATGTAAGAGTGGAGACGAACGCACGTAACATCTGCGCCTGGAGCATGGTATGGTATAGGAAACGTGGCGGAATCTTCTCGCAATGGTCGACGAGGCGTCGACGATCCACCAGGTAGTGCTTCTGGGTCGAGTGTATCCTGGTCAGAACCGGCCAAAGAGCGGAGGTCTGTGCGGCTCGGGCGACGATCTTCGCGGAAAACAAGATGTCGCCTGAGCACCTTGACCTTGTCTTCGTAAGGAAGGTCATCGAGGCCCATGATTGCATTATTGTCAGGAGCGCTTCCCGAGGCTGCAGAGCTAGCTGGGCGCTTTGAGGTAATTCCGCCAGAGGACGGGCGATGGAGCGAAGGGTCAAGCTCATTTGCGGTCAAGTTCGCGTTTGGGGATCCATCACGACCGAAAGATGAGCCAGTTGGAGGGGTATTCCACACTGGAATGTTGGGTACTGGAGGTGTTGCAGAGTACTGAGCACGAAGTGCTCGAAGGTCCGGTGTGCCGGCAGTGTCATTGGGGGTTGCTGAGATACTGGAGTTGAAGGCAGAAACAGAACGTGGACTGCCGATGTTTACCGGCTTCGATGGGGAAGACATTAGTGAGTGTCACTTGTAACAAGCTATTGATGTTGATGTCGTTGCAGTTCGAAAGGAAGTTGCGCCAGTTCCGGCGGGAAGCGCGTGACCAGGAAGGAGATGACGCAAAGTCCGAGCTCTCTCCAGTGGCAGTTAATAATAATCGTCCGTCTTATCACACCTCCAGTTGCCAGTGGGTTTTGTGTATCTTCCAGGATGCCGGTTACTAGTATACTGATAGACATGCAGCTTGAGTAACTCCCGCCTACGTCCGCACACCCCAAGAGCTGATGGCTTTTGCACAGACTCTTCCGTTCTCGTCAGAAAGAAGTATCCAGAAGTGTCCATTAGTACCCCCTGGTCCGAGTCACTGCCATGGATCGCTTGTCATAACTAGTACTGACGTGCTGCTTCGTTTGCACAGAAGGCTCTATTGAGCCTGAGACATTTCGTGCGCCGTGAAGCTTCAGAAAGCACGTCAACTTTTAGTCAATTCAATCAGATCCCCTGAGGATTCTGTTACTTATCTGCGGTCGTCTGTTGAGAGGTTGACCTGGCCTACAGACATTCCGATGCGATTATTATGTCGGCCGTTTATGACTCTATGCCACTGAGGCCCTCTGGTTGCAGTTGTGAAAGAGACAATGGAGATGATTGTCAGGGCCGAGACACCAGACAAGGCCGCCACTGATATGCCTATCCTATCCGTTCCTATCGGATTCTAGCATGCGGACTCCAAGCTCACCCATTGACTCTATGCTAAATTTTGTCGGAAATCCGTGGTCAATGTGGCTGAGAAGCCTTATCAGCTGAGTCTTATCAGTATGTTCGGAGCAGCATCATGCGTGCGGACCATCACCCTCAAGGGATTCCTTGGTTTGGTGGCGTTTGAGGCCCGTCTGGGAGTCAACGTCCTCTGCGTGTATGGAGCTCGATGCATCAAACAGGATTAAAGACGACAGGATAGTACCGAAATGGAGAAAGCAATCAAAGAGTCTTCTGCGACAGCCTAAGTTAGCGGTGAGGTCTCATTCTCTGTAAATGGGGATAATGTCTCTTCACGTCCCCCTTAGCCCCCAATGGGACAGTCAGAAACTCGGACACCATGCTACTAGCTGGCAGTCCATCTGTCTGTGTGGGCAGACTTATTCCTTTCTGTTTGTTACTCGCCATAACCCTGAACCCATCTATCCAACAAAAGGCGCAAGCCGAGTTTGATGCAGTTGTGACTGTCGATAGGCTTCCAGAATCTAGCGATCGGGAATCCCTCTCGCATGTCGAAGCTGTAACGAGAGATATCATCCCGTCACACCTCTAGGCACGTTCATTGAACGTTAATTCACTTGTTCTGACCTGCTGACGACGTCGGATCAACTAGGAATAGCTCATGCTGCTGTGGAAGACGACGTTTGATCACGAAGTTATTTCATTCCAACAGATCAGCGTCATCTAAATCAGCGGATGGACTCAGACGTGTTCGTTCAATTTCCGTTGACCAGGAATGGCCATCATCGCCGACCTATGGGGACGCTTCGATCTACCTCTTTCGATTTACCCTAGGTCTAAAATGATTTTCGAGGGGAACGTCCCGGGACCCCGAGAAGTACCCAGGTCCAGAGGAATTTCGACGCGATCTTTTCCACACTGCAGCCGGTACTTTTAACGACGACAGAGTTGCGTTGGTTTTTAGACAAGACGGGGAAGACGTATTTGTCCCTGCAGGCACCTTGCAGATGCGCCCTTGTGGTCTGCTATCGCTTCCATGTTGTCAATCTTCAGCTTTTCAATGGCGCAAGATGAACATGTGAAGAACATTGGATTCGAACCCGGATGGAGATCGGGCGCCGCTTTGTACGTTCTTTCTCAACTCATGCGACACTTTCGGCATCTAATGCAAGATCTTTGTCCATGATACCCGGCCAGTAAAATTCCCCTGCCGAATTGTTCCCAGAAAAGAAGGCGTTGACGCTGAGAAGCTGGCGCAGTTGATGCATCTAACGGTCAGCGTGTATAATGACGTTTTTCGTTCAAGTGTACGTGTCGCTTATGCTAAGGGCTGCTAAGGGGTGATACTCTCTTACAGGTGAACTGCAAACACAGGCACACGGAGAGGTATGTAAGCAAGTCTCGTGCACCTGAATCTGATCGAGCTCCAAAGGAGTTTGGGTCATATCCACGAAAGTTACCGGTCTTGTCGCAAGAAGTGTGACGCAACACGGTCGGCAGGAATATAATCGTTGTACACATGGTCGACTAAGTATATAAAGTATGTAGTAGTATCGGATCGAGGATATCGGCGGGTAAGTGTGTCTTTGAAGATGCCTAACTGGCGAGTTGAAAACGCAGCCCCGGGTTTTATTCGGTTACTCACGATCGGACAGGGAGTCCTCCGTCTCCACACGCGGCGGCACTGCGTACGGGGCCAATTCTGGGAAAGCAATAGAGATGCTGTGCTCGAAGACATCGAAACGCTCTCGACAGGCAACATCCGCAAGCATCCGCATTGCTTCCGATGTGATCATCGCAATCGCGCTCAATGACATTTATTGCTGATCAGATCGATCAGACATATATGGTGGTGGCAGAGCGGCTAGATAGCAACAAACACCGAAGCCAACGAAACATGCAACACGACGCAGGAATGCCGTCGTTTGCAGGGTCACAGAAGGAGCCATGCTAGCCATGGCTCCAACCGAAGTTCGGGCATTAATACCGCACAGACTGGGTATTCTGCGAGTAATTGGTGCTAACCATCAAGTAATTACACAGAAATATTATAGTATTTTGACGACGAGGGGGTTACATGCAACCACTAGTGATTATGACACAATTACACTTGTCGAAACTTGAACAGTACAGTATCATACAACACATAGCCCAAATCGCGAGCACACACCGGCTCAATTGCTGGACTGTATCATTTCCATCAGTGTGTCGGCGGTCATTCCAGGGAGCCTAGAAACAACACGACATTCGAGCTCGAGGGGGTGTCTATAGTTGACTGAGGTCAGCTTTTCCTCCTCGCGAGCCACGGAGATAAACTCACGAGATCAACCCAGTTGACCATTTGGGGTTCGGGTCTCTTTCTATCCCGTGCTCATCAACCGGTTTCATAAACTTGAATACGGCGAGTAGGTGAACCACCGCTATCCATAGCGACGCATCTGCGAAGTACCTGCCCACGCTGACATGGATGTAAGATAATCGAAGACAACTGAAAGGGGACATTATATACCAAACCCTGCGCCCAAAGCCGAAAGCCAGGGCGATGCAATCGTCATTGAGTTCACCATCCTGGGTGAAGAATCTGTCCGGGTTAAAGTCATCAGGGTTGGGGTACTTGATGGGATCCTTCGACATTGCCCTAGGTGATAAATGAGCAACCCCCAGGTGGCATGGCAATTAATGAAGGTACCATAGATTGGCCAAGACCACGCAACCTAGGTCGCCGTCAGACCAATTAATCGGGATGAGGGTAATTGTCACCTTCAGGAATATAATGCCCTTCATACACGTCACTCTTGGAAGTGTAGTGTGGCAGGCCTTTAGACGATCTAATCGATTATGGTCGATACGTTCAGGGATGTCTACTTACCTAAGGGGAATACCGGATGCCACCGCAACGTCTCTCGCAAAACTGCATCGACGTAAGGAAGGGACGGTCTGTCTCCGAAGTCTGGCAGTCTGCTTCCCCCGAGGAGAGCATCAATTTCCTTCTGAGCGCGCTCTTGAACCTCCGGGTAACGCATCATTGCCAAGACAAAGACTAGCAAAGTAGATGCTGTCTGTTTGATTGTTGAGAGCCTTACGCGCGCATGGTAACGAAACACTTACTGTTTCCACACCGGCTGTGGTTAATGTGTCAATCTCCGTCATAAGCTAGTAAAATCAGAACTGACCGATAAACGCTGTCGCAGAAGAGGACTTGAGCGCAAGTTCAAATCCTGCAGATCCAGATTCCGTAAAGCGTCTCATAGACTCGGATACCATACATTGTCCGGAAACACGCGACATCTGAAAACCGGCTCGTCAATTGGACCGATCTGATGATAGAGATCAAATAAATCTCACCACTCTGTCACGGGCATACCGAAACGGTACCTCCATCATGTCATGCAAATTCTTCTTGGATTGTATAGCCATGCGTTTGAAAGCAGCACCAGGAAACCATGTAGGCAACTTTAGAACTAATTCCATCTGTTAGTGAAACGGTTGGCGTGCCGGAGGAATCAAAGCTGACGGAAAGGAAAGGCCTCCAAGAGAGCAGAGGTCGAAGGCCCGGCTACTTTGACGAATACCTCAATTGCCCTTTCCGCCGCAAGCACTAGCGGGTCGTCATTCGGAATGGTTTCGTAATCATAAACGGTGGACATGATCAAAGAAGAGGCAAATCTGGGTGTCATCAGTGATGTTCAGCATCCACGATTGTTAGGCATGTATCGGGAAAGCTTACAGCTCGATTTGTCTTTTGTAACGCTCGGGCGATTGATAGATGCCCATCAATAACTGGCGGGCTTTTCGCTGTTGAGTGGGGAGATAATCTCGTACAGCTTCAGCGCGGAAGGACTGGTGAAATAATCTTCGATGAAGGCGCCATTCCTCTCCGTACTGGAGGAGTGCGCTGTTAAACTCCGAGCCGATGCTGAGCGCAATGTAGTCAACCAACAAACCCTCACGGCGATGAACAGATGGACTAACTCTTTTTTGGTCTTAACCGGGGGTCTATCCGAATAGATATTTGAGCGCTGTTCAAGCAAAGCTTTGGCAAGGTCTGTAGTCTGTATAACTAGAATCTGTCGTCCAAAGAGTGTGCAGTACAATAGGTCACCTAGGTATGATGAAGGTTGTGAGTGTCATGCTTTTCGAAACAAGGATGATGCCGACCATAAGACGAAGCCCATTCAGAGAAACTCACCCACGGCTGGGTGAGCTCGACGTCGAATACATTTCCGAGAAGTGGCAGACCCTTGGGTCCAGGAGGGAAACTCAGATGACGGGCTGCTTTGCGCCTTGCATAGCCTGCAAGAAGTGCAATCGCAGAGATGGAGAAGATTGAGATAAGTGTGGACGGGGTTATCATAAACATTTTCTGGTGACTGCTTGTTGAGAAGGGTCCGTTCTTATATCGGTTCGAGGGAGACGGTGTCCCCACCCATTTCGTGTGACCATACAGAGCATGGTTCCGATTTCATTTTGTTGAAATGAATGAGGCGCGGATTCCCTGCGGACAGGTTTTCTTGGATTGACCGAAAGGGGCACGACTTAGCGCACACAAGAGTGACATGAGAGGAGAAAGTCTCATCTGGACGACTCTCCCTTCGACTGCATACGTATTCTGTTATCCAAGGTTGTCATCGCCTATAAAAGGGATATGCAAGTTGGTGGTCTCACGAAATGACCTTGCGGCTCGCCTGTCAGCAGATAAGTGATTCTTTGACTTGATCCGATTATCCTGGGACATGGCAGAAGAGAGACAGACTGCCATATCGGAGGGATAGATGCTGGCGGTGCGTGGTAGATTAAGGCGTGAACCTATTGCCACCGTCACGGTATCACGGTGATCCAAATCCGAAGTACTTACGACCAACCACCTGGAGCGTCCATATCGGATGGTCGGGATAACGCAGGAATGCAAAAGGGGTGGAGGTATAGATTCGGTCGTAGCGCTGGCAGAAGCAAAGCGGCAAAGAGACGCGAATCCTGGTTGCCAGCGAAAACAACTTGAACCCCGAGTCGGAACGGAAGTAAACAGTGGCTCATGTCATGTCCCCAGAAAGGCGACTCTGGTCCACCGCGCTGGCTCGAATTCATTGACTGCCATTGACTGTCATTGAAAAATATTGACTGCTTGTTGTTGACACGACAGTGACAGTGGCACCTAAGACACCTGCCAAACCGATTTCCGACCCGAAACAGACAACACGTGACATACACGCTCCTAGCTGCACGGTCTACTCATCCGGTCCCAATTATATAGATAATTCTGCTCGTTACTACATATCACATAAAAGCTGGCACACATGGCGAGCTCACAGCTCAATCCCATCCAAGCAACGGTTCCACGCGAGCGTGGACCGAGTCCTCTTACGCGCCCGGTATCAGTTCCACCCCTTCGCTCCGATCGATCGATCCTTCCACATCCTCTCATGAATCCTGTTGACACTACACCCACTAGCGAGGGTCGTCCACCTTCTCCCACCAAGGATGGCGTGGAACCTTTAGATTTGATGATTAATCTTAATCGTGCAGAACCATCCATCGTCAAGACCCGGTCAGGGAGTGTACTTTCGAGAGGGTTTATTCTGAAAACGGATTACTACCCATCTGGTCAGCCCTGTTCCTCGGGTTCCATTCTCTGGGACTCACCCACGTCTCTATATAGGACGTGCCTTGGATCTGGATCTTAATGTGCACGGCGCTCCGAACTTTAGAGCACCTCATCAAGGCAACCTCAATGTGTTCGGGGTCGCTCAGCCTCGGACACAAGGTCTTCGCGCTATACTATCTGTGCTCCGGTGCCGTCCTGGGACTCGTGATCCCACTCACGTTGTCTGGTTTTCAACGCGAGAGGAGCCAATTGGTGAGTTTCGTTGACTCCCCGCAGATTGATGCCCTGGAGCGTCTATTGTGTCGAAACTTTGAATCACCGCCCCTGATGCCTACCACCAAGTTTACATATCAGGACGTCCATTTGTTCTACGAGATGCCTCAGAGCCTCGCAAAACACTTTCCATTTCCGATCGAGCAGAAAATCTTGAAGCAATAGAGGATCGACTGAAGAACGATATCCTTCAAGAAGCGACCAAGTAAGCTCTCGCTCCAGAATCCAAAGCTACTGCATACGACCACCTTGGCAGATACGGTGGATTGATTTTGACGCATAACGAACTTCGTATGTTCTTGAAGCCGTGATCGCACGCAATAACTGATGTGCCGCTTCGCTGATAGCTGCTGAGAGTGGAGATGGCGCTATATTGCCCACTTGGACACACGTCGACAACGTAAATGTCAGAACGTCACGAGAACTCTGGGAGAACATGCGCTTGGATGGATGGAATGTTGAGGTAATGACTTCGACCTGCTCATAGTGGCGCGTCTCATATATGTCATCTTCACAATATCCAGTATCACCGGTAAGTTCTTTCCATACAAGATTCCTTCAAATGATGGACTGAGCCGCCACTGATCCATTGACATACAGAATTCCCATCTCCCCCGATCGGCCAATAGAGGTGATTGCACTTTCCCTTCATGTCACCGGTTGAAACAAGCGATGACGCCGCCCGACCAGGATAACTATCTAGATGCGTACTTGCGTGTTATCAAAGATGCCGACCCTGTGCGCAGCGCGCTGGTCTTCTCATGTGGAATGGGTGCTGTACGAACAACGTTTGCCATGGTTGCCGCATTGATCATCCGTCGGAAAATCCTTTTGGTCCGAGGTTTAGATGACCCCTATGCTGCCAAGTCGTCCTCCCTCAGCACAATTACGTCTGGAAGCCGCAAGCTCGGGAGTGGCACATCAGGCATCAGTACCGTAAGGCGTTCATTTCCTTGTTTGTTTGGGAATTCATCGATCGTCATCTACAGCCGACGAACCAGGTAAAGTTGATTCTATAGCTTCCCAAAACACCTCCAACGAGTCTTCCGATTAGCCTGCAACGGACATCAAGTTGGCGCAAGCGTTGGAGAATGCCAGTGCACAACAAGATTCAAATCGGTCCTTGCTTAGGTTAACATATGTCTTGCAACAGTGTGTGTGTTATTTCGCATGAATCATCTCAACAGCCGGGTTCAGAGGATTGTTTGTCTCAGACTTGAGTTCGCAATCAACCTTAGCCTTATTGATGGCGCAGCCGGCGCTGTTGGAGAATCTGCGCAAGGCACATCAAGGGAATTACAGTGTCATTCTCAGCTTGCTTGGCTGCTTAGATCATGGGCTTCAAGCCAAGAAGTTAGTCGACCGCGTCATTGATACCTGTACGTTCTTCGATATCCCTGTTCCCTCGGGCGATATTTGCAGTCTTTGAGGCACAGACTGATCGTTGGAACAGGTGATCATGTAAAAAATCTCCGTGAAGATATCCTGATTAATCGAGTTCGATATTCACTCACCACCCCTGGGGAAGACGGAGACAAAAGGGAAGATATCCTGGTCAAAGCTGGAAGGTCGCTCGAAAAATAGTACGTGATACGCCAGGTAAGGTTGAGTTCAGCCGCTGAGACCTGATCACTATAGCTTTTTCCTGATTGCTTTCGCGAGTTATGTTGACTCCGTCCCTGACTTCAAGCAGACATTCTCGGACTGGTTAAAGGTCAGCTGTATTACATTATGCTTTTGGCCGATCTGAACCCTGAAACTTCCAGGCAAGGACAGAAATCTGGAAGTAAGCCTTTCCAGGAAGTCGGTCACGTAACGAAATCTTATCAGATATTTCTTTTCTCTTACTAAGCCAGGTCATGTTCCTTAGAAAGTCGCGGGGGTCCCGCTTGAACGTGTTTGCGCCCATAAACGATCTTTCGCTTCTGTCACTATCAGGGGCAGAGGCCAAGTCGCTAGTTGCCGGGCGAAAGAATGATGTCGAGATCGCTGGAGGTCAATTACCTGGCGATGAGTATAGTGAACACGTTGTGAAGGTGAGACTCGGGTTCCACTGCGGACGAGACATGGCGCAAACCTTCCTTTTTTTGTCAGAATCGCAGTGGCATCATTTTGAGAGAGAGGTGAGTCAAACTCAACTCCATAACGCATGCCCATTCGAATATATTATGCATAGCACGCTTCTTAAATCCGATCAATGGCTTTCGGAGTCTCAACGTGTTCTACAATCTGTCCGCGGCGTCATCAATTTCAGAAACATTCCTGGGACGAATATCTACGCTTGCGGACAACCGACGGAATCTGCCATAGACGAGGTGGTCCAGCTAGTCAAGAAAAGCAATCCGAATACCAACAAGGTCGTATGGGTAACACTTCGAGAAGAACCCATCGTATATGTCAATGGTGCACCGTATTGCTTGAGACGAGAGCGGTTCTCTTTAAGAAATATGAAAGGTCCTCGCGTTCATTCGTCTCCGCCAATAACATCTAATTGAGATCAACCCAGATTATGGAGGGATCTCTGCGTCTCGCTTAGAGGTCCTAGAACAACGACTCAAGGACGACGTACTCACAGAACTAGAAGTATTTGAGGGAAAGTATGATGACATCTATCTGCTTGGTGAATTGTGCTGATGCTTGTATTTTTGTCAAAGGTTGTTGTTGCACACAGAAACGCCAGATGGCTCTGTCATACCGATCTGGGAAGATGTCCAACCTAACAATGTCGAAGTACTCAAAGACATCATGGCATTTCGGCGATCTGGTAACGGAGTGGAAATGCAATACGCTCGCATCCCAATCACTGCAGAACGTCCACTGGACGTGATCGACGTCAGCGAACTCATGGAATTGGTGGTGCGGACTGATTCGGAGAATACTGCCATTGTTGTCAACTGCCAACTTGGGAGAGGAAGGAGCACGATGACCTCGGTGCGAGTTAACTTTCTCAACCGAATTCCCTGGCTCACACAGTGCAGGTCCTAATTCTTTTGATCCATCAATGGTTGAGAGAAAGCAGGGTGTTGGCTCAGGCATCTCCGCAGTTGATTGCTCGATCGCGTTCGCTTTCCACTTCGATCTCCGGCACGGACATTTTCGCAGAGGAGCCCCTGAATCGGCGCCAATCTTATCAGGTTATTGATAGTGCGTCGTTTGTTGATCTCATGTCACGTCCGCATCTTATATTCCTGTGAAGACTTCCTTCGGATTGTCCAAGGACCAGCAGTGAAGAATGTTGTTGATGAGGCTGTCGATCGATGTGCAGTGGTCATGAATCTGCGTGACTCCATCGAGCAAGAACGCGTGAAGGTGGTGCAGGCTACTGACGAAAAACAGAAGCGTATTCACACCTCCAAAGGTATGCTTAGAAGATCTTGGCATGATAGAATCTGACGATATACTAGGCCTACATAACTTACGACGCTACTTTGAATTGATTCTCTTCCAGGCGTACTTACAATCGACGGAAGCTGATACCCTGCAGTCAGTTGAGAGCTTCGAGAAGTTCATTGAGAACAGGCCAGGTTCGCATGATTTCTCAATGTTATCTTTCAATCCACTGGATGTTGATGCACGTGAAAATAGTCATCAAGACATTCGAGAAAGAGCTTGTCTCTGGTAGTCTGAATGCACTAACTCCATTAGAGCGCATAGATGGCGTCGCTCACCCCGATGAAGTCAAACAAGTCGTGGTCAATAGATCTGGAAGCATCCTGTCGGCTTCCACGATCTTGAAGAGCGACTTCTTCTCGAACTTGCAGAAGATGACACTTCCTGAGTACGTCTTTTGTTTCATCCTGGTCGTAATATCCTGTAACGTCAGTGATCCAGGCGCATCGACGGATCACCAAATTTCCGACGTCTGCCCTTGACACTGAGGGTAAGATCAGTTGGGGTACCTGACCATGAAATCGAGGACGCCAGCGACGGGAAGATGGTTTGCGGAAGGCATGGCTACTTTTTTACACTCGTTTACCTGACATTGATCGAATGAGCATAGTGGAATGCCGACCGTGCAAGGGTCTGTTTTTCACAATAATCAGGCCAATCTTAACTAACGTTTGCTTAGGCTACGGCGGGCGCTGATGCGTGTGGATGCTGGTCCGCAAGGGACAAATATGGTGTTTTGGACATCTTTGAGAGAGGTTCGGTCGTACAGCCCTTCATGCAATACAAGCATACACTGACTTTCCGATAGGAGCCAGTCGTTTATGTCGCGGGTCGACCCCATGTCCTTCGGCTAGTCGACAAGCCACTGGAGAATGTCGAGTATGTGTCATGCTTCTGAACTCTAGCTGTAACCTACTTTTGATCTTCAGGGCTACGGGAGTTACCACCACCATGGTAGAGACTATGGAGCAACGTTTCAAGAAAGATGTCCTCCGCGAACTGCGACAGGGTGATGGCCGTATCTTACTCCACGACGAAGTAGAGGAGCGTCCTGGCGTGTTCAGCATCATACCGATATGGGAAACAGTTTGCGAGGAGGATATCATGACACCACGGGATGTCTTTAATGTCATGGCGAAGGAGGGTTACAAGGTATTGTCCGCCCCTTAGGCAAGTAACAGATGAACTGGCTCACCATGCTCGACATTAGATTGACTACGACCGTGTGGCCATTGTAAGACGATTTGCATTGAATTCATGGCTTCACTGACTTTGTTATCCAGACGGATGAACAGGCACCTTTACCAGATGCGCTGTTTCAACTTCTGAACCGCGTTCGACGTGGATACTCGCAAGCCGGTGATTTCATATTCAATTGTCAAATGGGAAGGGGCCGCACGACTACTGGGATGGTGACTGCGTGTTTGATATCGACGATCACCAATTGGGTCGGCGAGGGAACTGTCGATGTCGCCGAGGATGTGAGCATCATAAACTACGACTCTATTGACGGGCCCTCTGAAGAGGAGGCGTATCTGCAAGGTATTGGTCACTGAGTTCCGCGACTAACACACTGATCAATCGTCCACAAGGGGAATATAAAACGATCTTGCAGCTGGTTGGCGTTCTCTCGCATGGCAAAATCGCGAAACGCCTAACCGATCGTGCGATTGACTTGATGCAAGATGTTCAGAACCTCAGGAAAGCGATCTACGAGTGAGTAACTGACTTTCTCTTACCGCGCGCGTGCGCTGAGCATGATGATGATCGTGACGTAGTTACAAGCTGAAGGTCGAAGCATGCGACAAGGGAAATGCCAAGCAAGAAAAGCTGATGCATATAGCTGTGAATTACCTGTGGGATGTCTGTTTACTCATGTCGAACCGTTAGCTGATTGATTTTTCACAGATACCGTTACGGGACGCTCATCGTCTTTTGCAATTACCTGATAGAGATGCGGGACTCTAAAGGGGAGGAGATACCATTCCCTGCTTGGCTCAGAGCACACCGAGAAATCGCAAAACTGTTGGGAAGAAGATCACTGGACTAATGGAGAACGTTGGCTTTGGTGGCAACCGGTGCAAAATTCCACTGACTTGCGGTGCATTGATGCCGGCCTGGGGTGGGGAAGTAGCCGGTTGTTTGCGCTTCGCTAGGATGGGAATATCGTAGCTGGAGGTTCATGCGAATTGGGTATCGCGAAATCATTGGTTGATAACTTGGAGGTTGTATATCTTATGTTGAGCGATTGTCTCTTTAAATTCTTCTCTGAATGCAGGCTTTGAGAGCACAGACAGTACAATTTCATAAGGAAGAAAGTCTTTAGCGACTGCAGCGTCATGCCACGACTTTTGGCAGTGCCGTGACCGTGACAGAATTCGGTCGCTGGAGCACAGCCACTGTTGAGCAGGCTCTTTCATCCCGGGCGTTGTTTAGGTTTTCTCCTTGGATACTTTCAAGTCCACAAGTGTTTTGCAGGCGTTCCCCGTCAGCGCCCACATCACCATACGGTCCATACCCCATCCAACGACAACGTCAAGCTTGTCTCCATACCAGGATAACCACCGTGGTGTGTGGTCTCGCGACCTAGCGTTGCTGCGGATTTTTCGACAACACTCATTACCCACCGTACCAAGCGGATCTGTTTAGAATGAAGAATGCAACGCGGTCACTGCTACTTTTCGCAGTAGCATCTGCTATGTTACTCTTCGTATTCGTACCGCGCCACGAGTCAATTAACACACCCAGTCCCGTGCAAATGCGTGCCTTGGTCAGTTCAGGACCCACTACCGATACAACCTCTCATATAACATCGACAATCGCTACTACTACGACGACGACTTCAGAAACATCGGCAGGACCAACCACTACTTCCTCATCCTCATCCGCCTCCACGCCCACTTCATCAGCGTCATCGCACATCACAACCTCCACCCCAGGCTCGACAGTCGGAGCACCAAGCACGCAACCCAGTAATACCCCGATTCCCACTATTGCCACAGACCCTGCGGGACAAGTGTTTACAAGTTACATTATCTCCAACACGACATCTTCCTCAAGTGCAATTCCTACAAACACTAGTTCTTCGAGCGATAACAATAGTGGTCTCGGTACTGGTTCTATCATCGGTCTTTCAGTTGCTGGTGGGATTGCCGTGATCGCCATAGCACTCTTTTTCGTCTGGAAGTTCACGCGGAAACGGTTTGCTGATTTTGATGACAGTAAGTTCGTTACGTAATTACACGGAGAATTGACTGGATACCATTGCTCATAGATGAGGCTATCAAATGGCCAGAGCTAAATGCTCACGGGGGCGATGTCCACGCCCTTCCGACGAACTCCACCGGAAGGGCTGGTTTTGGTCCAGAGAATGATTCCGATGTCAACCTGTCACGAGCACCAAGCCCCGGAGGTGGATATGCCAGTTCAATTGCGGCTTCTTCTGTCCCCGAAGTCTACGCTGGAGACCCTTATGCCGTTCCACCTCTGCCCCACCTCAATCCCAACCAACCATACCGTGACGATCCTGGTGCTTATGGTCAACCTGCATCGTACTATGATCCATACCGAGGTCCGGTCCCAAACACGTTCGGCGATGTCATGGCTGATGGTCATGGTGTAGAATCAATCCCGATGACTCAAATGGCGAGGACTAGGAGTCCAGGTCCAGGGATGGCATATGATATGTCTGGTCGTGGCTCCCCAGCGCCGCAGGCGGCTATGGGTTATCCGGATGCTAGGACCGGAACTCCAACTCCTGGTGCACTAGGCGCAGGCAGAGCATCCCCTGGTCCTCAGGCTGCCTACTATATGGATAATAGGGTCGGGACCCCAAATCCTGGTGCAGGAGGTGCAGGCAGAGCATCTCCAAATTCTCATTCCGGCTACAGTTATGCCCCGTGATTGCTGTGCTCCTCGCGGGTTGGAGGCGTAGGGAGGAGTTACGAAGTCGGTCATTACATGTCACGAGTTTGAGGGGTATTTTAGACATCTGCTGAAGGACTGATACCCTTGCGACAGTGTACGCTCGTTTGGTTGGTCATCCTTTCGTCTCGCGTTTCAAACTGTTATGAACTTGTGTTTTGTCTAGCAAATCTCTCGCATGTTACAAGGCGCATCTTCATCATTATATCTCTCCCTAGTTTCAAGTCATGTTTATGGTCACTGCTCTGGGGCAGCAAGCTGTCTCCACCATCGATACCATCCTTACCCTCAACCTTTTATTTTTCTATCATTTCCAAACAAATCACTGCTAATGAAATGGACTTATACATACACTTGCAATAGACTTTGGACGAATCAAAAGAGGAGAACAAATCAAACCACTGAATTCTGACCACCAAGTAGAGGATGATAGATACATAATAAACAAGTAAAGCGACCAGCAGTCTCCCCAGAGATCACTCCGCGACCATCTCACGGAGCCTCAAGGCAACATTAGCAGCCAATGCGCCGAACAGCGCGATGCATAAAATGGTTGGGCCATACTTGTCATAATAAAGTCCTTCTGCACTCCGTGCCCGAAGGCGTAGCGCACGATACACAAAGACGATGGCCGCGTATGCGATTGAGAGCAATGCAACCAACGTGAAGAGTGCAGCACTGATAAGACCGTTGGTGTCATCGGGAGGAACAAAGTTAAGGAGTGTCGTTGCGACGGTACTTATGAGGACAGCAAAGCTCATCCATTTCTATATATAAAAATCCACTGGTCAGTTCGAAAACGACATGGTAATAAGGCAGTACTCGCCAGGAATGTTCGTTCGTTTGCGAAGTAAACCTTGGGTTCGATACGGACAGGCACCGCAATTTTCTTTCCGGAAGGCGCAATCCAGTCACGGACAAGCAGTCTCTCTGGCTCTGGGATCTCTTCCTCGTTCAACCCTTCGGCCTCAGCCCCAGGAGACAGTGGGTTCATTTCGTCATCATCTGCCTGTGTCACCCCCAATCGCTCTCTCAACGTCTTGTCGAATGCCGATGATGATGCCAAAGGATCGATAGATAACGACCCCCGGCGCCCATGTAGCTGGGTAGCACCATGCTCACCCTGTCTGCCCGCCAAGAGTGGTGTACGTTCGTGTGCTTCTTCCTCATCACGCGAAGATGAACCAGCAGCATACGTGTCGGACTCCCGCTCCTTCAGAGCATCGCGATACGCGATGGCCGCCGCAACGTCGGCGTGAGGAAGTCCGGTGCGTCTATCCTCATCTTTTGCTGGCGTAAGATCCATTTCTTCATCTTCCTCCCCCTCGGAGACCGGTTCAGCGTATGTCTGTGACGGAGTTGTATCGCCCGATTGACCATGCTCAGAAGATATCCGTGAGGAGGAAGCTTGAGGTCGCCGAATTGTTAGGTAACCGGTGTTAGGCTTGAGGATATCGGTATCCACTACAGGTGACGACTCGGTGAGTCGCAAACTATCTTTGATGCCTCTCGATGACTTACTCTGAGGAAGCCAGAATGGAACAAGATCGGTACGATGAGGTAGCAGGGTAGCACACCCATGTATGAATTTACTGCGCCGATTGAGTCACAAAGGATAGGTTGTCAATTCATGAACTGACCTGAACTTAGGAACAGCTTCCACCAGATGAGATTGGACGAGGTCTGTGACCCACTTAGGAGGCTGTTGACCCAGTTGCGTCTGCAGCTTGACTTCGAGTACACCATATTTGAATAGTTCCATGTCTTCCGAAGGTAGTTGCTCGAATGGATGATCGATCCCGATGTCGGTGCGGCGCCAGTTGTCCCCGGAGCGTACACGCCCATCCCAGTTGTCTTCCCTTATCATAGTGAGCTCTGTATCAAGAGAAATCCGTACGCGAGCGTCGCCAGGCAGCTGAAAAGCGGTTCGATTGTAAAAGGTGCGCGTGACTATAGACTATCGTCAGCACAAGGGTGCATGCATATTGAAAAGCCTCACCAGGTACAAGTTTGCGTGTCAAGATGCGGTATTGCACTTCGCTAGCAAGTTGGATCATCGAGTCCACTTCAGCTTGGGTTTTCTTCCCGCTGTCAGCCAAAGCCTGCATCTCAGCATCCATGGTATATTCTCCTCGCAAGAACGCGTTCACAAGGTGTTCTTTGATAGGGAAACGAGCCTTCACGGACTTTTCACCAGTCCAGTCTTCTCGGTGAGTTTTTCGCTCAACAAAAATCTGTTCGTGGTATAAAACCAGGGCGCCGTGAGATGATTTGCGATGAGCTTACAGTTTTCACGTCAATATCACCATACCACCGCAAACGAATCGCTTCAGCACCCTCAGTCTTTTCTAGTCGACCAAGGTAGAGCTCCAGGTCTTCATTGTCAAAGTACACGGAGGTGATCGCTGTCGAAGCTTGTAAGACAATTTGGGCATCATGAAGCATGGTAACATACCTGCATCCTTGAGATCAAACTCTTTCTCCGCGTTGAATACTACGAGGGATCAGGTTGGGCCCGTACGAACTCTTTCTATGAATGTGACACACCAAGCACGGGGAGGTGTTTCAAAATGGCCAGTTTGAGTGGAACAAGATTGTCTGGATGAACCTGATACCATATAAGAACGTATTTAAGGAAATACGGAGCTTGTTACCCAGTATTTCGTCGTTTGCCGAACGAATGCGCTCTGACTGCCGCCAGCACTGGAGTCTCCTACAACGGGGTGGCCACGCGTGCGCACAAGGTTGTATAGCTTCGATAGCTTCACGATGAGTGCATCCCAATTATATTTGTAAAAGGGCCGTTCTTCCAAATAGTCTTGAACGAATGTGGGTTTAAGCGGCAGATTTGTTTGTTTCTAAAAACAAGATAAGTGTGCCGACCAGGAGATTTGATGTATACGACCAACATCATGTTTCTATTCCTCGATTAGAATCGGAGGGGTGCTCGTGGATGACAACGCTCACCTTCAGTATTTTGAGAAACCCTGTGATATTCAGTTTTGTGTACAAGGCGAGGTCATGTACATCTGCAACCAGATTGGCCACTTCAACCTCCAATCCATGGAAAAGATCTTCGAGGTCGTCATAAGAATCGCCGAGGTCATCTTCATCATCGGAACCTTCGTCAGGTCCATAATCATCGGAAGTACGTGCAATGAGAGATTCCGGATCGCTGGGCGTGACGGGAGACGGTTCGGACGATGAGTGAGAGTCCTGTTGCGCGACCAGACGCTTCACGTCGCGTTCGGCATCACGGATACGTTTGGAGAGTTCCGAGGTCTAGCAAAAGGCGGATAAGTGACGTGAACTTGATCGCAACCGGCAATCAAAACCTTCTGCTTTTGAAAGTCATGCACTTTGTCCAGCTCTTGCTTAAGCATGGCGGTGAATTCGCGCTCATCATTGTCATCCCAGTTGTGAGACGTTGTTCGAGTCTAGACACAGTAAGCGTAAACATGTGTAATTTGTAAAATACATCGCTCGGACCTTGAGCTCCCGTTTGAGTAGGTTGTAGTTGATGTAGAATGGCTTCCATTCGTCGTAAAGAGTCGCCTGCAGTGAGGATGAGTGTACCGTAGATAAAAGCAGAGTGAAGTGGAAGCTGAAGAGAGCACACAGACCGTGATTTTCCTTCCGAACTTCATGGCGGTGGGGACGTGTACGAGACACACGAGATGATGGTAAACAAGAAAGAGAGAGAAACGAGAGCAGACGATGAGTGTCTCTAACTTTTTGACCGCCTCAGTTACACTCCGGTCCAGTCCAAGACACGATCAGCAGCCGTGGGAACGGGCCGAGTCTGTAGTGGCTCTGCTTGTAATCCGACTTGGCCAAATGCGACATAGAGACTACAGCAAGTCAACTGACCGTCACTCACCAACCATCGGGTTGTCCTCTCTGACACCACCAGAAGCTTTCCAAACGACGTAGGGTGGTGTTCCGAGGTATGGCTCCCGCTAAACAGAAAGACTCTTACTTCGCTGTTCCGAAACCCAAGCAAAATAGCGGGTTGCATAGAACAAAGATCCTCCTCTTGGGAACCAGAAGGTGATTTCCTGAACATATATTTGCACGCAGTCCATTGACTTGGCATCGAAGGAGTGGTAAAACATCCATTCTGCAAGTATTATTCAAGAACTTGCCATCCAAGCAGACATTTTACTTGGAACCTACGATGCGCGTCACGAAGCACCCCTTCGAGTAAGTTTCTACCCACCCGATGCCGGCCTTTGTCCTCATGAACGTACGAAATCAGTACTGTTATTCCACTGGAGATATGGGACTGTCCCGGGAATGTCACCGTTGACACTCTAGGGGCTCCGCTCTCCGAATTCTCTAGCATCGTATTCGTTATTGATATACGGGTAAGTATTCCTCGATCTTTAAGTAACAAGCTAATTTCATAACAGGACCTCTACCAACAACCCGTCGTGAAACTTGTCGAGTTCATTGTAGCAGCATGCGAAGTCAATCCGAACATAAATCTTGAAGTATTCGTCCATAAAGCTGAGAAACTGCAGGAGGATGATAAGATTGGTAGGACCCCACAAGGCCCACTGTATTCAGCTCGATGACGTCCAAACAGAGAATTTTCGACAGATTCATGAGCGCGTCATGGACCGACTCGCTGATGAGTCACCAGAATACGAACAAGTTCCCCTGAACTTCCATTTGACCTCTGTTTATGATCACTCGCTCCAAGAAGCGTTCTCGCGTGTCATTCACAGGCTCATCGACTCTTTACCTTATCTTGAAGGCCTACTCAATGTTTTCTGCTCTGTAAGTCCCGTTCAACTGGCTATCATCCCTTTCTCCGCGTTTTATGAACAGCTCTCTAGAATACATCTTCGCCAAAGGCGTTCCTATTTGACACAACAAGCAAAATGTACGTTGCAACTGATGCCTCCCCTGTCGACCAAGCAACACACAACCTCTGCTGTGATTATTTGCAAATGCTTAATTCGTTTGGACCACTGTACAAGTACGGGCTTCATCTGATCGATCCATTCATCGTAGCTGAGGTTAGATAACCCCAACCAGATCCAATGCACCTGACCTAGTATCAAGTTCCCTTCCTCCCACATTTTCACACGATGTATCCCCTCGACCACCCACTCCGGCTGAGACTGGTGACTCAAGCCCGGGTGCGAAAGCCCTCCTTTACCCATCCGCATCGACTTGTCTATCACCTTCTCAACCAGGTACCACGCTCACCTACCACCTCGTAACGCCTCATTTAGCGCTTCTCGCGTTACTACCTACTGCAGTATACGAGATGAGGAGAGGCCTCGTCGAGTGGAATGTCGTCTGGTTCAGAGAAGGCGTCCGGGAGATTTGGGAGGTGGAGAAGGAGCGGAGTGAGGGAGAGCTGGCTTGACGCGGTGGCGGGACTGATGTCATAGAGTTATTCGCATATGTAAGATTCCTTGTTTATGCGACGCCGCATATTTCAGGCCATTTTTTCTCCAGTACTGCCTCGCTCAGCTTAACCTAATGGTGATGGTGATAGATTACAGGTCTTCATGCTGCAATAATATAACAAGCATCAGTGGTGTAGCGGTAACATTGGGTCTTCCCATGGCCTAGCTCCGGGTTCGACTCCCGGCTGATGCAACCTTTTTTGTCATTGTCGCTATTGCTTGATCGTTCTTTCGTTAGTCAGCTCAAGAAGAGGAAGAGGAAAAGTAACTGAGTACTGACTCGTGAACAGCGATCAAGCAATCTAAGACTATAAGCTGCAGCTGTGCACCGTGCTCTTTGTGGGTACGCTCTTTCTCTCATCGTCGCGTCACTCTCGCATTAAACCGTGCAAGGTTTGGTGGATCTGCGTTTCTGCGGCGAATCCACGCTGGCATCCGATGAGTCGTCCTTCAAGTTGAGACTCAGTGAGGCCGAGGCCTGGACCCACAACATAACCACTCAAAAGACATCCCGAACAAAGTATCGCGATCGTCGAAACATCCAGCCTGATCCAGGTGAATACGAATCGTTCTCCTTGCTCTTGCAAGGACCGAAGACTCGGAACCCGTTAACTTACATGCATACAGGGCCGTATCCGTGGGCAGCGGGCACGCTTCGTGTAAATGATTGCAAGCGGCGGGTTGTCCACAATATTTTTCGCTTTTCTCGCTTGAACACAACTTGAACAGCGTCCAGAACGATCGATGCCGCCGACATATCTTTGTCGTCGTCTTCGCGAACTCGGAGCTAGATTGTGATTTTTACGACACACGTACAGCCGAGGGGCCTGTGGCTGCTGATTTTCTGAAATGCAGATTATTTGCGTAATGTCGGACTGACCCAGACCACAGGGTCCTCCAAGTATAAAAGAGCAGCCAGAGCGACGTCTAACCCCAGACTCACAACCCATCCTCTCATTTATTCTGCAACTCTTTCCTCTATCAACCAAAATGTTCGCTCGTGTCTTCGCTCTCCTTCCCCTTGCACTCCTTGCCTCTGCTTCGCCCATTGAGGCGCGCGACCAGTGCAGCGGTGGCTCGATCAGCTGCTGTAACAGCGTCCAGACGGTACATTGACCGATCTCCTCTGTTCGTGGACTCGATTAACGCTCTTCTGTCACTCAGGTATCCCAGGCCAGCGGCTTGCTCGATGCATTGTGTCTCCTCGACGCAGCTCAGAATGCTGGGGGTCTCGTCGGCATGACCTGCTCGCCGTTCACTGGCATTGGCACCGGTCAGGGTTGCGCTGCTCAACAACAATCCGTATGCTGCACGGACAACCAATTCGTAAGTATTTTTCGTAAACCCATACTGAGATTTATTATTGGGTGCTCAATCTGGTTTTTAGAATGGCCTCGTCAACGTTGGTTGCACTCCTATCAACGTCAACGCGTAGGGTTTGAGAGTTTCAGCAGTTGATTAGGATGCGCACAGTTGTTCTCTTTGGGCTGCACATTTGTTTCCTATACCCCATCCCTCCACTCATTAGACCTGTTTTGAAATCATTTGTGTCAGAGCAGTGACCACAACGAGATAAACATACGAAGGTATATCCCCCTAAGTTCCTATCCTCTGCATCAAACCTCAGCAGCAACAGACTTCGACATCAGCATGCTGATAACAATATGGCGAAGCACAGGGACTGCGAAGTGCTCGAATAGTGTCGTTCACTTTTTGGATTGGGGAATATATGGTGGAAATTCCTCTCAAATAGTCTAGCAAATGCATTAGTGGTGTAGCGGTAACATTGGGTCTTCCCATGGCCTAGCTCCGGGTTCGACTCCCGGCTGATGCAGCCTTTTTCTTTTTTTTTGCACTTACCCCAGCTAGCAGTCTTCTGAGTCCTTTGCAAGTGCTCAAGGAGGCGATAAGCCTTGGCCAAGGAAGAGTTCCAACCAACTGGCAATTACTGTAATGGACAAAGCAACCAACAAATAGCCGATTATAATGGAGTGAACAAAATCCTGTATAACAGCATCGTCCGTTCGATGAAGAATGTGCCACAAGTGCTAAAGGTGACTCTTTCCCCCCATCTATCCACCCCTGGTGCGAGTACAAAAGGAATCGGGGTGGATACAACGAACCCGTCGAAACGTAGAGGTAAAGCAAGACGGGAGGAAGAGTCCACGATCGGTGAGAAATAGACAATGTACAAGTCCACGCAAGGACAAATGGTGCAAAGAGAAGCGTATGAAGGAGTCTACGTGTTAGACGTCGAATGCTGGACCGCCTGAGAAAGGTATCTTCATTACACCTTACTGCAGTCAGGGATGGTGAGGTTCTTGAAGTTCTTGCTGTAGAACATTCATGCGTCAATCTGAGGGAATGAGATAAGATGAAGTAGCTGGACATACTTCGCATCGAACAGGCCCCAGTAACCCTGTCAACGCGTTGTGAATTATTACCGCCAATTCGAAATAAATGATTCTGAGAAAACATTACCTCAACTCCGCCAAATTCGTCTCCCTGGAAAAGTTACGAGGTGAACACATATTCTTGCTTTTGATGACGGTGCTTACCTGCCATGGTTGATCGCAGTACTGAACATGACACAATGAGATCACATCGCAAGATGGACATTAAAATAAAGCGTACCTCGAAGAAGAAGTATTGGGTGCCGTTGGCAGTTGCTGTGATACCGCCACGTCAGTAATAATGCTCACATGTGAAATTCCTCGGGGGAACTTGCCTTGGCAAGCGAATGTATCAACGAAGTACTCGAATGACGCTTAGTGTTGGTGCTCATACTAGTATACTAACGGAAACACACCTGCAAGTTAGCAACGGAAGCAAGCGATGGTCCATCGTTGGGGTTGGCGTTGAATGTGGACGTGTTCGTTGGCCAACCAGTCTCGGCGATGAACATGTGAGGTTGGTTCGGGAGACTTTGGGCAAGTACTACGTTATTCTCCTGGAAGAACTCTGCTGTCCACGCAGCAGCATCCTGAATACTCTCGTTGGCAAACCATGGGTGGACGTTAGACATTCCATAGGACACTGCTTCAAGAACTTTGTTGTTGAAATAGCTTCCTGCATCAGAGTTGCCAACAAGAATGTTACCCAGACCCATCGAGGCGAGCATGCTCTTGGTATCCTGGATATACGTGACGAGATCAGCAGCAGCTGGAACAAAAGGTAAGGTCATGGTAAAAATCATCATCATGGCAGCTTGCCTGCGTTTCCGGCGACACCATTAGGATTACTCTCCCCTGCGGCAGTAACGGCGCTGTTCGGTCACAGATGAGGGAAGTGACAGACACTAACGTTTCGGAACACCTACTCCAGGATGTACTCGTTTCCGACCGTGATACCAGCAACGTTTTGAGCACCGAATTGCTGGATGGCAGTCTGAATTTCATTCCTCTGACGTTGATAAGCAGTTCCATTGTCGCCGAGTGCGGGGTAGTTTCCGAGATAGACCTTCATGTTGACTTTGGTCGCCTGGATAGCCGCAAGGACGAGAGAAGACTGGTTGCAATCTGCACCGTACAGGCGGATGTTCGTCGTGAGTTGCGACATGAGCTTGAGAAGCATAAGTTGCATGAAGAAAGGTTAGTAGAGCAGGAAGGTACCTGGATATCCTCGATAACAGAGTCTGCAATGCGTTCAGCATACGCTACGCTACGGGTCGAATGAGAATAGACCCACCAAGGGTAGCGCCACAGTTGGGCAGCTGTGCCCCGATGGGGGTGTAAGCGATACCCCAGAACGACTGGAGGAAACCAGGGTTCTTCGGGAAGTTAGCGGGGTCATTGGGGTTGGTGCCCGAGGGTGCAGGGCCAGGTGGAGAGCCAGAGGATGTCGCAACCGCGCTGCTACTCTTCTTCGTGAGTGTCACGCCAAGTGCGACACCCACTGCAATGAGAACAGCAACGGTCAGAACACAACCAACAACCTGGAATACGTCGCACGAGTCGGTCGTCAAGTGAATTTGGACAGATTAACTCTGTAAACGCACGATGTACTTGGAACGCCTGTTGGACTTCTGCGTTTTCTCGAGCCAGGCGCTGTTGTGCGGCGTTTCCAAGTTCTCGTACTGGTTTGCGGTAGGCATGTAGGGCACTTCTGCGAAACCGGATGGTTGCGAGTTGCGGAAGTTGGGGTTGGATAGATCGGCAGCCGATTGAAATTGTGAACGAGTGTGTGGGCTTCCGGTAGACTGCGCAGCAGTCAATTAGTGGTTGTGTTTTAGACGCGGAGAGAGGCAAACAAAGTTGAGATGGAGACGGGAAGAAGGAAAGAGATACAGTGGAGTCAACGACCGGATTTTATACCAAATTCCAAAAAAATATTTAAGTTAGAAGTTAGACGACGGAAGGTTCTTACGGGTTCGTCATAATAAGTGTGTAGTTCTGGATTGGATTCCATCGCAGGATTGTCGCTATACGATGATGGTACTTGGCGCATCATGTAGTCGTCGCTGGGCTGCATAATTTTTTTGGAGGGTATGAGGGAGGTGGTGGGGGGGAAGCAGCGAATGAAACGCCCAAGGGTCGGCTGTAATTAACAAGACTAATACTGGACGAAGGGGTTAATTCGGCCCATCCCTCGCCCCCCCGTACCTTTTTTTGACGGATGAAATAACAAGCCGCTCATCTTTATTTAGACTTGCTGCGGAATGCCAAAGGAATACAGTCATCCCAGCTGTTGAGTGCACAAACCCTCCGACTTCAAGGTTGCAGCTTGCTAGGAAACGGAGCACCAAGACCTCGTTGGGTATACTCTGGTATACTCCGTACCTGCCCAGCTGATGGTGCAGGTGACTCGGAGGTTGGCCGCCGCGTGCAGAGCTGTGACATTGCATCTCCACTTCGAGATGCCCACTCCACCATGCCAAACGACTTTCGGTGAGAGACTTGCTGTCGCGGGAACACCATGCACGTCACATGGAAAGAGCGATGCGCAGAAAAGTACTTTGCCACCATCGTGCCGAGGGTTCCTAGGACGTGGAGAGTTAGTGAGCATTATACATTGGTACTGCCTTGGTCCTTATCAATGCTACATAAGCAAACGAATGGGAACAGAACGGAAAAGTCGATACAGATAGGTACGAGCAAAGAGGTACAGTATAAAGACAGAAAAACGGCACAGAAAAAATAACCCAGGAAAGCCCTGGAGTCTGAAACTCCAATTTTCGTCAGGTGAAGTAGCCTTACCCCATCCCCCACTTCGAAAGATCAGGATGATATTACTGTAGGGTCGTAACCCTGATCATATCGGTATTCTCGTTTCTTCACTCGCCACATTGCCCCCGTCTTTCTGCTATTTGACCATGAATGCTAGGTGCTCATGTTAACCCCTGGAACTAATCCCTCAGGGGAAGGCACTTGTGGTCTCTGTTTCCTTAGCCTCGTGCGATGTCTGTCGTCGTCGGATCCAGGGCGATGGGACGGTAAGGTCCGACTGCGATTAAGCGTAATTGGCGTTGGACTGCCAGGACTGGCACCGGGCCGCTCAGCAACGGGAGAGAGCTGTCCCCAATCCTGTGGTGTTTCGGAGCGAAGTGGGGGATCTGTAATAAGAGAATCCAGAATCCAGAAGAGGATAAAATAACGTCCATGCAAGTGCATCAAACGGACCGGGAAGGAGTCGGTGTTCAGCGTCGTGGAAGGGTAGAACGCGCTGGCGCGGAGGAGGGTAACCCACCGAGATGCTCATGTGTTGTGCGCCGTCGGGTGACCCGTCGTTTGTCCCTTCCGGCGAGCTTCCACCCTCCACTAGATGGGGGCTCGTCGTCAGAACTGGGTACTACGACAAGATCTGGATCATCGGAATCATGAGGCGCGTGCAGTGCGGGTGGACGCCACGAAGAGGATGGTTCAGAGCGTGGCGGGGGCGGTATGTCGAACAAAAAGCAATCTTGATTCGCGATGAGAAACTCGAGGACATTTTGACTGAGTCGATGTTCTCCGGGGGAAAGCTCGTGCTTGGGATGAGAAATTAGCCCGGGACGAAAGATGACAGCGAGATCTGGAGGAAAGATAGAGCATGAGCGATGTGGGGAGAGAACGGGGTGGGTACAAATACGAACTGGCAGCTGTCATGAGATTCTTATCTGATTTGCGAGCAAATACTGATAAAAGATCTAAAACGTAGAGGAGAAGGTATTGGTTGGCCCTAGGCATACGGGAGATTAACTGCCTGTAGGTGGTAATGACTTGGTCATGGTTAAAGGGCTGTCTTGCTAATGGTGGAGTAAGTGGGAGTGATGATGGCGATGGTGATCGGGGGACTAACCGAGGGCGTCTCGGAACTTGGAGAGGTGACGATGAGGTAGTGTGACACAGAGAGAAGGCAATAACTTACATCGTGGTACATGTCATGTGGTATTACAGGTTCCTGGGTGGAGAGGTGAGGGGCAGATGTGGTGCCATACATGGATACTTACGGGCATTTGGGTGAGATATCTGCGAGCAACGCTGGCGACGTCATGCGTAGTATAATGTTCGTTCTTCCAGTCGAGAGATTTTCCATACTGAATTAATGAATGTGAGCGGAAGAAAGGGGCAACCGGCGAATGAAGACGGACCCGGGGAGGTGTTTCAAATGCAGCTTGTAGCTCACGCATGCGCTTAGCAGAACCATTTACCCGGAAAGCGCCCTCGACTTCGGTTGCTGAATGGAGTGACCAATAAGAGCGTGAAAAAAAGAGGTCCGGAGAGCAGTACCGTTTTCTTTGAGATAGAGACCACTGAAGGCAAAGAGTGAGGGGTACATCGGGATGATGAGGGGGAGACGGACCACTTTGCGACGACGACGGGAATGTAACCCCACACGTATAGGTCACCATTAGCGTTGGCGGTCGAGATCTGTACGCTCGCCCGCTTGAGGCTCTCCTTGAGAGGCTTGCTAAAGACGGGATGATGCTCGTGCTCGAGAGCTGGAATTGGGGGGCGTCGATGAGGAGCTGGAACAAAGAGTGAACACATACGTTTGTTATATTCTGGAAATTTCTTTGATTTTTGAGCGTTTGTGAACTGAGACCACCATTTGAGAAGGGAAGCTTTCGAGGGGGGCGCGTTCTCCGGGACCATCACTGTCGTTGGGGCGATGAGAAGGCCAATCGAACAACACAGCCACAACTTACACCGGGTATATCACACCGGACCAATATAGGACATCCCATCACCATGTTCTCGCCGAAATTCGTCACAAACTATTCTCTTGTCGCTCGCAACATCGACGACGCCGACTTTGACGAGTATGACTTTATCATCGCCGGTGGAGGTACGAATACACACTCCCTCGCTTCATGTCCCCCTCACCCATCTCTCCATACTAAGGCACTGCTGGCTGTGCTCTTGCTTCTCGTCTCTCCGAGAATCCCAAATTCCGCGTTCTCCTCATCGAAGCCGGTCAAAGGTAGTTCTCCGTACTCTTTATTCACGTGCCCTCAATTAACGCCAGCAACAGCGGAACAGCAGTTTTAGAGAGCAGAACACCTTCTGGCTTCTCACGTCTCTTCCGTGGTCCTCACGACTACACCTTCTACACAGAACCACAGCAACATGCGGGGAACAAGAAAAAGTACTGGCCTAGAGGTCTGTCGTCGAGTTCTAGCTTCACACCTACTCCCCTGCTGACTGCAACACAGCTCGCTTGCTCGGTGGATGTGCGTACTCCTCTCTCATGTCGTCTTTTCCCTAACCACCTTCCTCATCGTAGGCTCCTCGATCAACGCACTCATGTATGTTTCCATTTCTCCATTCTTTCTCCTCTTACACCCTTTCTAGGGCTCAGTACGGTGCACCATCCGACTACGACGAGTTCGCTTCCATCATCGGGGATGAAACATGGGCCTGGAAAGATTTCGAAAGGTCACACAGTCCTCTGTTTTCTCGTTTTCACGTGCTTACCATCCTCAAGGTATTTCCGCAAGTTCGAGAAATATAGCCCACATCCCGACTTCCCACAAGTTGACGTGAGTCAACGCGGCACAGATGGTCCTGTCACCGTCGGCTACAATGCCTACATTTGGAAAGCGAGCCCCCTGTTCGTTGAGGCTTCTGTCAATGCTGGTGTTCCCTTTAGTCCCGACTTCACCACCTCAAAGGGCACGCTTGGAACCAACAAGGTAATTCTTCACTTTCTTTTCCGTGGCTAGCTATTCATCATCCCATCCTATCTAATAGATCAGTAAGTGTCCCAGGCTTCGGTTGCTTCTTTCGCTCACATCCCTTAGTGACATACATCGACAACAAGAAGGAACGTGTGTCTGCCGAGGCTGCTTATCTCACCCCCGACGTCCTGGCCAGACCTAACCTCAAAGTCGTCACGCTCGCTCGCGTAACAAAGATCGTCTTTGATTCGTCCTCCAGGACTCCTCGCGCTGTCGGGGTCGAGTTCACCAAATCAAGTTCCGCACCCTGCTTCCGTGCCAGGGCAACCAAAGAAGTCATCGTTTGGTATGCCCTTTCCAGACTTTCCATGTGCTCCTTGCTTAGTTCCCAACAGCGGTGGTGCAGTTCATACTCCCCAAATCCTCATGCTTTCCGGCATCGGTCCAGCTGCCCAGCTAGCCAAATTCAACATCCCCGTCGTTGTGGATTCCCCCGGCGTGGGCGCCAACCTGAGCGACCACCCTGTTTTCAACCTCCGCCTCGCAGAGAAACAGGGCATCTCACTCAACTTTATGAACCCGTACAATCTGTCCTCCGCCATCAAGTTCTCCAAGGCCCTCGCCCAGTACATGATGTTCGCAACCGGTCCTCTTACGACCAACGTCAGTCTTTCCCCGCTGAAAAGTTCACGGACTGGATCAATATGTTAACTCGTTCTAGGTCGGAGAGGCGGCCACTTTCTTCCGGGTCGACGACCAAAAGTTGTTCCCATCTGCGGAATACACCCATGACATCGAAGACAGCACTTCCGGTCCTGAGGCCCCCGATGTTGAACTCATTCTCGTCCCAACTGTCGTTGAGGATCACAGTCTCGCTTTGGAGCAGGGAATGCATGGGTATACCATCCTGACTACTGTTTTGCGGTAAGTCACGTTTCTCAAAGGTCCTCATCCAAGGTGAATTCTCATCATTTTTCAGCCCGACTAGCGTTGGTAGTATTCAATTGAAGTCTGCAGACCCTTGGGACGCCCCACTCATCGATCCAAAGTGGGTCTTGTTTCCCATCTCCTATTCAATTCCCCGTGCTCACTGTCTCACACAGCTACCTTGCTACCCAGCATGACCTGGATGTACTGATTCGCGGTGTCCGTGGTGCTTACAAGATTGCTCACACAGCCCCATTCTCGGATGTCACTGACGTCGGCAACAAGCACCCTCTGCTCGACCACGGCTTTGATAAGTTGAGCGACCAGGAGCTTGGCGAGATCATCAGGCAGAGGGTGGAGACTCTCTACCATCCTTTCGGAAGTTGTACAATGGGTAAAGAAGACAACCCAGCTGCCCCCTTGGACACGGTGATGAAAGTCAAGGGTACCCTTGGTCTCAGAGTTTGTGATGCGTCTATATACCCCAAGCTCGTGTCCGGCCACACGGTGAGTCGATTTCTCCCCATTTCGGAGATTATCCATTTACCATTTGCGACCAGGCCGGCCCAGTGTATGCTGCTGCTGAGAAGCTCGCGGATATCCTCAAAGCGGAATACACTACCACAGCCTAACTTGAAAGTTGGAAGGAATCTTCTTGATCAAAGCCCCGCCTTTCTTCGTTTCTTGTGGCGGACATGTCATATCGGAGGAGAATACCAGTGCTTATTGATATCTATTGCTAACTATACCAGGGGATCTACTGATGGATCTGTATACAGTAGTACTGCTATGTATACGGGATGTAACTTTGTGGGGCCATACACTGTTCTCCGCCCCCGTTCCTCCGAGCGAGAGTGACGACCAATTGCAGCAATCTCGGTCGAACAGGATTCAAAAAACGCGGACCTACTGGCATGCAACTCATGCACGAGCTTCCTTGACATGATGCCTAATCCAAGCCTAATCGGTTAAGAAGCTATCTCTCAGCAAACTTTTAGCTAATTTCTCGCAGGTCACGCTGAGCCCATGATGCGCGACCTTCCGAGACCACCCAGTGGCAGACGCTCAGAGAAAAGGGAGAAGCGCGGGAGGGGACAGCGCGTGGGTGGATGATGATGGATGGAGGACGCATACCAACAGGAGGCCAAGGAGTATATTACTATATATGGGGCAACGGGGGACCTTGCGTGCCTCGCCCTCATTCTCGGTACTAGTGACAGCTTCCGTCGTTTTGTTTTCAAACTCCGGTCCGAACCATCTGTATCCGAGACTAGAAAGCGGGGACTTGTCAAATCCACGCAGTGACCTTGCACGAGATACCGAGTCATGGATCCAATCCGGGGAACCGGGACCTCACAACGTCCCCGATACGTGAGCAGGAGCTCCGACCTCGATCGCCGTCAGGCGGATTCACGTTGGGCGAAGGCAAGCATATGTCTAATCTGCCCGGCACCTAAGACCGACGCGGGTGTTATCTGGTTGGGAAATGGCATTGGCAAATCACATGGTGGGGATAATTTGGACGATGACATCGGATCACTGTAGGAAATAAAATGGACCACCGGTCTCTCGAGGTGAAACACACGATCTCCTGCATTTCCACAATATGTCGACTACCGAGGCAGAAACGCGCAAAGTTGCTCTCATCACAGGATGCTCTGCAGGAGGGATAGGATTTGCACTGTATGTATTCCACCGTGAGCGTTGACGCTCGTGTGGATCTTCTCAAGGAATACGATCTAATTTTTTTTGGGGGGGGCTTAGGTGCGAAGAATTCGCTGCTCGTGGATGCATCGTATACGCAACAGCTCGCAAGCTCGAAAGCATGCAAGGTTTTAGCAACGACAACATTCGAAAACACGTTCTGGATGTGACCAAGGACGATGATATTGAACGAGTCGTACAGACCATCCTCACGGAAACCGGCAAAATTGACATCCTTGTGAACAATGCAGGGGCCATGGCGATTGGTGAGTCCAAGCCTTACGATTATCTCTGACGGTGACTGGGAACACGAGATAACACGTGTGTTAGGTCCTATCGCCGAAGCCTCGATTGAAAAAATCAGAAGTGCCTTCGAGTTGAACACGTTTGCTGCACTGCGCGTGTCGAACGCGGTGATACCGTCTATGGCAACGCGCAAGGAGGGCCTGATCGTGAATATAGGATCCATAGCGGGTCTGATGTACGCAATGACTGGTTTTCCTTCAAGCGTCCTCCGTTGAGCTGACTTTCTCCTTTGAAGAACGACCCCGTGGCACGCTCTATACTGTGCAGCCAAAGCGGCACTCCACTCCATTACCGAGGGTCTTGCAATGGAGTGCAGACCGCTTGGCATCAAAGTCATGCTCGTCACACCAGGAGGCGTTACTTCCAACATATCCAAAAACCAAGCAATGACATTCAGCCTCACGCCTACGACAATGTACAAAGATTACGAGTCGAAGATCCAACTGCGCATGAACGCCAGCCAAGAGCAAGGCATGGACACGTCCGAATTCGCACGAAGTGTTGTGGCGAAGGCACTGAGCACGAACCCACCTCCTTATATGACATTGGGTCACAATTCTGGCTGGTTTTCCTTGTACCAATGGCTACCACGACAGTTCGTCCTTGAACAGATGTACAAGCGTCTAATAGGCTAGGTTCGGTACCCGTCTCTCTATGTGTTCTATGTATCTTGACTGTCATCCATGTCTTCAAATGAGATGAACCCGCGGGTCGACAAGACTTTATGAAGGTACGAATAGCTCGGTAATTACTTTGTACCCTCGTACATAATTCTAAGGTATCGGCATATCTTGGCATCAGTGGGTACATAACCGCGCACATAATGAGGCAGACTCTTGCCATGGCCAATCTGCCTAGTCTTGGATAGATATGACAACTACAACATCGATATCACTTTGGTGGTTCGTTGTTCAAAAATGGCCACGCAGCCTCGTCTTTGGGTGCGCCCGTCACGCCGAGTACTGCGTACTGTCCACCCATGCCGAGAGGGTCTACGAGTCGGTTGACGCTCCCTGCGACCGCAGTTTTCCTCTCCTCTGTGGGGGCAGCTTTCATGAGAAGGGCGGCGCGTAGCTGAATACCGACCTCGTTGAGGAAGTTACTCTGCGAGAGCGTGCCGTGTGGGGTGACTACAGTGTTCATCAGTGTCGCTCTGAACGGAAATATGAAAAAGCGCGCTGACCGAGATCGCTCAGCACCTCTTTAAGGAGGGCGAAGTCAACATTGGCGGTCACGTCACACTCGCCGGGGCGATGGAACACGTCTACGATCTTGTGTTCCTTGAATGCCTATATTTCGCAAATCAGCTAGGTGTAAATCAAGAGGTGGGGTGATGACGCACACGCAACGAGTTTCCAAACGCCTTATCTCCTCCATAGTCAACCACGAGCGCGCATCCGCCCGCCGATCCTTTCTCCGTACTCAATAGCTCTGCGATTTGGCGTGCAACTTTGACAGACGCGCCTGACACCTCTATACGCGTGCCAACGGGGAGCGCGGCGAATCGCGGGGAGGTGTGACCGAGGAGTGTCGACGACGCGGTGGGTGTTGGCGAGAGGACGCGTGTCCAGCGCGACGAGAAGGATTGTAATTGGGGAGGTGGAGGCGTCGTTTTGGGTGCGGAAGAGGGTGGGATGAGGACGGTGGATTGGGAAGGCATGGTGTATCGAATGCTGGGGTCGTTTGAGGGGGCGATGAGGACTTCGTTCCAACCTTGATGGGTTTTCTGTGTGATCGTCGAGCGAGTAGGTATGGTTGGAAGGCTATGTACGGACCTCGATGACGTGTACTGGGAGCGCGTCAAAGAACTCGTGTGCGACGAGCATAGTGAAGACGTCGTCGCGCTGGGGGACGTCGTCGATCGCGTCGTGCCATGAGAGCGCGAAGCGGCCTTGTTCTTGGGCAGTCTTGAGTTTCTGGGCTTGGAGAGCGCGCATAGAGGCGCTCGTTTCGATGAGGTGTACGCTCTCGAGCTTGTCGCGCACGGATGGAAGCTGTCTGACGACCTAAAGGTGGAGTTATGAACACGGAATGCAAGAAAGCAAGGACGGGGACGTTACCCGCAGCATATCATCCATCAGCGTCCCCCGTCCGGGCCCCAGCTCGACTATCCGAAATGCTTTTGATCCACCAGCTGCTACCCATCGTCCGATCAACCACAACGCGAGGACCTGTCTGACGTCCACCTCACGAACACACGGACAACAGAGGGCATGACCGTACCTCTCCAAAGACCTGGGAAATTTCGGGACTCGTGATGAAATCTCCTCGTGTACCGAATACGTTGTTTGATGGTTTCATGTAGTATCCGTGTACGGGATGGGAGAGACAGAGTTGCATGTAGGTCGCGAACGAGAGTGGACCTGTTGCCTGCGGTGGGATGAGTGCGACGAGGCAGCGGTCACTGAAACTGGACGCACCTTGAAGCTGTCGAGCATTATTTTCTCGATGTTGGTCAAGTCCCCCTGGGCAGTGTTGTGTATCCTTACCCTCGGGGTGAACGAACACGACGTCTGCCTGAGCCAGGCATGGACACGGTTCGACAGTCTGACTGAACGTGTACTGAGCATCCGAAGGCCAAGCTCAGGCTGTCAGGTTCGGCGAGGTTTTCTTGAGTTTCAGCAATTCAGTCGCGAGTGACGGAACCAAATCCACCAGCCGCGCTTGTTCTTACTAGCTCACCAACTCGGACCTAGTCTCAGAGTGCGTACAGGGAATCAGCATGGGGTCTATCAGTGTCCTATACGACCACAGATCGGGGGATTCAACTTAGAAATTCCCTTCCAGACTCAGTCGGTATCCGACGCGTCGAGGAACGCCTCTCCGCGCTCGGAAATATCATCGCCTGCAACGACTACGTCGCACTCGTCTACCCCAACGTCGATCGCGAGACAGAGGATATCATCGCGGACGTCCTCCGGGGTCGTTTGCCAAACAGTCGCGGATAACGTCCTCGTCAACCGGACTCGTACATCCAGAAAACGAGTATCCAAGATCAAAACGAACTAAGTAGGTTTCAAGTCCCTTTGGTGTGCGTCTTGCGATTTCGGGATCGTCCTTGAGCTGACTGGGATGACTTGGAGGGCTGGTACGCCAACCGTGGTTCCGAGAACTTCAGACGTTCATCGGTGCTGGTCTTGTCCTTGATGACTGGTGTGCATTCACAAGTCTCCACACCGGGTTTTGGGTGATAAGGCAACGCCTTCTGCGCGTCTTCTCGCCGTTGTCTGGATCAATTTTTGATCAACCACCTCGACTCGGAGTAACGGAGTTCGGAATGCCTCATTTGAAAACCTAACAGTATAGGAGTATTCAACCTTCTCTCGATTACCCTCAAAGCAACATGAAGAAATCGGTCCTTAGCTTCATATACGACCAATGGTCTGGTGCTCCTGCTATAGAGAAGGTCGATCTTGCAGGAAAGACAGTGGTGGTGGTCGGTGGCAATAATGACATTGGCTTCGAAGCCGCGAAGCATTTTGCAACTATGAATCCACAGAGGCTCGTCCTTGCCTGTGGAAGCAACGAAAAGGGACAAGCAGCCATCAAAGGTTAGGTCTTCAGCCTTGCTTCACGAAGTGTTACCGATATACAGCGTTTCAGAAATCGAGCAGTCCACTGGCTTCAAGAATTCAACATATTTTGTCTTGGACCTCGCAAGCTTTGCCTCCGTCACCGATTTCGTTATCAAGGTTGAAAATGAATGTGAAGATCTGAATATTCTAGTGATGGATGATGCGATTTTCACGAGGACATACGAGCCCACTCCCGATGGATGGGAGTCAATGTGAGCCCCTATCTTAGAAATGCGAACAATTTGCTGACCTCGCCCCCGGCAGCATCCAAGTCAACGATCTGTCCCCATCTCTTATCTCGCTCCTGCTTCTTCCACGCCTTTTGGAGACAGGTCGTAAGACAGGAACCCCATCGCGTCTGGTCGTCGTATCCAGTGATGTGCACTACTGGGTTGCATTCGAGGAAGAGGTGTTGGCCTCTGAGCGACCCATCGAGACCCTCAGCAGTGAGGAGCACTGCACACCAGCGTGAGTGATATTTATCTCATCGGATCGCAGCTCGCCCACATCGACTAACGGGCCCATTTAGCCGCATGTTACAGCGTTACTTCAATTCGAGGCGTGAGCACGATTGCTACTTCGTCCTTTAAATATTCTGAATCTCTTTTTCTTGCAGTT
Source organism: Chalciporus piperatus (assembly GCA_038093975.1). Classification (NCBI taxonomy): domain Eukaryota; kingdom Fungi; phylum Basidiomycota; class Agaricomycetes; order Boletales; family Boletaceae; genus Chalciporus; species Chalciporus piperatus. The sequence continues at coordinate 83,140 of JBBPTG010000014.1, forward strand.
TTGAGCGTACTTTTCGTTCGTGCCTTGAACGAGAGGTTACAAGATGTCGCCCCGTTGATCGTAGACACCGTCAACCCTGGGTTTTCCACCTCCTGTGCGAAAGATTACAGCTCAGCGTCTATCTTCGAATCGATCATCATGTTTTTCATGGAGAAACTACTCGCTTGGTCACCAGAAGAAGCTTCGCGTCAGGTTGTTTGGGCTGCCGTTGGAGGAGGAAAGGAAAGTGAAGAGAAATTGCGAGGCGCGTATATCAACAAGGAGCAAATCACCGAACCGAGCGATTTCGTTCAAAGCGAACTTGGAAAGCAGTTCCAGGACAAGATCTGGGTAAGTTGTCGTGTATGCACAGCCTTGATTGTCCCTCGCTAACGCGTCGACTTGTCAGTCGGAGACCATCGACGTGCTCTCGAAGGTTTCGCCCAATGTGCAAGCAATCTGCGAGCAACACCTCGCTAAATAGGTTGAGAATCCCTTGACTCCAGTCTCCCGATATGAACATACGATGACCTGTAAAGTACAACAATGTAGCCCAGGACGAGTCTAAACTATGCTGTGTCAGTTCCTACAACATCATCTCTGCTCTGTTCCAAGTTGTCCGGTCTCACCGCTACCTTGTCCCCACTTGGCCCTCGAATGACAAACGACCCATGCGTAAACGTCAAGTCAGTTACCACGATATACAAGGTCTGCTGATCATCCTCCCCGAGGGGGATACCCCTGTCCACCTTGAAAGAGCGCCAGACAAACACGAAACGTGATACGACAATGCTTGTCAACGATAGCCCCATAGCTGGACGGTACCAGGTGACGAGAACCAGGAACGCGAGAAAGATCATGACATGCTGTCTTGCGCACTCGGCCCAGTATGCGAAGCGTCGAAGGCCTTTGGGAGATGGGAGGTATCCTGTACGAAAGGTGACGAGTTCCAGATGGCTTGGAAACAGAAGCAAGGCTCCTCCGACTGCGGCGCACCACGGCACGAAGAACAAGACACGGAGGGCGTACGCCAAAAGCTTGTCAAGCGTAAAGACCTCCTTGACGTTTCGTACCGCCGTTGACGGTGATGTGGGAGAGGTGGGAGCAACGCGAAAGGAGTCGACGAAACTTGGTATCCGGAGTCCGTTGCTTTGCTTCCTCCTGAGGGTGCTCTTCACGAACGCAGACGAAGACTCGGAGATGGTCCCAAACTTGCGCGTAATAGTCCCTGAGGGCCGCTTCTCCTTTTCCTGAGATGCTAGTCAGCTCTAGGGGGCAGTGCCAAGGGCCCAATCATCACTCACCGATAGCGTGCTAACATCCTGCAGGGAAAAGCGCCGGTTCGGGAGGCTGTAGAAATTCTGGAGAACGACGTCACAACGTCAGATATGATCGCTCGACAACCGTGGTCCGTACATACCTCGTCTGGGTGAGACTTGACCGACATTCTCTTCCCAAACCGTTCTCTCAGCGGGCTAGAAATCAGAATAGGCGAGATGTCATCCGGTAGCTGAAGACACGTCATGGCGGTCATGGCGTCATCGTCCACCTTCTGTACCAATCGTGACGCGGAGACACTCACCTTTTTCTTGAACACGGTAAGCGCCAGCGCTACCCTTTTGATCTTCTTCATCGTTGCGGAGAAGCTACGTGCTTTCGTTTCGAGGATGAGCTTGTCTCGGAACGCAGCCTTGGACCGAGGGATCCCAGGTTTGTGGTCGAGAATGCCGTGGACGCCAAGGTTGAAAGTTTGATCCTCATCCTCGGGCGTCGTCGTTCCAGACGACGACGAGAGGTATGCTATCGAGTCAACATCCATGTCCGATGATACGGTGCTTTTTGAATCGTTGTTCTGCTCCTGGATCATATCAGCAAATATGCATGGGATGATTCAGCCATGCACGAGCTCACCAGAGCGAGCCACGATGAAGAAGGATGGACAATCGTCGACATTTTTGGGGGGGATAGAAGGAAATAGTTGAAGTGAAAGAGAGATGCGTCAGTCGATCGACCTTTTATGCCAGCGGTGAGCCAGTCAGAATCGAAATCAAAGGTCGCAGGTCTTGGATAAGCAGAAAACATCTGAATTAAGTCCCGTCGGACTCGATCACAATTGAGCTACAATGAGTGAGTGATACAGTGCGTCGTGATTTGCAAGTGCTACCGTTAATTTCATATGGATAACCAACGCCGATAGAGAGCTTCTGCGAGTGGGATGGCCCCGGTCGTAACATAGATCAACGAGAGGTTATACGCTGCTTCTCGAGCCACGGATACATCCTAACATTGTCATGAGTACGATCTGGCAGGTGATATGCAGTCGTACTCACATCGTTATTTCGATCCTGAACAAGCTGCAAAACCTTTTCATAGTGTGTAACGGCAAGGGAGTATAGGCCTGATGGAAATCATACTTGACATGAGTCGTAATGAACGATCACAAAATATACTCACCGAGTTGCTGGAACGCTCTTCCAAAATTGAACTCGATTTCGGGAAGTACGTGCTCCCCAGCTAGTTTTCGCGCGAACCGATACTGCGAGAGACATGCCATACCCTATGTAATGATAACTCTCGTCTCAGCAGAACCGAATTCAGAAAGATCTGACGTACTTGAGCAACAAGGTGATTGCGATTGTCTGCTTGGCGTTGCATAGCCCTGCCCAAGGACGAAAGAGCGAGACACAAACATACGACTGGATCCCCTGGGGCGTAGTCGTACGCATGCAACAAGTAGACTGCCATGTGGTCAGGATTCCATCGAAATCTGGTGGTAGAGTCGACCTACATATAGCGCTCTGATAACTCTTGGCTGCAAGGCACAGTTGCCCATACAACGCAACGGGCATAGCATTGTTCTTGGTTGGCAGCCACAAAGGCTTCTTGTCGTTCGTTTGATCAACCGGGTCGCCGCCCTCCTCAGCGTCCTCTTCCTGCGCATCGGTACCTTTGATTCCTTCATCATCGCCAGCTGGCTTTACCGTGGTTAGATGGTACCGCTGGCTCGAATTATTCCATTTCAGAAGCTCAGGCGTCTTCACGGCACCGTCACTCAAACGGAGTTCCCTAAGCATGTGCTTCTGCAATGTGGAACTGATGAAAGCGTCGGTGGACCGCAGGCCACTCGCAAGCGAGGATAAAAGGATACGCATGGGTTCGTTGTTGAACTGACAAGAATTGATAAGTTTTCGACATTGCTCGACGACCACGGTGTACTTTTCGACTGCTATAGCACATGCTGCAATGTCAAAATATGGATCAGACTTCGGAGAGCAAAATATGCATGTACATACTGATGAGTGCAAGCCGAATCGTGATTTGGTTTTCTTTGCCGCGGTAGCCATTCGACATCAAGATGTGGCGAAGGACCTCGTCTGCAAGTTCATAATCACCCCGTCTCGTCAATATGAATGCATACTATTCGCAGGCGTTAGGTGACATGCTCCAAGTCGATCGGTGAACAACTCGCCTGCATGAAAAGACGTAACCAGTTCTCAAAGGAGATGCCACGGAACGAGTCGACCCTCTCTGGATGGTCGACTTTCGACTTTCGCAAGTGCTTGTCTCGTTCTGCATGGGTCAGCCAAAAGAATAGCACGCAGTCATCACAATACCATACCTATGAGCTCCAATCTCGATGCCATTCTTTCCTCCTCAGTCTCGTTTTGCCTATATTGACGTCGCCTGGGAAACATCCCTCGGAAATCAGTGTGCTGGAGGACATTTCAGAATCATGGCGTCTAGAAATCTCTTATACGTACCCTGCTTGTGAGAAACAAGTTGCGTGTCTCCCTGAACATTTCCACGAGTTTTTCAGCCTCCAACATCCATTCCCTCTCCACATCATCACTACATTCAGGACTGAGAATCTGGGGCCAGAGCTCTTCGATACGTTTATAGCCGATCAAGACCTCCTTTTCACGTTGTTCCTCGAGAGCCTTGAGCTCCGCCAGAGTAAGTCGGCCTTGTTTGTTGGCAGCTTTGCCTTTTTGACGACCATGAGACTTCTCATCAAACAGGGACGCGCCAGGCTGCGGGGGTGCACCAGGCTGTGCGGCGCCTTCAGCTTGCCCAGGACGGCGCTTCCTGGAATCAATAACTACAAGTAATCGTTCGTTCGCTCGCTCGCGCGTAAGCTTGATTGCATAGGACGATACCTTGATAGACTAACTCGAGCGCCTTTCGAGGCTCATCCATGATTTCGTAGAGTTCGGCGAGCTTCATCTTGGCATCAGCATTTGAGGGATCAGCATCGATGACTGTTTCGGTTTGGTACTTTCCGGTGGTACACGATCTATGACACACGTACCTTGTTCATAAACTTCGGATGCTTCGCGTAGGTCTCCTTCCATTCTTCGACAGGTGGCAACCTGCATAAGGACATAAAGGCTGCTTGTCTAGATAATTCGTCAGAGCGCATTCAGGTAGACTGGGTGAAACATACTGCAGGGTCGGCACCAAGGAGCTCGTATATAGGGCCAGCGTCCGCATACATTTCCAGCTCGAAATAAGCGTCTGCAATTTCCCCAAACAGGGCGGCGTAATCCAAAGGGTCCTGATATAAAACGACGTCCGCGTGCATCTGGTATATCAAAAACTGTTAGAGTTCGTAGCGGCAGTGGTGAGCTCACAAACCTTCCCCTCGTCTGTGTCGCCCATTTTGATTCGAGCGACCGCAAGTCGATGTCGCGCATTGATGTCTAGAGGATAGTATCCAGGTCGCACATCACCCGTTCGCTGCATGGGCTCGCTTCCTTCTTCGCTAGGTAAATCATATTCCCTGTCATCTTCGCAAACATCCCAAAACTTCTGAGATGCTCGACCCTGAAGCCACCGACACCCCTTGCGAATCGTATCTACCGCTCGTTCATATTCGTTCATCGTATTGTATAGATCTGCGAGAACGAGCAATTCGATGAAACCGAATCGCACTTGATCGTTTTGCCCAGAGATGGAAGGATCGAGAGCTTGCCCAAGTGGGTATGTAGCTTGGTTGTGTTCCAGCGCATCCTGATAGAGCGAAGCACAGAGAGTAAAGTCGGAAAGCTCAATAAGAACTGGTCGGAGCTCTGTGAGGACTGTGATATCATGAGGGAAGCGCTTCAGGATTGCCAGGAGAGAATGGCGAGCCTGGGGAACAGAGAAATTAGTTAGCTATGAAAGAAAATAGGTAGAGATCCGTACAGTCCGCAAGTCGTGCATCTCCCGCGCAAGACTCGCCCGATCCCAAAGGGCATCCACATTGTTGGGATCAAGACTGTATAGTTTGGTGTAGCAGTATAACGCCTGTTGGTTAAACCCTAGATCCCTGAAAAGCATCGTGTATAGCTGATCTGGTTCCTAGAGCTGGAACTTTACCTAGATTGTCGGGCCAAGCGTTCCCACTCCTCGGAGTCATGCCTGAGATGAGCAGCCATAATGCGCAGCTGCAGAGCTTTTTGCGGCTCGTTTTTGTCCTCATAACACTGTGCGAGAACGCTCCAAGCAGGGATGGCGCGTGGCTCGATGCGAATGACTTCTTGCATCACACGGAGAGCTTCGGCAAGGTTGTTGTCGACATAGGCCTGATTACCTTCTCCTATGAGCGCCCGAACTTGGTGCGAGAGAACAGGCCCAACTCGACGTTCGCGCTATATGACTCTCCCCGTTAAGTGAACGATGCACCACACGAACTGCCTTCAATCCTACCTTCTTTCGCCTCCTTTTCCCGATACCAGAGGCCTCTCTCAAATCATCGCGGAACATGACATCCTGGTCTTCGATACGGAAATCCCACTCCCGTTGTGACAAGCCTGTGGTAGAAACGTCGTCCGTGGTCCGAATATTTCGGACGAGCCGTCTGTGCAACGTATGAGTACCTTCTAGGCAGCTAGCAATCATGAACACTTGCTCAAAGTCTCCATCAATACCTGTGTCCACGGATGTAGGGGTTTGATCGTCAAACTCGGATTCTTCGCTTGCAGAAGACTCTTCGTCGGAAGTTGTACCCTCGTCATCATCTGTGAACTCCGAACCTAACCTAACCAGGTCCAGTGGCTCATCTTCGTCTGGAAAACGTTGGTTTGTTCCGAGTGATGCGGCGGCACTCAACATGAAGGTGCTCACAGCTGTCGTATCCGTCTTGTGGCATGCTCATTGTAGCCACAATGTAAGCGAGTTTGTTAGAAGCTGGAAGTCGATCTACAAGCTCAGTTTCGGAATCAAATCTTGTACTGTAACTGTAGGGGCTAGAAGTCGTATGGCTGCACTACAAATGTACAGTACAAGTTGTAGAAACTGCAAGTCCCTAGTGACCTGCTACACTATATTAGGCGGATAAAACTTGGATCGGAGTCAAAGAGAGGGTGAGCGGGCAAGACTTGCGATGACTCTTGCCACTGTGTACCCTCGATGATGATCTCGCCAGCATTTCCTGTGAGTATTCGTGAGTTTCTGTGAGTCAGGTCAGTTGGTAGTTCTTCTATTCAGGCTGAGGTAATTAAACGGAACCGTCAATTTTTTCTATATCAAGCCCTTGATCAAGCCTCGAGAGTATTTGCAAGTCAATCTAATCATCCACCCTCCCACTCCCATCCTCTACCCATCACAACACTCATCCCAGTCCTCTACTTACATCCCGTCCACCGTACAACCATGGCTACTCGTGTGTACAACCCCATCTGTCTAATCGCATCTAATCGTCATTTCTCTCACCAGGTGTACAGTTCGAAAACAGCAGCGACGTCGGCGTATTCGCCAAACTCACAAACAGCTACTGCCTCACCGCAATGCACACCAGCACCAACTTTTACTCCGCATTCGAGGCAGAGCTTGCAGATGTCATCCCTATCGTACATACGACCATCGCGGGGACACGTATCGTTGGTCGTATGACAGCTGGTGAGTGCAGGCGGTGATGTTCTCTGTCTTTTCCTCTTATCTCACTAACTTGGACATACTCTCGTGATGCACAGGTAATCGGCATGGCCTATTAGTGCCCTCTACAACGGCCGATCAGGAGCTTCAACATCTCAGAAACTCCCTTCCCGACTCAGTCAGTATCCAACGCGTCGAGGAACGCCTCTCCGCACTCGGAAACGTCATCGCCTGCAACGACTACGTCGCACTCGTCCACCCCGACATCGATCGTGAGACAGAGGAGATCATCGCGGACATCCTCAAAGTCGAGGTCTTCCGTCAAACCGTGGCAGATAACGCCCTCGTCGGGAGTTATTGTGCTATCACTAACCAGGGTGGACTCGTACATCCCAAAACGAGCATTCAAGATCAAAATGAACTGAGTAGTTTGCTGCAAGTGCCTTTGGTGGTATGTTTTGTAATTTTGGGGCGCGTACTTAGGCTGATGGACTGGGACGACTCAAAGGCGGGTACTGTCAACCGTGGTTCAGACGTCATTGGCGCTGGTCTCGTCGTTAATGACTGGTGTGCATTCACCGGTCTCGACACGACAGCAACGGAGATCAGTGTGATCGAAGCTACCTTTAGTATGTGTCCTCCTACTATTAGTATTTGGCACCACTCACCTTCCTCGCAGAACTACAAGGACAGTCCTCGTCTGCAGTCATTGGCGAGATGCGCGATTCTCTCATAGACAACTGGGCATAGTATTCGTTATAGCAGTGATCTGTTTTTTTGACTCGTGGGCACCTCGATACCTAGGTTTGTACTCCTCCATCGCAACTTCGACACGCCTTTTCGCCTATATATCTTACTCCTGCTGCGCGCATCTTTGTATCCTTATACGCTTCACGTTGTTGGAATAATATATTGTGTGGAAGAGGTATTCTAGCGGTGACAGCGACAAGTTCTATGTGTGGTGAATCGCAAGCGTCATAGTAAACCCCTGCTTTTCGCGATTCCTTTCCAGCTATTGAGAATATACGAGCCATACAGCGTGACTTCGCGAAGAGTTTGTTCCACTGTCCCCGAGTTCTCTAGAAGATAGTCAAGGAATGATTCTGCCGTGCTGGGCGACGTTAGTTGGTGGAGCTCGGCAGCCAGATATATTGCGGAGATGGATGCACGGTTGGTATACCACGCCAACTGGAGTCGAGGGTTGAGCACATCGTCGGAGTGTCGTTCTGGAGAAATATACCGCACCTCTTTCGCTTGTGGATCAACTATCCAGCATGCTTGGTCTGCGATACGCGCGGCGTGTTTTAGAGCTGGTGACGGGTCTAGCGGCATGACGCTGGACGACGTCGCAAGCAAAGCAAATGCCTAGATGCGGACTCAAAGGGTGAGCAAGAGAGACAGTGATGACTGACACACCTCTGGGAGATGCTCGAGCACCGGTTCGTTCATCTTCAACCGCGCATGCAACACATCTCTCATGCTCGCCGCCCTCTTCGCATCCTCGTCCACACATTCCCTCATCCTCCCTCTCGCATCCTCCAACCACGCATTCACGAGCGTCCTCCGCGCGTCGTCGCCCCGCCCAAAGAGTGCCGTGACAGCCACATCCGGGAGTGGTGTCGGATGAGGTTGTGGTAGTCGTAGCACGGTACGCGCAAGTGCTTCGCGGGTGAAGCCATGCGACTGGATGAGTGGGAGGGCGAGTTGGACGAGTCTTGCGCTGTATTTTTGGGTGAGTTTAATAGGAGGGCGTCGTGTGCTTGGACTCGCCTTGTCGTGGTCATGGTTGACAGTACTAGTCAAGTAGTATTGATAGTCCTACTAGACTTGTCTAATCCTTGTCTTGGACATCCACTCGCTACCACTGATCGCCTTGCTGATCACCTCACTCGTTCGATCGACATATCACACACGAAACAAATGTCCGACTGGGGTACTCGTCTGATTTTTATCTTCCATCTAACCCGCTCACATCGCTCACCACGACTCACCCGTTTCACAACTTGACAGACGACTCGGACGACGTTGCTGCTCCAACCCCAGCACCGATACCCTCAGCGATAGTCAAACCCGTCAAGAGTAAATGGGAAGGCGAGGACGAGGACGAATCGACACCTGCTGTGAGCCGATCTCCTATGTCTTCCGTCTTTTCGCCCCGCACTAGTACTGATCGTCCCCCCTGCATCCCACCGCGCAGAGCGATTGGGAAGAGTCTTCCGAGGAGGAAGAGGAGAAACCAGCATCAGCACCCGTCGCGCCTCCAAAAAAGAAAGGCACGCTCAAAGCCAAAATCGCAGAGAAAGAAGCAGCCAAGGCATCTCGTGCAGCCGAAGGCGACCTCGAATACGACGAAGATTCCGTCCTCGATCCTAGAGAAAAGTCTCAGATAGACAAAGAGAGAGAACTATCAGCTGATCTCGAGAACACGGCAGCTTTGTTCGGTGCTGCGGCTCTTGGAGGTACGGTGAACAAGCATGCCGGTGATCGGGGCTTCTGACGATAAGATAAAAACACAGGGACGTCGTCAAAAGAACTCGATTCGTTGATCTCTGCGAACCCTCGGACAAAGGAAGATTTCCAAGCATTATCTGCGCAGATCATCGAAGTCATCCTCAAACGACATGAGAACAAGCCTCTCTACCCTACATTCCTCGAGCATCATGTTCGACAGCTAGCCGAACCTCTTCGAGACGTCGAGGTCCGCAAAGCTGCAAGTGCTTTGACCACGCTAGCGAACGAGAAGCAGAGAGAGCAACGAGACAAGACAAACGGGAAGAAGAAACCAAAGTCTGCGGCCAAACCTACACTGGGCGCCACGAAGATATCTAACAAGTACGTATCTCTTCGCCCTCGTCATCTACGCGAGGCTGATCAAAAATCATAGATTCGACACGGAGGTTTATGACGAGCCATTGGATGACTTTGGAAAAGATGCAGGCGACTTCATGTAGAATTGTAGAAATACCTTTGCACCCTCGCAAGTCCTCACTTATCGTGCTATAGTATGTTTTAGAAGTTCACCTTCCATTTTTAATCCGCAAGTGGGAAAGGCATGGGACGCATCTGTGCCATTCAGGAGTCGTCATCCTCGCCACCGCTCTCGCTCTCCTCACCATCGCTGACGAGACCCACGAGACCTCCCCCTTCCTTCTCTCTGAGAACCTTGCCAGCCTCTGCGAGCTTCGAAGCAAAGGCTTTCCGCGCGCCAGCGTTCGCGCCCACATCCCAAATCTGCAGCTTAGCCTTTGATCCCGCCGCGGCGATGGTGAGCGGATCATCAGGCGAGAAAACGGCAGAGAACACTTTGCCCTGTCATCCGAATTAGACAATGGGAGAAAACCATGACAGTAACACTTACGACTTCTAGATCTCTGGACACAACCATGCTCACTAATGGCTTACCGGCCTCGGATTGATCAACGTTCCAAACCTTGACGAGTTTGTCCGCTCCACCCGTCAGTATGCATCCACGAAGAAGAGGGCTGACGTCCAGAGCGGAAGCGGCGCCGTCATGTGCGGAAATGGTGAACCGCGACGGCGACGGTGCTTTGAGATCCGTTGGCAACGTCCGAGCATCGAAGTTGAGTACGAGACCGTTTTCTAATGAGACCTAACATCTCGTGAGCAATGCGCGCACGCTCGAGGAGAAGAACTAGCGCTTACGTAGAAAGCGTGCGATTCCCAAGGATCCCATCTAAGAGCCTCAACGTCCGCACCTAGCACTGCGCCAACGCCTGTATCTGGTGCTCTCGAATCGAACACTCGAACCGTTCGATCGTAACTCCCAGACAGCAGAACACTCGGCTCCTTTTCGTTCCACTGCACCGCTTGCACCTTGTCTTTATGTACGTTGAAACTCCGTATCGCAGCAGCACTTTCACCACTTCCATCCGCGTCCGCCACTGGTGCACGACTGAGATCCCACAGTTTAACAGTCCGATCCGCAGAAGCCGAGGCTAGCATCTGTCTGTGGGTTTTGTTCCATGATAGACCGAGGACAGCGTCGACGTGATGGGTGTCCGATATCGCTCTTGGTTTCGCCTTTTTACGCTTTTTCTTGCCCGTCCCAGCGGGTACTGGTACATGCGCGGCCGTTTTGTCAGGTCGTCCCAAGACCATATCGGGATACATGCTCTCGACGATATCCAACGACCATATCTCGATCTCAGGGTCCAGGGTCCCCACAGCGATATAGTTGCCGAATTTCGCGGGACCATCGGTTTGCATGGATGATGAAGTGGAGGCGGGTGGGAAGTCGAGCCATTCGAGACAAAGTGGGAAATTGGGAAGCATGAGGTCGTGATGGACGTATAGATTTTCTTCCGTTTCGTCGTAAACGTAGATCTCCAGCTGGGAGATTTCTTCCTCGGTTTTGGCGGTGACGAGAAGGTTGTCGGTAGGTAATATTTCGAGTTCTCCTCGCTCGCCGTCTTCGTCATCCTGAGTACGATGAGCACTTTGTTACAATGTTTCAGCGGAACGTACCCACCTCCTCCTCCTTCAGTGTGATATATGGATCGTCAGCGTTGTTACGATAGAATGTCAGTCCCTTGATGTTGGTAAACGGTCCAACCCCTGCAATCTGAAATCAGAAAACGACCACCTCCCAACATCCTATATCCAGACCCACCGTCTTCCTGTTCATCGTCATCATAATCATCGAGTTTGTACTCCGCCAGATCATCCGTCTCGGCATCCTTGTCTACAGCAGGCTGGTCCTCATCCACAGCCATCGAATCGTCTTGCTCCTCGCTTTCTCAGCAACTTAGTCGATCCCTCAAACACCAGCATCAAAGCGGGAAACGAAACTCACTCGACCCATTCATCTTCATCGCTATCACCTGGATCGTCAGCTTCCTCGCCCTCAGCGCCCTTCCCCATCTTTTTCGCCGCCTCGTGTGCGCGCTCTAATTCTTTTCGAGCATCTTCAAGCTCGATACGTGCGAGATTGCTCACGCGCTCGAGTTCCTTCTCGTCAAGGAGATATTTACGTGGATGTCTTGAGGCGACGCCTCGTTTGACCCTGGAAAAAAATTGAGGGTGTGCTTTGATGAACTGGGGATAAACCTACCATGATACACAGGAGATCAAGTTGCTCATCGTCCCCTTGAGATCAAGGACTAGTTCACATACTCGATGGAATTTTTCGAGTAGCGATCACGTGATGTGTACGCTGCGATCATTCAATCAATCATTTCATCCGAACTCGTACTAGGGGTCCGTTGTTTGAAGTCTGAGTCGAGCACGTCGATCAGCGTGTAGTGGCATATCTTCATGGCGTCCGAGAGTCAATTCCATTGATCCAAAGTTATATTCGACAGACAAACGAATCAAATAAAGATAAGTAGTAGAAACTAAGATATCCAAACAGTCCATCAATGCATCCCTGGAACACAAATCTCTATACCAACCCTCCACCTCCCATACGGATCGTATCCCATACCGCCCTGACCACTTCGTTCCAGAGCGTTCGTACCATCGAATCTCCACGGGCATCGAACAATCGCCGCTTAACTTGGTCCGCTGTGGATGCCGGAATTGTCGCCGCTCGCGCTCGTCGGAGTCGGATGACGAACGACAATACCGGCAGGAGAATGAACAATACCGCTAACGTGGTAAGACGATTGCTGGTAAAGTATGTGCGAATGGACTCCTTGATGAGCGTAAGCGTGTCTGGAGAAGACCGTCCTCTTGTCGTTACCACGGAGTTCTGGGGCACTCGCGGGGCCCGAACTGCACTGGGATTCGAACTAGCGCGAGAGGTAGGATTTTTTGAATGGTCACGGACAGTACGTTTTGTGACAGTAGCATCAGAAGCAACTGATGACGTAGATCCTGTACGCTGTTTTCTGAGCCTCGAGGGTCCGAGCTCTGTTCGGGTAAGCGGGACCGCAGTGCGGGTGGATGTGGTGGAAAGGGAAGAACTCGAAGAAGATACAGATGGTGCAGGGGATGGTGAACGGGGTGGTGCTGGAACCGGAATCGGGTTCAGTGTCTTCTGAGAGTCCCTCTCTTTCAGGGCTTCCGCCTGGAGATGTTCTAAAGATGTCAGGAAACTCTATAAAGAAATCAATATCGATGAAATGACATTATTGCAGAACAACTCACCGTCCTCTTTTCTGGTGACAGCTCAACCTCGTACGACAGGAACTCCCTGGCATAATCCCACTCTTCCAGGCGTGGCAGGACGTGCAAACAATACAACTCCAACACTCTCTCATATGCTTCCCCCGTCGACGGAATAAAGTCATATTGCCCACGATGTGACAGCCAGTCTTCTGTTATCTCCCGGCCAACAATCGGGCAGTTCACCTTGATACTGGATGTAACGAGGGTAAGCAGGACTTGGTGAGGCAAAAACGCGGGGGTAGGCGCTCGTGGCAGGGATGAGGGTGTGAACAGGCCAAGAGAACGCGCGTGGGAGGTCGTCACGAAGGATTGAGGGGATGATAGCAGTAGTTCGCGCAGCGTTTCTGGCAGGGTAGAACGGTCTGGAGGCGAGGAGTAAACCACAGCCTCGAGCGTAATACGGAGAATGTCCCATTTGCGGCGATGAGAATCGAACACGTCTGGGGCAGGGGCGATGGGAGGTTGCAATATAGCAAATGCTGAGGCGACCAAGGAAGATGCGAGCCCGACATCCCGGTGGAGAAATGATCGAGTTGCCCTATTGTAGAGCGACTGGAGAGTCACTTCAGCGGTAGATGGTGCAGGGGTCGAAGACTCGGAGGTGGCTTTGAGGGGCAGCAAGCCCTGGGCCTGCATCGTTGATATCGTCGTCGTCGTTGCCGTCGACATCCGCCTAGAGTTCCGTGTGCGTATACCGGTAGCACCTGATTGTCTGTGGAAGCAAAACTTGAGTGCGGGACAAGTCAGGAACTTGCCGAGTTCCGCTTTATTTGCCGGTCTTTGTCGGCGTTGACTAGCCAATCATGGCAGTCCTCTAACACATGTAGACACACACAGATTGGTTTCAATCGGGGAGACATATGGGCTGAGATCGATGATTGATGTGGCATCATTCTCAACTCCATATATAATCAGCGTTGCGAGCGCGACAAGCTTTGCAGTTGGATTCAGATCCTACGAGCACTCTGCAATAACTCTTCTATTGAGTATCTATGTAAATTTCTCGAGATACTCATTGAAGGAAGGATTTGTCCACGAAGATTGTGACCGACCTGTCCTGGGTTTGCCTCTCTGTCCTCGGGACTCCATTGATTTTAACCCAGACCTACTTGGGCAGCTTGGACACGTTCCTAACCGTTACAACAGATTTAGGGTAAAACGGCATTATACGAGTATCCGTAGTTCCCATAACCTGGTATACACCGCGAACTGCCTGTCAGGTCAAACAACCAAGCAGTTAACTGGAGGGGAGGTAGCCGGAAAATCGGGAGTGTTCCTTTTCAGGACTCGGGAGCATCTTGGCGAATGCAACCGCCTGGAAGAAGAAAGCGGAACTTGTCCGCGTTTTCGATAATGTAACGAGGCAGATGAACCGCGGAGGCCAGCCTACATCAAAGTTAGTGTACTATCTACAACCAAAAAGCATTTGAACTAACGGATCAAGGTTCATCTGAAAAAACAGTTCGTGATACTGCAGGCAATAATCATTTAACAAGTGTCTGGAACAGGTACAAAGGAACTTCTCACAGTATATGCCTCTGGTAGCATCTCAAAGATATCCTTGCCATGACAGATGGTGTCCTGAAGGCGTTTCGGGTCCAAGAGACTCTTTTGTCCGCCGATGCGGTCGGAATGGGAGAAGCCTTCCATCTTGACGACATACTCGGGTATTGTCCTGAAACAATAACTACAGTGCCAACCGGAGTCAGCGAGTATAGTCTCTGTGCTCTTGGAATGGCGATAATAGGATGTGCCGTCCCATAAATGAACGCTTGCTCGCCAACTGGAAGGCCCGAGATACCATTCAAAGCTGAGCGCGTGGACGCATTGATACCAGAATCAGCGTTTTCTTCTCGATAATGAATCTTAGCATCACGAACCTGTAGAGGAAGTTGCCTAGTTGTAAATGTATCTTTGATCCAAAGTCGCAGGCTTTGAGTAACCTCAACGTATGTTGTGACGGGATCTCGTCCAAGTCGGACATGACGACCAAAAATTGAGTGTTGGATTGAGGGGCTTGAGTAATATGTGTACGCAACAAGGACGTCATTGTATCGCGGGTGGCAGCTTCGAAATCCCAAGCCGACTGTCCTGGTCCCAATTCATGCCCTGGGAGACTGAATAGTGTGTCTACCGTCAAAAGCGTGCTCGCAAGGGAACATACGTCACACTTACAAATGGTACTTGATTTTATGCTTAAACTTGGCAAACCTTTCTTCATTGTCCGCATAATAAGTTTTCTTTTGGAGACCAGTGAAAGTAGCGTTTGACTCGACGATGAAGAAGAAGTCCACGATGGGATCCAGTTCGTTTAGTCGTACTTCCAGCAAGTCAAGTTCGCTGCTCATGAGGACCGCGTCAAGGACTTGGATTGGATTGCCGCCCGACCTCTGGGGCCAACCGTGTAGCTCACAGGTGTGCGCATCAAAGGTAAGACCTTCGGCATAGTAATGGGGCACAACATCTTTGGGCCCGGTGTCGGTGTCCCAAAGTGGACGGGTGGCATAGGAAATAGCGTTTTTGATTTGGTACTGAAATTGGATTACAAAGTGGAGGCCAAAAAGGAGGACGAGGAGGACGGGGAGAAAAAGGCGTATTGTCCTGTTGCGGCGGAGGGAAGGAGGGACCATGGTCCGTACGCCGGAGGCCAGGATATCCAACATGGATTAGTCTTAGGAGATGCGCCACCCCATCAATCGTTTCGACTCATCATGTTTGTTCTCAAATTTCAAAACATCGCTCAGTATACAACAGGTATACAACATTCACTGATACAAGCTACTTATGATATATGGTACATGATATATGATACGAGACTCGCTACTCTACAGTCATAATCATGGGCGACAACGGCTGCTCTCGACTGGCGGCAAGATGTAGAGCTTGAAGCAGGCAGGGATTGAGAAGGCTGAACCGACTCGATTGCAACGTCGCAAGACACTCGAAACGCAAATACAACGTATGTAGAACCCCCACCCCACCGAAATCACCTCTTCTAGTAGCCTTCTTCGTTCATGGGCGCCAGCAAAAAATGCGGTACCTCCCTCAACAAGGGCAAGACTAGTCAAAACGAGAAGCTCCGAACAAAGTGGAAGGGTCTGAGTGCACGAGACACCCGAGCATCGTTCTAGAGGACGGGAACGCGGGCAAGCAGACGGAAGAGCTTGGCCAAGCCCGAACTTTTATGTCCTCAGAATTGTTCAAAGAGGAAAATGCTGGCGAAGTGGCCCTTATATATCTTTCTGTACAGTTCTTCGTAAGCAGCTCTCACGCTCTCCTCGATCATCTCGCTCCCGAGACCATTGGTTGGGAGCTCCAGAAATCTCAGTATTTATAATTGCCCAAGTTGTATCTAGTGAGCACGGCAGACTGGATCGTTGCTTCGTCACAGTCCTCGCGTGTCTTAAAGCTGGCTTTGTCCGGTGCGGACTTGGTGGTGTGCTAGTGGCATACAGGGGGAAGTCTGAAAAGGCCCGCTTTGTTGTCGGGCATCGCCTCCGGGTTACTTACCACAACTGGGAGGCCAGGCCGCCAGGGGTCAAGCTTCAAGTATGCTTTGGCTCGCGCTTCGCGGAGTGATGATTTAAGCGACACCGAACAACCTCGAAGCTCGGATTTCACCGTAAAGGTTATCCAGTCTTTCACGTCCACAAATTATCTTTGGCCACCAAGTCGCTGAATGTCCTTTTGACTTTCCCTTTGAACGCGTATACGGTCGCCAAGGGCACAAATCCCTTTGCCCTTCGGAGTGAACTCGGAGTGACCGGGACGTCATCAACGCTTCAGAGTTACAAAGACGTGCACCGTTGTTGCTACACCACAAATGAAAGCCAACGAGCTAATTAAATTAGCTTCGCATTGTGGGCTATTGTGGGTGACTAGCATTATGTGGACATTAGCGCCGGTCCGATAGAACGAGTATGAAGAAATCAAAGCGGGTTGTTATTTCTGTGGCAGTCCAAACAGCTTGTGGACTTGTGGTGGTGAGACGCTTTGACGAGGTCGGAGGGGTATAAAGACGCACTTGAGATCGTCGTAGTAGTCACCAACCTGTTCCTCCTTCACCATTTCTTACCGTCATACGATGGCTCAATCCTATCCATCCTCATATCCCTTGCCTTACCCCAATGAGGCCCAACGAGTTCCATTCCATATCTCGACGTATTCATCTTTGGCTGGCGCCCTCGGTACAGAACCTAAAAACGTGAGTGGTTTTCTGTCTCGGAGGTTCCACCGTGCTCACCATTTCCTAGACCGTATACTTGGATGGACCACCCGTCAACAACCCATCGTACCCCTATCCGGCACGCAATGTCTTGAACCCTGGCACATATCCTGCACGGACACCGCTGTCGGCGTCGAACGGAAGGCGGCCGAGCAACCCAAGCGCCCTCTACGAGGCTTGGGAGCTAAAGGGTCAGCCAAAGATGCCCTCGCAGTACGAATGTCTGCCACAGGGAGTTCACGTCGAGACGTCGCACCCACCGAACGGCTACCAAGCCGGCGTCGAATTCCCTGGGATCTACTTTCAACGCAGGGGCAACAAAGATCCTTATTCCATCGGTGATCTATTGAACATGGACACTCTACCTGATCTGGTCGACGGTGACGAGCCAGTATTTCTCCACAACCCTGATCGATACGTTAAGATCAAGATCATGGTAAAGACCACATTCATTCGACGGAATGTAGAACTTACCTGGCTTCGCAACAGTGGCCTGGATATTCTCGTTATCCGTTTGAGAAGCGACTCAACATCAAACCAGGCAACCCTCTGACGCCAACGCTGCTGGTGATGACGCTTGCATATTATATGGACGAATTCGCTCGTTGGCTTCATGTACGTGCATTCGTTGTGGGTAACGGGTCTTTTTGACGTTTGTGTTCCAAAGAACGAGGGTGCTACTGTTGACCCTGGTCAAGACCATTGGCGAGTGAAGAAAGTCCGAGACGGAGCCCCGGCAATGTGGAAGAACTGCATAATTGGTTCTCTGCAACACCGCACGGGAAGCGTTTGGCAACCCGAGATTTACTTCCCTAGAGGATGATGGACAAACTTCATGGCGGTAGCGGTATAAGTCTTCTTTAATTTTATGATTATAAAGTTTCTGTTGTAATGCACGCCTGGAGCCTGCTTGGTTTGTATTAGCATTATCATTAGCATAACTGTTTACATAAGTCACGATAACAATGGTATCCACAGACGATTCACTTTTCCGACTTGATTGTCAGGTTCATTGTATAGCTTTAGGTGTTCGCGCGATCCATGGATATGATTGACGAGAAGCATTATACGTCCATCATGTTATTTGACGAGGATTAACGCTCGGAGGGTACCTCTGCCGCCAGTCGGGAGATCTCTGAAAAGGCTGCCTTGAGAGAATCTAGGTCTGCGTCGAGGCTCTCAGCGCGGTTCTTCATCTGCAATGGAGAGTTGGAGTTGTGACAGCGACGGATACAATGTTTCATACCGCTGCAATGGTGTCACTGGCCGCAATGAGTTCGTGGTGGTGATTATAGACTAGAGATTGGCGTTCGCTCTCAAGCTGCCGGATCTCTTCTCACGAAATGAATGCCGCACTTGCTCATGACTGAAATACTCACCTGACAATAATTCATTCTCGCGCTTGAGTAAGGTAGTAAGAGAAGACGTCGTGATTAACTGATCGTAGTAAGACTTTGCATCGAAAGCTGGGGAGTCTATACAACGAATGTCAATATTTATCGGGAGAGACTCGCATGCCGGGTAGACATACCCATGCTCATTGGATCATTGTTATTTCCAGGTATTGGTGGTGGTGGTCCGACACCGAGGCCATAGTGTTTCCTCAGTAGGTCCATAGCGCGAGTCTTGGTCGCCGATCCAGGAGGAGTGAGGGGGCGCTGCGAGGTTGACTGTGCAATCAATGAAGGTGAGCGTGGTGGGAGTGTACCCGGAGGTGACATCGGGCGCAGCGATGAGGACACCACCCGCGGTGTCGACTGCCTTCTCTGCCGCGTTGGCGATGATTGAGACGTCGACATTGTTGATGGCAATGACCAAATGAGAGGAGGAATATAAGGGCGGGGTGTTTGGGGTCTGGGGTGTCGCGATCACGTGGTTAGCATGCGGTACGGTGATGCGCGCAACGATGAGCGAACTGGAGCTTTAGAAGTCAAGCTAGTCAAGGGAAACGTTGGACGAGATGACTGATCAGTGGGTAGTCGCCGACAGCGAAGATGAAGATGTATTCCCTCAAATATCCACTATGGGATTGTTGGGTGCAGGCCCTTCCGAGGCAGCCACTGAAGGTGAGAGTCACCCATGGCCATGGTACACGAGTTCTTCTCGATCCAAGTATTTAACGACGTTTCTACCAGCATCAACAATCCAGACAGCTACCTTCTCTAATCAACCTCGTACACCTGAACGAGGTCGTCCTCCATTCTCGCGCGAATCCCTCTTCACTCCACCTCCAGGAGGGACGGACTCTACCATCGACAATTTCACGAGCCTACCTTCCCCATCTCGTCCTTCCGCTCCACCCGTTCCCAAACCCAGACCAAGGCCTAGAGTTATAATGAAGAAACCCCAAACATCCAATCAAGGTGGCGACTCGACGAACGCGCCGTCTTCTCACATCAGTGATCCCCCTATATCAGGAATGAGAGGAATGGACGATAGCATTCGTCCTGCAACGTCCACATCGTTTGGTTTCCCAGACACGGCTGACGACGCATACTTCTCACTTGACATCGCTGAGCGTGCTAAAATGCGGTCGAGGAAGGCACAGACAAACAAGAAGCCCGCATATATCCCGCCTCCGGATGAAGACGTTATCGAACTGACTTCGGACGATGACGAGCTTTCTTTGAAGCCCATGAAGCGTCAAAAGAAACAAGTAAAATCAGACCCGAAGCCAAAGACGCAACCCAAGCCACGACCAAAGCCCAAACTGAAGGTCAAAAACCCGGTACCAATCGACCCTCAGTCGAGTGGCCCTCCAGTCGTCGACCCTCCAGTTCCACCTGCAAGGTTTGCGTCGTCGTCTCAGTTGCCTCCATCAACGTTGCCTACTATCCCACCGTCAACGCCGCCGCAACCCCACGAGCCTACTCCTCCTTCTTCGCCTGTTGTAACTAACCGGAAACGAAAGAGGATTCAGCCCTCAGTCGCGGAAGATGATGACTTGGATCTTATTGGTGCCAGCCACAGGGAACCCTCACCGCCAACATCCAATCCTCCTCCATTCTTTGCTGCATCTTCGTCTTCAGTACCTACTGATTCTGGAATTGAAATTCCACCGCCCAAATTACCAACCGGGGGTAAAAAGAAACCAGCAACCTCGAAGAAAAGGGCCACTCAAGCGAAATCGCAGGCTAAAGGAAGGAAGGGCAAGAAGTCGGATGCCGTAGATCAAGTAACTGGAGATCCTGGACGAATGTCGCAGGAACCTTCTACCTCTGGCGCGTACCAAGATTCAAACCACCCTGAAGAGCGTCCCTCACCAGGTGCTGCAACTTCTTCCACGACCAAGAAAGCTCCAGCGAAACAAACCGCAGCTCGGAAAGCCAAAGGTAGACTCATAGACTCTGGCGAGGAGGACGATGAACCGGATCCACCGCCAAAGTCAAACAGATCACCTGCGACAGACGCGGGCAGGGAAGACGAAGGACAACGCAAGGTACAAATGATATCACCCCCGCATAATCTCACTGATGCATGCGACATAGGAAAACCTACGACCAAACAACCCCGTTCTTCCGCAACGAGATCCTCAGCCCGGAGATCCTCAGCCCGGAGATCCTCAGCCCGGAACTCCTTCTACGTCTACTCCCCAGCTCCGCGGGTCTTCAGTCAAACCTCAACCAACAGCAATGTCTGAGCTCATTCGGCGAGTGAACTCACAACCAAATTCACCCTTTCGGAATGCGTCACGGCCATATTCGCCTTTCGTGAAGTCCTCCAGGACAATGCTATCGAGGATCGCTCCGCTCCATCCGAATCGTCGTACTCCGCCTCCGCCTCTGCCCCGCCCCCCTCCTCCCAAGAAGAGCAAGAAACAGCTTGAGATGGAGGAGAGGATAGAGGAAGAGCTCGCTGAAACGGTTGATGGGTGGTCTTGCCTCGCGGATGAGGAGAGAAAGGCTCTGCGAAGGGCGAGGATCGATGCCGAATTGGGTTACGAATGATGATGATGCTCAAGGTCAGGCATATGCTCTTATCCCAGTGATGCAGAACGGTAGTATTTATTCGTCCTTTATGCTCGACCGTAATTATCCTTTATGTTAACTTGTCTCGTACTCTGGCATTAATAACATGTATAGATCCTGACATCGTCCAACGGCATGAAACATGCTCTCAAACACTCGAAAGAAGTTTGAGGAGCATGGCTTTACAAGCCTTCACCTTCGGCTCGTCGAACTCGTCGAACTTCGGTACCGCTTCCATCAACCCCCTACCAGGAAGTTCCGCCTTCACTCCTCTCGCCGCATCCTCAACCGTCTTCTTCCACTTGGAGCTCTCGATATCCTCGTCTCCCATCTGAGTGGCAACTACTATGACCCGTATCCTCTTCTCGCAGAAATCGGCATAGATCTTGTTGTAGATCTTCCAATGAACAGGGACCTTGATCTTCCTGGCGTCGATGCAGAGCACCACGAGACTGATGTGGGGATTCTTGCCCCGCAAGAACTTCTTGAGTTCGCGTTCAGCATCAGGTAGGATTCCGACAGACTTGAGCAAGCGAACGGGCATGATGCCCCGCTCCGACGCTTCGTTCAGTCCCCTTGTGTCCCAAATGCAATAACTGGTCCCCCGTTCTGGGTCGACGACGTCGTACGACATCGTTCGGGTCGTACATGGTCTGACATTGTTGTTCGTTGCAGCGACTTCTTCGCCTTTGAGCAAATTGACTAGGGTGCTCTTCCCGACCCCGGTCATGCCGACAAGGGCAACATGTTTTTTCCTCTTTGCAGGGGTGAGCTTGGACAGATGCATCGGATTGATATCGTACTGACCGACATCGCCTATGTAACCTGACAGCTATGCAACTGGTGGAATGTGTGAGTGGCACTGATTGTGCGATGGGTAACTGGAGATGCTGAGAACATGCGGCCAGATGGTGGCAATCAAGAAGTCTATGCACGAGGACCTCCAGGTTGTGGCGTGCCTCATCGTTGCATTGCTGGACCCCCCTGACCCTATCGGAGCGTAAAGTTCAGATCGCCACGATCATAGAACACAGAAAATTCCAGCCACCATGCGGGGCTTCTGCGGTTCAAATGCGACTCGCTCGAAAGGAGTCGTCATTGTATTCAACAAAAATCCGTCGAAAGATAAAATGTGATCATCACTGAAAACCCGGCTGTGTCTGGCGTGGGCGGGAACGAGAAGACCCGCGTGATGCTTAGCATAGAATTTTTGCGAGTAAATAACTAACGTTAACCTGCTGGTCCTGTTTTCCGTTTTCAACTATCTACTACTACAGATAGGGACTATCTTTGGCAGGAACTTTGTTTCAAAGTTTACAACCTAGGGGCGGGGCTACCTTTCTGTGTTTAGATGGCGTAGATCGTATACAGCCTCACCAATCAAAGTACGTATGTCATTAAATGGATAGGAACGACTGGGGGGACGTTAAGTAAACCCACAGGACTACCCCAACGGACTAATCGCCAGTTCCAGAAACTTGTGAGACAAGCTCATTGAGACTCTGGGAGTCTTCAGCGTATTCGGGAGTAGGTACTCTTCTGTACTCCCGAACCCGGAACAGGAGAACGTCATCAAGGACTACCCCTGCCAACTTCTGAAGCTGTGCTCTACATCTGCTCTCCCACTCACTCGCGGATTTGGCGGTCATCTTAGTTAATACGACCACCGGCTTGACCCTCTTCCCGCAGTAGTCCACATAAACTTTGCGAAATTGTTCCCAGTGAACAGGGACATCGATTTTTGAGGCGAGGATACACCAAATAAGAATCGGAGCCGCCTGCTTGATACGCTTGCGACAAGTGGCCTTCAACTCGCGATCTGGTTGACGAAACCGTTCGAGTAGTTTGGGAAGGATCCCTGGGGTATCCACCGCTTCATCGAGCCCCCGCGTGTCCCAGAGCCGGTATTGAATCCTACCCAAGTGCGCGACGTATGATGTAGTTTCTGTGGTGCAGGGTCGAGCATCACCCGACACCCCGGCTGCATCTGATGAACCATCTGGTTTGCCCATAATCATATTGACAATAGAGCTTTTGCCGACACCTGTTTGTCCCCCGAGGAGGACATCGATTTCGACAGACTGCGAATGGAGGACATTACGAAGTTATAAATTGACGAGATCGTCGACTCACCCCCATTTTAGCTGCTATGTACAGGAAATTCTGACTGCTAAACGCAGACGAGTAGGATGTTGAATGTGGTAAAGGGTTGTTATGGAGCGGGAGACTGGCAAGACTTTACGAACGCGGGATGGCGTTCGTTGGTTGTCAACCTGATGCACGAGGCGGATGTATATCAGTAATCATTGTATCTGGGCACACATCTGGACTGTGCTGAATTTGGGGATGTTTATAGCAGTAATTTAGTCGGCCATGAGGATGCGGCTTGCTTCTGGTGAGATGCACATGGCGAGAACCTGTCTTTGTCGACGTCCCACCCGTAGAGTTCTGTGGAAATCGTCAACGGGAACGTCCTGATGCATGCAGACTGCTACGGGCTTTATCACTGGAGAACCTGCCTGCTTGATCAGATCAGCGTTGCTAAACCTAGAGAACAGCCACCGCGGACATATGCAGTGGCTATGCCTATGCTCATTGCTCTTCTGACTCTCACCCACTGGCAGTTGCCTTTACGCTGCAGCGCGTTCTTTGCTGACTTCCATTACTAACAACTCACCTCACAGCGAGGCAGTCTAGATCCATTGCGACCCAAGATATGGCCTTTCCTTATCTCACACACGCGCTCGATAGCCTGAAGGACCAAGCCAAGGACGCAATATGGGCCCTTTCCTCGTGTCTTTGCCAACAGTCAGCTCGAGTCAAGATTAACGGTCGAACATGTCAGTATCTCAAGATCACGTTGCGGACAATGTGATCCATTCCCCGTGCACTACCCAGGGCGCTAATATATCCCTTGTTAGTTAATATTATCAAAGTCCTTGGGGAAGGTGGTTTCTCTTTCGTCTACCTTGCTCAGGATGAAACAAGCGGGGTGGATGTTCATCCGTAGACTCTCCGCCACATTCACTTACTTTCACTTCAGAGACAATTTGCGCTCAAGAAAATAAGATGTCCGACTGGATCGGAGGGTGTCAAGGAAGCCATGCGGGAAGTCGAGGCGTACCGACGCTTCAAGTGAGTAGCGTCATGTTCTACAGGTACATTTTTCTGATGTCGACGGCTCAGGCACCCAAGTATAATACGCATACTGGTGGGCTTCATTCCAAGGCTATATTCAGGGCTCCTTGTTCAAACTCCCTCAGGATTCCGCAGTAGTCCAGGATCCAGAAGGTGAAGGTCAGATCGTATACCTCTTCTTACCCGTCTACAAGGTACGTTCGAATCGAACATTTCTCTATATTCTAACACGTGAACAAAGCGTGGAAACGTCCAAGATGCCATTAATGCGAATGTCGTCAACGGGAAACACTTCTCGGAAAGAGACATGATTCGCATATTCAGGGGTACCTGTGAAGCCGTTCGTGCCATGCACGATTACCACACACCCTCTGGTTTGCAGTCGCAATCTCATCCGACTCCCTCCCGGACACCCGCACCTTCTACGTCGCGTGCGCACCCTTCGAACAATCATCACTCCGACGACGAAGAAGCTGACGAGCTATTACCACGTCCTGAAGGCGATGGTGATGGTGGATATTCCTATGAGTCGTCTGCACCCCTCATGAAGAATCGTCGAGCAGACAGCGAAGCGGAGGCAGCTTTCGAGGATGACGATGAGGTTTCATCCCTACCAGGCGCCGCGAATGGAAGTGCGGAACCTGGAAAGGGCGAACTTGTACCATATGCTCACAGAGACCTCAAGCCTGGGTAGGCCTCTTGGTTGTCCTAGGTGTTGCTTAGACTGAGGGATGGAATTAGGAACGTGATGATTGCTGACGATGGTGTGACACCCATTCTTATGGACTTTGGCAGTGCCACGAAAGCGAGAGTCCCGATAGATAATAGGTCACAGGCGTTGCTACAACAGGTACAGTGACCACCCGACTTGGGATGCAGAATCTCAATCGACTTTGCAGGATATTGCAGCCGAACAAAGTACAATGGCATACAGAGCACCTGAGCTTTTCGACGTGAAAACGGGGATCACTCTCGACGAGAAAGTGGATGTTTGGGTAGGTTTATTTCTGTCATTTCGCGATTTCATCAGATCCTTATATTTTCAAGTCACTGGGTTGCACGTTATTCGCGATGGCATACTCGCATTCACCGTTTGAGAACACACAAACTACAGAACAGGGAGGATCAATTGCTATGGCTGTCCTGAACGCGCAGTACAAACACCCAAGTTCAGCCTACTCTCAAGGCCTAAAAGACCTTATTGATAGTATGCTCAAGGTCAATCCCAAAGAAAGGCCAGATATCCATCAGGTACGTGTCACGTTGATCAAACTGGGGAGTCTGAACAAAGGTGGTTGCAGGTCATTGAGTCGACTGATAGGGTACTGCAGTCCTTGATGTAGATCTGCACATTGGTAACCCACTTCACGGACCTGGCCGCATTTAAGCACATGTCATTTTTAGAGTCGTCTATGCGAACTACATACCCTACAGGCTCACCAACCACTGGCCTATGATGCTGACTCCTTGTGGGCTTTCCCAGCGCGCTTGGTGTGAGGGTGTACGCGAGACTTTCGTGCGGTTTTGCCGTCAGTCGATGCATTGGTGGACGAAGCTCCTTTAACTCTCACTTCCTGAGCCGCTTTGATCGTGCCAGCGGAAGTTTTTCGCTGCAACTTTTGCTTCTTCCGAGGGTTTTCCGACTGAGCTTGCGGCACTGGAGGACTCGGCAAACTTTCTGTTGGAGCCAACCGGCTTGCCTTGTCACTTTTCGCGAGTTTGTTAGCTGCCTTTTTTGCTATCGCTTTCACCTTAAGCTCATGATGACGCTCCCTCGTTTCTCGTATACTTGCTTGCTTCGCTTGCTGCAGGAACCTCCATCAGTGACACGGGTTTACAAAGAATGGGACGCTTACACGTTTTAGTGCTCGTTTCGACAACCCCTGCGGTTCCGAATTCTGGAAGTTAGATGCAGAACGGATAGCTCTCACGAGCTCCCATGCATCACCCTGCGGATCTGAACTAACAGCAAGTTTTGCAAAGTGCTCGAAACGTCGTTTATGTACCTATGTCGATCGAGGTCAATAGATTTGGACGGAACATTGCAAAGGGGACCTACATACATTTGCGTTCTTGTGTACAGCAGCCATTCCTGGACCTTTGATGAGCTTGCCCTTGCACAATACGCATCCGTGAATGAATGGATCCAAGGAAATGAGATAGAGCGGATCTTTCGACGCCTCCGCTACGGTTATTGGAGGTTCCTCGTCGATTTCCTCATCCTTGAAGGCTGCTTCATCTTCCTGGTCTATATCCTCGCCATCTACCACTTCCGAGTCGGTGTCGTTTTGTGCATCGTCTCCCGTGTCATTCTCTGACGCAGAACTTGATTCCGATTCATCGGAGTCGGTGTCGTTCAGACCCATTATCTCCCTCATGCCTTCGTCTAATTGCAGTTCTTCTTCTTCCTCGCGTTTCTTGCGCTTTCTTTCCACGCGTTTGAACATCGTGTCGATCTAGAGTTGTGTGTATCACTAGTGTCAGCGGTATCGGGTACTTCAAGTTTCCAAACTGGAGCGACCGCATAGCCACCGGTGTGTTTTCGTTTTCTTCCGTTTCATGCATCGGGGCGCGCGAGTTTTTGGGGATGTCAGACCAAGTCGCATACTCAGGAGGAGGCTAAAGCAAGAGGCCAGGTCCATCTCAAGTCTCTCTCAAAACTCGCATGATCCTCTCCTTCAAGACGCTGCTGTCCCCGATGATCTAAAACAAGTACAGCAGGTCACCCAACAACTCATCAATGCGATCGACAGGTCCCGGGTTCTGCCTTCATCTGGGTGGAAACACAGCAGATCATTGAGAGGGGAAGAGAAGCGCCTGGAGAACGACGTCCGTGGCGTAGGCATCACGTCCAGACCTCCAACTCAAGGACAAGTTGCATGGCGGTCTGCCTCAGCAGACCCGAACCTGATGGACGAAATTGAGGAGCCACAAACAGTGGATATCCCGGCACCTGGGACGTTTGTTGATATCCGTCGGTGCGTCTTGAATATGTCTCACGCGCCTTCGAGTCGTTCGCTCATCATCTGCCAGAGGACCTGCACCCACGTCGGGAATTATAGTTGGGCACGCCCTTATGGAAAACCAGAACTATATTCTATCGCTTTCCATCACAGGTGACTTGCTCTCGCACACTGTTCCGGACATCTTCTTCGAGATTCCGGGGATGGTTTCCCGTGACCTCGCACAGAGGGCTGGTATCACTCCTTCGCCTACCAACAAGAGGGAAGTCAGTGCACGCGTAGAAATCCTTAAGCAACTTCGCGAGGTCGAACGTCGTGTTACACAGGCTTACAGCGCAATCGGTAGCCGGAATATTGCTCTCTACCCTCTCGTCAAATCACCGAACCCAGACGAATCCTCGATGGTCACGGTGATGGAGGCAGCAAACCTCATCTTCAGCCCGCGAAAAGTCGACTCTTATGACTTGCTAGCAACACATCGTTACCTCATGAACAGTGTCATCGAATTCTCTCCCCACTTCTCCTCGCACCGCACGCTCCAGGGGTGGACTGTTCACCCATCATCACAAGTGGAGAAACTTGTTGCCGTCACGGACATGATTCATCAATCGAATCCCGCTATTGACTCCTTTGTAGCCAAGGCTCGGTCGATCTTGACTGCCAACAAAACGCGTTTCGTAGAGTCTTGGAACGAGCCACCTACGCAGGAGCTAGCTACCGACGTTCGGTATACACCAGAAGATCGGTTGATCATCGAAGTGTTACACCATTCCCTCCATCGGCGTCGTCATGTTCGTTCTGATCCCTACGCTCTCGTTATGACCACCATCCTCAAGAAGATGGAGGTTGCCCAAGTAGTCGATCTGGG
Organism: Chalciporus piperatus; assembly: GCA_038093975.1. Taxonomy (NCBI): domain Eukaryota; kingdom Fungi; phylum Basidiomycota; class Agaricomycetes; order Boletales; family Boletaceae; genus Chalciporus; species Chalciporus piperatus. The sequence continues at coordinate 111,265 of JBBPTG010000014.1, forward strand.
GGTTCTTCACCAAGTGCTAGTTGACATGGGTCACATGGCACCCTGGGACGACCTGGTGTCGAGGTGGCCGGAGTTCGACTTAGACCATGTTCCAGACGAAAAGTCGGCCAAGGTCATCGCTCATGAAGAGATACTTCAAAAGCATTCGACGAAAATGACCACCGTTGCCTCGCACAATAACACTCCGCTTGGACCGGAAGACCTCCACCTCCGTGACCCTGTGGAGCATCTACGCCATGACTTCGGTGATTTGCCTGTTTATGTTGTCGACGATATCGGAGCGGAGGAGCTGGACGATGGTTTGTCCTTCGAACCCATTCCTTCCGAGCCAGGCGCCGCATGGATACATGTCCACATCGCCGACCCAACTGCCATCATACCTCCCACTCACGTCTTCGCACAAGAAGCACGCAAAATGGGATTCACAGCATACTTCGCACACCGGACATGGCCTATGCTCCCCAAATCGTTGACGTTGTCGAAAATGAGCTTGGGTTCAAACTCACTCTCAGGGCAGCCTGAACCCGTGCTTACCTTCAGCTTCAAAGTTGACTCGGCGGGTGACATGACGGATTATAAGGTCCGGGCTGCCTTGATTCGCAACGTCGTCACGGTGGATTATGATACCGTCGATCATCTGCTTGGATCCGTCAAAAACTACGAAGCCTCCCGTCCCTTTGATCCCCCAGGCCGATCATCTCCTCGCTCGTACGCGAAGTTGGCTGCCGAGCACATCAACAATCTACGTTTCATCACCGAGACAACTTCGAGACATAGACAACGCAATCTAGCTTTCAGCAACTATTTCTACACCGCTCTTCCTAAGGCCAGAGTCAGCATCAGCCCCAAACCCCTGTTCTCCACTCCCCTTGATTGCCCAGATCCATACAGATTCCGCGGCTTCCCTTCTTTGACGTATGAGGTCGTCGGGCAGCAAATGCAAAGTTCAGGTTCCCGCATGGTCATCTCCGAATGCATGAAAGCTGCGTGTCGCGTAGCTTCTCGTTGGGCTTCCGACCATGCTATCCCAATGCTTCGAAGGTCATCAAAGCCCCCCGTTTGTCTCGGAGATCCACGTGCCATCGAGAGCTTGTTGACGATGCGTGACCCAGACTGCCATGTAGATTTCTACGAGGTACAGAAAGCCCAGCTATTTATACCGCCAGTAGAGCACACCCTCGAGCCGGCGATGCACTGGAGTATGGGAATCCCAGATGGCGAAGGTTATATCCGCGTCACGTCACCCCTACGGCGGTACAATGACCTCGTAGCGCATTGGCAGATCAAGCATGCGTTGTTACACCCAGGGACGGACACTCCGCTGTTTTCGCCGACGTGGTTGACGGAGTATGCCCCCGAGATCAAGAAGAAAGAGAAGGAGCACAAGCGAGCGGAGAAGCTACACCTTGATTTCTGGTCACACTCGTACATCAGACGATTCCTGGAGGACCCTCATCCCCCGTCGGACCGCCATAATCCGCTACAATCCCTGAAAGCTACTGTTTTGCGTCCCAATGGGGGCATGACAAGCAGTAGTTTGCTCTGTCACATTCCCTCCCTCGGGCTGTTTGGCTCGCTGTCGGTTCCGTCGAGCGGAGAGTTTGGAATTGGAGACTCTATCAAGATTCAGATAAAGGCCGTTGAGCTTGGCACACTACCTCGAATACATCTAGTACCAAGGGAGAAATAGATTTTTGACGCGTCTATGTAGATCTAACGTACATCCATCTAATTTACACGATTCTCTGCTCACTTTTTATTATTCGGTCCGTCGGCAGTCGCTGACTAAGCAATGGCCTGACTTCTGAATTTGGGGGATAGAAAAAGTCAGTCCGACCACTTGGTTTGTCCCGGGCTCTCTCCTGACCTCGTCCCACACGGTCGTTCTTTACTCTCAACTTCCATGTCGTTCAACAGCACGTTGCCCGCCACGGGCTACGCTGCCACTGTGCTCGAGTCCGCACAGATCTATGTCTCTAACAACCCCGGACGTGTCATTCTACTTGCAATGGTCTGCTCACCATTAATTGCTATCGTGTTGAACGTCCTCAGGCAACTGGTACAGTTCCAGTCATGCACACTAAGAGTATACCCGTACTCACCCGTTTTCAGATTCTTCCCCGTGATCGTTCACTGCCGCCAGAGGTTTTCCATTTGATACCGATCATTGGCTCAGCCATTCAGTATGGTAATGACCCGTTGAACTTCATGTTCAGTTGCAGGGAGAAGGTGCGACGACACGTTTTTTTTTGACTTATGTTGTGTTCAATTGTTGTCATCACCACAGTACGGCGACGTCTTCACGTTTATTCTCCTCGGGCGACGTCTTCACGTTTATTCTCCTCGGTCGCAAGGTTACTGTTGCGCTTGGTGCTAAGGGAAACAACTTCGTTTTGGGTGGTAAATCTACGGCATTTTCGGCTGAGGATGCTTACACGGTGAGTCGAATGCTCAAGTGACTCGCTGCTTGGCAACTGATTGTTTGTTAGCATCTTACCACCCCCGTTTTCGGTAAAGATGTCGTGTACGACGTCCCCAACGAAGTTTTCATGGAGCAAAAGAAGTTCGTCAAAGTTGGTCTCTCGACAGAAAACTTCCGTGCCTACGTCGGTATGATTGAAGATGAAGTCGACGAATTTATGAGGACGGACCCTGCCTTCCTGACTTTCCAAAAGAACGACATCAATCAATCCGGACGCTTTGACGCTACAGACATCATGGCTCAAATCACGATTTTGACTGCCTCACGCACACTCCAAGGTAGCGAGGTTCGCGAAAACTTGGACAAGTCGTTCTCGGAGCTGTACAACGCATTGGATGGTGGTTTCACACCGTTGAACTTCCTTTTCCCCAACTTGCCATTGGAGAGTTACCGTAAACGTGACGAAGCACAAAAGAAAATGAGTGCCTTCTACGTCGACATTATTCGGAAACGCAGAGAGTCGGGTGATGTGAGTAAAGAGCTATCTGCAGGCTCCCTTGCCCTAATGTTGGTAACAGGACAACCAAGACATGATTTCCGCCCTGATGGCTCAAAAATACCGTGACGGCAGAATGCTTCCGGATCACGAGATTGCACACATCATGATCGCCCTGCTCATGGCTGGCCAACACACTAGTTCCGCTACTGGCTCCTGGACTCTCCTTCATCTCGCGGACAACTCGGATATCCAGTAAGTTCTCCTTGCACTTGACGTCGCTCCGGCTTTATCATCATCCTCTAGGGAAGCGCTCTACCAAGAACAGGTCAAGCACTTTGGCAATCCAGATGGAACATTCAGGGGAATGACCTATGAGGAACTGCGCGAACTTCCCGTTTTGGACTCGGTCATTCGAGAGACACTTCGCCTCCACCCTCCTATCCACAGTATCATGCGCTACGTTCGTTCCGACGTCCCCGTGCCACCTACCCTTTCTGCCCCTTCAAAAGATGGTACCTACGTTGTTCCCCGCGGCCATTACGTTCTTGCTTCCCCATCTGTCAGTCAAGTTGATTCCAAGGTTTGGAACAACTCAGAAGCCTGGGACCCAACACGATGGAGCGATCCCGAAGGCATTGCAGCTCAGGCTTTCAAAACATACGTGGATGAGAATGGCGAGACGATTGACTATGGGTTTGGTGCTGTAAGCAAGGGTACCGAGAGTCCTTACCAACCATTTGGTGCTGGCCGACACCGGTGCATTGGCGAGCAAGTGCGTTGCTGTCGTTTCCCGTCCTCTGTGAATGCTCACTCAACCCTCTCGTTCTCAGTTCGCATACTTGCAACTCGGAACCGTCATTGCGAGCATTTTACGTAAAGTAGAGATTAAGCTAGACCAACCTTTGCCAGAGCACAACTATCATGTAAGTTCACTCTTGGACGGTTTGGCTCTTCCCCCGCTCACCCCTTCCGTCTAGACCATGATCACAATGCCTAAGAAACCCCGCAATATTCGCTTCAGACGTCGGGCTCTTGATTGAGCACCTCTCGTAGATTATTTTATACATATAGACATGTTTATTCATCCTATTGGAGACAAATTACAGTATACCCGCTGATTTCCTACGTGAGTGCAGAGTGAGCGCACCGATCGGCTTGAACTTGAGGTCAGAGCAATTGATTGCTGTACCGAAGCTGTGTTCCGCTGGTCACATGACTCGGCGTCGGAAGTCGGTCGCCCTCAGCGTACCACTGGAGTCGGGACTTGGACACAACGGAGACAAGACAAGGACGCAAATTTGCAACATGGCTTCGTTGTTCCCCGTGATCTTCGTTCTTGTCGTCGTTCTGGGATTGATGACTTGTGGCTTCCTGTTCGTGCCCAAGGGCGCGCAGCAAACGTGAGTCGCAGTCTTCGCAGATGATGTGGTCACTGAGCGTAAACGCAGAACTATTCGAACTGCCATTCTCCTCACGTTGGCATCTTGCTATCTCATGTGGATGATCACTTACATGGCCCAGCTACACCCACTCATTGGTGAGCAGTTACTGTTCTCGGTCAGCACCCCGCCGCTCACCTGCGCTGGATTTACCCAGTCCCGTATCGTTCACACCAGGAGGCCTGACCAGAGTCAACCCTTGCCAGCAACTCTTCGGTCCTTTTATACCAGTCAGTATTATCTTTGTTGCCTTGCTGTTGGCTAACGAAACATAAAGTCTTGCCGCATGTACAACTTAGATTCTGATTGAGATTCCTTTCCTAAATCTTCCCAAGCCGACCGAACACCTCTTCAGTTCCATGTTATCTGTTCTGTCCTCTCCCACTGTGTGTGAACCTCCTCTCCCCAACCTACGTTCCAGGCGTTGGTCCAGTTGTCTTCGCCGTCGTTCTCCGAAGTCCAGCGGATTTCCTCGGCACGCCAGGGATTTTCGTCGTGAATTGACCCCATTTGGACTCCGGAGTCGAATGAGTTATCTTCTACGTCGTAGTCCACTTCATCCTCCATTCTGACGTCGCTTTCAATCTCCACCGCCGCATTTTCCACAGGTAACTCGGGTGAAAGCCCCCCTAACAACTGAACCGTCCACTCTGTGCACTTTTTTCCGGAGATTTTTTGAAGCTCGAGCTGGGGGATATGGTCAACGGCATTGATCAATACCTCCATGGACCCTCCACACAACTCCGGCAGATTGTCTGCGAACCAGAGCTCTCGAACCTTGAGGTTCGTTTCCCTCCATTGGTGAAACTTCTGGACTATCCCCTCCTCGATCTCCCCCAAGTCTGAAGGTCGTCCAGCACGTGGGTGTGCTTCGAAGTGATGTTTCGTCACTAACTTGTGGGATCCATTCGTCACGCCGCTAAATCCTTGGATCTCTCGCTCCCTCTTCTCCCTGGAGACACGGTCGTCTAACCGCCTGAAAGACGCGACCTGAGTAGCCCCTCCCAGTATATTGTCCCGTCCCCAAGGGTCCTTCTCTTGGGGTATCCCTATGGTAGTCGGCTCTACCTTGTAGCCCCACTGCCGAGCAACGCCCGTACACCACTGACCGAACTCTTCAACAGTCCATTCGAACTTGTGGTCACTGTGTCGGAAGACGCGATCAGTGCGTCCGGTTGGGTCTAGATACCCTTTCGGATCCCTGGTACCCGGTGCGGACCACCGTCCGTTGAAACCGTACGAAGGAGTGGTGACGAGAAACAGGCGTGGTCTATATACGCCAAGCACGACGGGGGCAACGTTGACAAGGACATCATCCCTCAGATGTTCAATCCTACATATCACAATCACGTTCACGCATGCGTCGGCACGGATCAGCTGATCGGAGGAGCGGAAGTAAACGCGACGGGAACGTACAACTCGGTGCTGACGATACACTCGACATCGATGAATGCGGGATTGATGACATCGACGCTTCCTTGCCACAGTTCGACGTCTAGGGGTTCCCAGCGCGCATAGAGAGGGTTGATGGATTTGGGAGAAGTGTCTTGAGTGGCGATTTCTAGCTCGTATGACGAAATGTCGAGCCCGGCGATACGCCTCGCGTGTATATCAGGCGTATCTTGATCATTCAAGCCAACCTCGCCGAATAGCGATGATAGCTCGGCATCAACATCGTGGAAGTGTCCAGCACCTAGCCACGGAGTGGGTTGGCACAACGTCGTGAGGAGAGACCCTTCGCCACACCCGATGTCTACGATCTGCATATATGCGTTAATAATTGAAACACTGAACCAAGGGATCGAGACTTCTTCGTCTGAGATGAGGACTCCGATACTAACCTCTGTGAGACGTTCACGTCGAATTATGTCTAGTATCCATATTCTCCTCTGATGGTGCAAGGGGGGAAAGAAAGTGACTTTCAGAGGCTCGGAATCGCTTTCCATGCGGTCAGATGGATCAGAGGGTCAGATGAATCGCGCTTCTAGGGAAAATGTCAAACGAGAGCTAACTCGTACACCAAGAGCGACACAGCGACACGCAGAGACTGAAGTCAATGTGTCCCGTCAATTATATGCAGCACAGCAAGAGGCATTTCATCAGAGGATCCCAATAAAGTCACAAACGAGGAAGCTGCGAGGTATACGTATTACACGCCGCGGATCGGGGTAATTGCAAGACCAAAAAGAGCAAGGATACGAAACGAGTACGGCAGAAACACAGAACGAACGAACAGGCTGTGAATATAAGTCAGGAAAGCGGGGGGAAACAGTTGATGGAGGCAGTGATAGAAGTATGACTGTTGTAACGAGTCTAGTCGGTCAATTATAGCAAACAACATGCAAGTGCTGCGTCGTGTATAGAGTAAAGTGCGAAGGCGAATCAGACCAAGGCAGCTGATTGCAAATATCCACGGAAAATAGAATCTCGGACTGTAGATTTTCTGTGGTGAGGAATGAAAGACAACAGTTATCGTGACGAGTACTCACCATTGCCAATAATACTCTGCGTTGCTTTAGTATCCTATGAGAGTCAAAGTTCAGGTGTCTGTGGATGGCATAGGGGCGCATACATACGGTAACATTAGTCAAATGCGTATATAAGACTCGTCGATTTTCGTTATTCCGCCTGTGGACTTGCAAGAAGTGGGCGCGGAAGTATTGTACAACCGACTCGTACTCGTTGGGACGATCGCCGTAAGAGAGAATACTGACCTCTGGTTGAGTGCTTAAATCAGTCAAGCGAGGCATAGACTTACTATTTTGCGACCGGCAGGCCTTCCTCGAGCTTCTTTTTCAAAATGTCGGTCTTGTCTAATGACGAATAGGACGATGTTAGCCCTGGCTATGAGATTCTGGGACCAAACGTACTGAGGAACAAAACCAAGTGAACCTTTTTGAGGAGTTGATTCGAACAAATTTGGGTGAAGAGTTGAAGGGAATCATCAATGCGGTTTGTGCGAGGATCCTCTTCAAGATACTATAGAGGAGCATTGGGTTAATCGGGAATAAACGACTCGTGAAGGAAAGAGCGCACCTGATCGAAGGCACTGATGGGGCAGACAAAAATAATGGCGTTTGCGTCGTCGAAATATGGTACCCAAGAATGTCGCTGTCCTCGAGCGCCACCGACGTCAAAGAGATGCCATGACACAGTCTTGCCATGTATATCCACATCAAAGATATGCTCGGCCACCCCCATCGTCTGAATCCGAGCATGTAAAATGTCATCTACGACAAGTCAGCCGATGAGATCGCGAGAGTAATACGCAAGTCACCTGTGGATGGTATGTAATCTTGTGCAGAGACACGAGTGATATCATCCAAGAAGCTACGGGAAGTGACTGTGAGTAGAGTACACGCATATATGCGCTTACTTACAATTCCGACCACTCGTCAAGTTTCAACTTTCTCTTCGAGATCAAGGAACGGACAACTGGATGCTCCCAAAGTGTCTTAATGTCCTCTCGTAAGTCGTTCAACATCGCGGCAACGTCATCGACTAGCGGATCTGAATTGATGGTTGGCGTGGCTGTATCAGGTCGGTCAATCGCCAATTCTGAGGTCTCGGTCCTTTTCGACCTCCTTCCCAAAAGCTTCTGTCCTGTTTGAATACTCCTAACCTGCCAGCCGGAGCGGACGTAAACTTCGCCCTTGCCGGACCCTGACACAGAAATTCCACCGCTGAGCCGATCCCCAAGCTGGGGTTCCACTTCAACCAATGGCTGGAGGTGGCGACGCAAATCTGAAATTGCTGAAGATTTGGTAGGACTTAGACCTGCGGAGCTTCGACCAGAAACCGACGAGGTTTCGTTGGGATAGCCCCCTAAGACACTGGCCTGTGAGGAGCCAACGAAGGGGGGGGAATCGTCCTGAGTGAGTTCTTGGCGCTCTAGCAAGCTCTGGGAGTCGGTGCCATCGTCCATGTCGTCCCATGCTTCTAGGGTGCGAAGAATCTTCTTGACGGAACGAACCACGTTGAAGTATACAACGGTTCTCCAGGACATACGCTCGCTCTCAAGCGATGCCGGGCTGTACATGAGCTGAAATTGCTTTTGCAATGTCGACTTGCCTGACTCGGCTTGACCGAGTAGCAATAGCTTGCATACAGACAACGTCAGTGACCTAGTTGAGTGTACAAGATCGACTGTTTAGCACCTTGACGTCATTCTTTGATTTCTTCAACCTTTCGCGCTCCATCCGGAGCTCTTCGTCAATTTGTTCTGAAACGCGCCGTGCTGCCGCCTCCTGTTGGAGCCGAAGCTGGCGATCTGTCTCAGACTCCGATGGTGGGGGACGAATTGCAATGGAGAGGGGATCATCCTGACTGTGGATAGAAGGTGTGCGCATCATGATGGTGGTTTGAGAGAGAGAGATGAGAATAATTAGACGCGTCGGAGGTAGCTAGGGTTAGGCTATGACAAGGAATTATTTGGCTCGGAGATATCAATACCGCGGCCTCGTCACTCTGACGGTCACACGTCACGCAATGGTAAGTTTCCTCCGATCCGCCATCTTCGCGTACTCGTTCACCGGCGGTGATTTCTAGTCTGTAACGCTCCAAACATCTCATGGCGATCTCAAGGTATGTCACCCAAACCTATCTTCTGAAACCCATTCAAACAGTACCCAAGATCGAGGTCTTCTGCGAGGCAGTGCCAAAGACCGCAGAGGTGTGCTTTCACCGTTGCAATGAACGCTTCTCATCTCATACTCCTCGGTCCTCGATCAGAATTTCTTGGCCCTGTGCGCATCCGGCTACTACGACAACTCCATCTTCCACCGTAACATAAAAGGTTTCATGATTCAAACAGGTGACCCATCAGGCTCAGGCAAAGGTGGCCAGAGCATCTGGGGGAACCCATTTTCAGACGAAATACGATCAACACTCAAGGTACGGAACTAGCTGGCCATGGTTTATGGTTGCGATTTTTTGACGGGCGCGTTCTACTTGATATTCTTTTGCACAACCAGTTTAACAACCGTGGTATGGTCGCTATGGCAAACTCTGGCCCAGATACAAACAAGTCACAGTTCTTCGTCACATACGCAAAGCAACCTCATCTCGATAGCAAGTATACGATCTTTGGAAAGGTGATTGACGGCGCAGATTCTACATTGGACTTGATGGAGCGCGTCCCTGTCAACAACAAGAATAGGCCCCTCACGGAAATCAAACTTACTCGTGTAGGTGTAGGACTCATCTGCATCAGCTTTGGCGATCAATCAACTATCAATACCTAATCATGTTTTCAGGTGATAATTCACGCCAACCCTATCGCTGATGCCCAGCTGGCAGGCCGTGGATGAGACGTATTTGGTGTTTTGACATTTGCCCGCGATCATTCTACCAGCTAGACACCGTCCGATTCGTTGTTAAGGTATCCTGCACGTCACCGCCTGATCAACCCAACAAGCTCCTTCTGTAACTCCTTCTGCTTTCTTGCTTTGTCTAGATCATCCACGCTGCGGAGATCATACACAATGTCACGCGTTTTACCAAAGTATACCTAGAAACGGGTCAGACATGCTTCGATCGCGGAAGGAATGTGCAAACTTCTTGGAGAAGATTCCGCATCTTGATCTCCATCTCTTCGACCATCCTTCCTGTGTTGGTAATATGCGAAGACGAATCCTGCAAAGGCCAGTCTTGCTCCGTCTACAGCCAGCGAAGCACCCAAGAAGTCAGAAACGTGGCAGTGAGAAGCTTCCAGTCCTTGTAAATCACCTGCCGGGTCATACTTCCGCTCAAATTGATTTCCCCCGATGACTTCGGGGCTTGATCAGAAGCTTTCTTATCTTGGCCAGCGACAGCGTGTGCTTTGCCGTCTTCGGCTTTCTCGGGGCGGTGAGTAACAAGTTGGAGCATGACGGTAGACGTGAGCTTGTAATGTGCTTGTCTCCCTCGTTCCGATGTTTCAAAGACGTGTATAGAGTCCCATGACCCTGAGGGCTCAACTGGGCTCGAAGGATTCATCACTAAGAAATGTATGATTAGCCACACCACTCCGCAAATCCCGGTGCGAAGACCACGGAACCGCAGCAAGCTATCAAGCAGCCGCATTACAAACTCACCCTTCTTAAGCAACACCACGCCAGCGAATCCGCCATCGTCAAGCTCCCAAAGATAAACAGAAGAGACACCGCCTTCATAATACCTGACATGGCATTGTGGCGATGGTAGTAAGCTCCGTGAGTGACATGAATGGATGTGATGCGTACATTTCCCGGTAAGTATCGAAAGCTTCGTTTGCTGTGATCTCTAGTTTACGTAGTTTCGGTGTTGGGGTGGTCCCGTCTTCAAGAGGAGGGTCGTACTCGTTGGACCATGGAGATCTGAGAAATGTGTCAGTCGTGTGGTGCAAGATGTTACGTGCATACTGTTGAATCGTAGAATACTGGGTGTTGCAGTGTATCCAAGTACAATCACTGACCGATAGCTATCACCATCTCGGTTGTAATCACAGGCAAGGTATTCCCTCCCAGTAGCACGATCCGTCAAGACTTTGAGAGGCTGGTCAACACTGCCAAGGAGATCGTCCGCATAATCAGGGCAGATCCGGATGAGTGCATTGATGTTCTCTTCCACCCGGGTCGGTGGCAGGCGCCGCATGAGGTCGAGCATAGAATCCACTGGATCAGCCATGATATAGAGGAGAAAACGCGCTAGTCAAAGTGTAGTTGGAACGTTGAGTCAACAGTGTAATGTTCGGCAATGGTTAGTATTGGTATGTTACTTGTATGTAACGGTTTATCCAAATGAAGTAGCATGCGACAATGATGCATGATGCATTCAAGTTGATGAGTTGATACCTACATACTACTGGATAGCTGGCCAGATGGAAGGTAAAACACTCCCGTCGTCACCCTAGTTAAAACATCACGCGGGTTCTGTCGACACCACCTCATCCGTTTCTTTACTCTGGGTCGTCTCTTTACTCTGGACACGTCCAGCTTCAGGCTTGAAATCCTCCACCGCGTTCTTCTCATGAGCCAGCGTCATGACATTGAATTTCTGGAGTTTGTAATAGTCCCTCAGGATACTAACGCCACATACGCTCTACCCCAAGGGCCGTCAGTCGTTCCAGACCTCATGACGATTGAGAGGTTGGCAAACCTTGAACACTTCTATGAGGATGAACACGCCTGGGTCGTTGAGATCGACCACATAGTTTTTAGGCATGCACTTGGCCACTTCCTCGATGATCCCCATCCGAGTCAGTGTGTTGTGATTTCTGACTCGCAGTTCAATTTTGTACTGGATAGCAGGGATCTTCACAAAGAAGTTTCAGAGAGTGATGGGTTGAGCGCTCACCTTATGTATTGGAGGGGGATCAATTCCCTCATCCTGAGCGAAAAATGGCGCAAATACTCGCTGACACAAGGAGTGTATTTCCTGAAGATTAGCGACACAAGATCCAGAAACTGGAATGAGCCTGTGCGTGAATCTTGAGGGTGTTAGGAGGGCGGAATGAACGATCACCTGGTCTCTTACTTTGTTCGCGCTACACCAGTTTTTCGGACATTTTGAGCGTGTGTGGCGATTAGCTTCACTGGATCTATTGGCGGCCTGCAAGATATGAAAACCACTGGGAGGGTTTAGATTAGATCGACCAGTCAGTGCATCCATTTGCTTACCACAGGGGGTATTTGTCTGGCAATTATCTAGAGGAGGGGATAAGGCACATCACGCGGCAGAAATTACAGCTACTGACCGAATCGTTTTTCTGTCCGTGGACGTTTCATCGCGGCAACTTCCCGGGCAATCAGAGCTTCCAGATCTTCCTCCCCACCTTCGTCATCTGACGCATGGGGATCCGCCGTCTGATCGCTTCCCTCCAGAGGCCAAAGTTCACTGGCTAGCTGATCATGATCTACCCCAGACGTCCAGAAGAAGGGCAAAGATCCTCACCGACTCGAATAAGTCATATAGCTCCGAGACTGTCTGCTTCTCCTTTCCTTTGATACAACTAGCCCAAACGCCTGGCCCATCGATCGTCCGTTTCGCCCATGTCGGAGTTGGACCGTCCTAGACGAATATGATCAGAGTCACAGTCCATTCAACCGCCAATGGTTTCACTTACTGAACGATATTTTCGTTTCCGTGATTGTTGCTGAGGTTCTGGCATTGTATAATCCCTCCTCTCGCTAGAGATTTGATTGATGCCCTGGCCGGTAAGTTCTGTCCAAATGTCGCTGCCAATCTGGAGCACGTGGTGGTGACAAGTCATTATCTATTCTGTAGTATTCTGCATGTGCTAACATTCCTACTAAAAACACCAGTACAGCCTGGAAACGGATCGTTATTCCTAGTGATAACGGGGCACATAAGGTATCTCTTAATAATAAATAAAAGACCACTCGAACGTCCAGCCTCGTACACCACATACTGAAAACACGGGGGACATTAGCTGAAATATACGACAAGATTCTTGCTAGAAATGTAAGATGCCGGAATGACGACGTTCGGTATACGGTGTGATCTTCACCAACCTTGAGCCTGGAACGCTCTCATGCTGTTGTCACCCGGTAGCGCCCAAGTTTTGGGGAGGCTGCGAGGGGAGCTGCCGCCTCATAGGCTACTCCTCGTCGTCATCGTCGTCGTCTTCGTCCCCTTCCTTCTTCTCTCCGCCAGTCCACTTTCGCTCCCACAATGGGGTGGGTGCGTCAAGCTGGGGGCAAAGTAACGGATGATCAACTGGTAAGGCACTACGAGCCACGTGGAGTCGCTGCATCAAAACCTCGCGCTCCGCTAGCAACTCGTGCACGTGGTCAATCGCTAGAGTCGTTCGAGTATGAGCTTGGAAAGCGAGTTCGCACGACGTGACTTACTCTTCGACAACACGATGTTTTCGCTTCTTGGCCCCGACCTTCCGTCTATCCTCTCGCTATCATCCTTTTCCTTTCCCTTTGCCCTTCGCCGATTCTTCGCTTTGCCATTTGCAAGCTGGTCATCTTCCGCTAGACAAGCCTCCCTAAGAGCCGGCACAGTTTCGCAAAGAGCGTCGTATCCTCTACGAATATTTGCCCTCCGCTTCTGCTCAGACTGGATGTGATTTGCTTTCTTCTGGGAGGGCGACAAAAGGGCAACTCTATTTGGAGGTTGTGTTTGTGCCTCTTCTGGAGGCTCCTGAGAAGCTGCAGATGAACGATGTCGTTTGTTGGATAGCTTTACATCAGGTGGGGGAGATCGTTTCGCTGCCGGTAGGTTAGGAGCATGAGTGGATGAAGATGAAGATGCTAGCGGATCTATGGATGATTGGGAAGACGAAGACGAGCCACGATCGTATGAACGACCTCGAGTTGAATCCGCAGTCGAATTGATTGTCTGGTAAAAGGGAGACTGTGGCGCTTGACTCCGAGAGTTGGGTGCGCCTGAACGAGTAACTCGCCCGGTACCATCGGCACTGATACCCAAGGATCGATGAAAACGATTCGAATAAGAAACGGAGTGAGGATTGGGTGGTTGTCGATATGCCGACGTCGCCGAACTCTCTCCAGCAGAATACGCCCCGAGTGGATACCGCCATTTTTCCCCGTCCAGTGACATGAGATCTCTTGTAGCTTTCGTGAGCGCCTCAGTTCCGTGTGCTGGAGGCATGTGTTCATGAGAGATTTCGAGCTGCATGTTCCAGTCAGCAGGGAAGGCGGTCGAGTCGAGGAAGGACTGGAATGCACGGGACTCTGATGGCGTTAGCAGAGACATCTTTCCCCGTGGAAGGTATAGGAATTGGCGTTTCCCGTTGTAATACTAGGAGGGAAGCAAGAGCGACGGTATGTCGATGCGGTTGCACTGAATCTGAGTCGATGTCTCTGTGTTTCAGCAGCTGAAGCCTTCCCCACAGGGTATCCGCTTTAGGAAGGTCCATGTGGCTGCGCACCATTGGGCTTGGCTGCGTCAAAAACTCGAGTCCTCGATCTCACAGCCAAGTATCACAAGACCTAGCCTGCGAGGTGTACTAGTACTTATACTGATATCCATCCACTGAAGGAGACCGCTGTGTTCCACATGTCTGTCTTTGGGCGGTGATAGCAATCCAACCTCAGGTGTATTATGATCGACAATTCAAGTTAGTCTCGAGCCGACGTTCCAGGAACCCCGAACCTTCCGCTTCCTAGAACGAAGCTTCCGGGAAGGCTTCGACCAATACGGCTGGGAGACTAGACTCCAATAGAACTCCAATTGGCTTGAGAACCCGCACCCCCGGGAAAGTTCGGACTCATCGGATTCAGAATCATTTGATATCGATTGATCGATGGTCGGGGGGGACTGGGTAACGTTGGGCGTCGGGGCATATTAATTACCAGCTCTCAACGCCCCAGGCTTGAGCTTGAAGCTTGAAGCACCAATCCCCATCTCTCATGTGATGCTAATTTTACTACCTCGGAAAAGGAACTTTTTTGCGACACGAAAAAACAGAGGCTTGTCAGGATTGCACGTGAATTTGTGACCTATTCATGGCAACAGCGATCTAGATTGAAGAAACCTCGGAGGCACGAGGTCGTTATAAGGGGACAGTAATCCGATATTAGCTTACTCCGGATAAGAAGAATGGAGGTTAAAGTTTGATTGAGCTACATGCTACTCAATACTACAATACCTGGTCGAGATGAATTTGAAAAACATTGGGCTTTGGCCTTCGAGTAAGCCCCGAAATTTCATGGTACTGCAGTATTCATTTTAAGCTGTAAACTAAGCTTCCTGATCCAAAATTAGGAACAGCATGCGGCTGCGAGGAATAATATGGGGGACAGCCAATTTGTCAATAAATAAACAGTGTTGTCTCGTGTCATAACGGGGACAGGTGGATACCTGTGGATACTGGGGTGAGAAAGATGGAGCAACGGATCATCGTACACATTGATACAGTCGGATGCCAGGGGCCATCATCAAGTCGCGACTGGAGCAAGGCTGGAGGCATAATTCATGCACTGTCATCGATTCGTCTTCCAGCCACTCCCATAAGCAATCTCGAATGTGCTGTTCTGTCTTTTCAAGAGGCAGGCACCAGACCTTGGCCCTCACCATACAGCCGAATGTGGACGCACGTTGGGGGAAAGGACCGGAAAGGACCAAATGTTTTCCTGTGTTCAGTAAATGCCAGGATGATGCGTAGCTGGCAGGCACATTTAATCGTCGGTTCAAGTGCAGGTTGCCTGGTGGGCGCCGTGTCATATGAAGAGATATGAAGGCGACCACGGCTTATTTTGACATTCATTGGCAGCTAACTTATCTCGCGGTAAGTAGACTGTGGATGGATGACATCAGAAGAGTCAAAGGACAGATTCTGGCACCCACTGGCTGGCACTATTATCCTGCCGCTTGCTATCTGTCCGAGGCTCGAGCGGCAAAATGAGCTGTCAGGAGAAAAAAAAAGTCAGTCGAGTCTGCAACACAACATAGTGATTCATCTCGCTCACTAGGCTTCCGATGACCGCGATTGATACCAAACACAGCTGGCTATCTATGTAGATTAATACGGAGGTTTGACAAGCTACGGTCACGAATCTATGTTGAACCTTCGTGAAGTAGGGGATGTGAGTGTAAGTGTTACATGGAACAAACGATGCACGGGATAGAGCGGTGTGACGAGGCTGAGAAAGAGGCGTGGTATAGTTAAGAGATGTCGATGAGTAATGTAAGAGAGAGGTCCATGGATGTCTACGTAAACAGCAGCCTCGCCATTAGATGGAGCGTGGAATGAAAGACAGCCATGAATCTTTGCCAATCGAGAAATTCCACGGCGAGCTTAAAGATCGCGCTGCACCCGGGGCGCACGAAGAGCTGCAGTGATGCAAAATACTACCGTGGAGGCGCCAACGACGATAGCGATAACCCTTGCGCGAGTTCCGGTTTCCATGCGACTCTTCGCGATGCTTCAGCGTAGTCGACCCATTCTCTTCTTCGTTCATTGCTTTCTAGCCAGTCTTTATC
Organism: Chalciporus piperatus; assembly: GCA_038093975.1. Lineage (NCBI taxonomy): Eukaryota > Fungi > Basidiomycota > Agaricomycetes > Boletales > Boletaceae > Chalciporus > Chalciporus piperatus. The sequence continues at coordinate 127,559 of JBBPTG010000014.1, forward strand.
TAGAGACGAAACTTCGAGTTCGTAGAAGTGATATGTTGTTGACGGTGACTTGATCGTTGTCACATAACGTGTAATTCTGCCACGTACGCCCGCTGGAATCAAAGAGCGGAGGCAGAGAGGGTAGGATATTCATCAGGAGATGAGATGACGGATAGAGGGACAAAGGGTGAGACCTTCTTCCAAGGCTTCCCGTGAGGCTGCGGCCTCCAACATCACATCTGTGGGCTCCCAGCCCCCTTTTGGCACTAAAAAAAAGAAATCGAGTCAGCGATGAAGACGATGGGAGGAAGCAGGTTCAGGCAAGGGTCAGCGTGTGTGCAAGTGTGTAGGCCCGTGCCGAGGATAAAGGAAGTGGGGGCGCAAAGAACGACACGTACAAACCCACAAGTCTTGGCGTTTCCGACTTGTAATGACCAAAACTTTGCCAGCGGCGCTGGTGATCGGAATGGCGCAGCAGACCACGCGAGGCACATCACGTCCTTTCGTGCCCATTATTAAAGTTGCAGAAGTGCGGTGCCGGCGTGACTTTAAGCTGACGTGTGTGTTAGAAATGCTTTCACTGAACGCTGTTGGTCTTACAATATGTATGTCGTAGGCCCGGGAGGAGGAAACTAGTGGCAGCACGGTGGCCGGATGAAAATGAGCGTTCCTGTTCAAGCAATGAGATATACGGACCTGATCGTGACGGTTGGAATTCTTGACTCAGGCCTAAAGGGGCACTACCGAGGGGCAATGCAAGTTCAGGGATTCGCTGCGGGGAGACGGAGTTGCTGTGAAGGAAGCAACGTGTCGAGAAAAAGAGTGCAGAAGAGTTGTAGAAGAGTTGTAGAAGAGTAGAGCTTTTCTGCAAGTTTTTGAGTGGAAGATGGTCGTGTGTTTGAAATTACGCAGTGGCTTTCATTAGGTTGGAAATGTACGAAAGCGGACCAACGGGGTTGCCACAGTGCACGCACGTTCGCCGGCATCGCCACGGCAGCCAGCCAGTTGGCGCCGCAACCCCTGGATCGAGACTTTAATCCATCCATCATCGATGAGTTCTGGGTTGAACGTTGAATTCGCGTTCTCACTCAGAAGAGCTATCTCAAACGGGCAAACTTAGTAGGCACATGTGGTCGCCTCTAATTTAAACGGTTCACGGCATGTACTTCCACTACCAATCTCGGACAATTCGATCTATCTCAAACCACCTGGACTCGGGGCGATTTGACTGATCAATGCAAGTTACACAAACACTACATCAGAGCTGTTCTGCAGAGATCCAACAGATTCAGATGTTTGAGCGTGCTGGAATACGCTCGCCACCTGCCTCGCCATGCATGACGATGTGGCTCCGCTCTACCGAAAACATGCGAGATGTCTATTCATTCCATCTGGAAATTGTGCATCACAGCGTGAGAGCAGATCAATGGAACATCATTTTGTTGACTTACGCCACTAAGAACATGCATAACACTCCAAAAGCCATCGCAGCGAACTTTCATAGTTTCATTAACTCCGGTCAATTTATCAGAAGAAGGTTGCCATACCTCCCGCAGTGCTTGTGCTCCGCTTTTGCTCTCCGCCAGTAGCCTAATTGGCACGGGGAAATTATTAGCACGAACCGGAAGAATTGGTCAAAGCTCACGTTGGTAGCACAGCAACAGCGCCGATGTACAAAAATCCTCCGGCGACAAAAGGAATCACCTTCGCCAGATCAGATGAATTTACCGAAATTACGCGTATACAAGTCAGGAAACGTACCAACTCTGCGGGCTGCACTGTGGTGCCAAGGATGCCGGAAGCGTCCTGCCTTACGCCCGCCGCTAGATCGACAGACACTGGATCCGCGCCGGAAGACGAGAAGTTGTGAATTGCTATACCCATGAATGTACTATTGAAGGCAATTAGATTGGATGCTCAGCGTCCAGCCGTCGACAAATGACTAGTGTCACTCACCCAACCTAAATAAATCGTGGGCAAAATCTGGATTTTCAGTAGCCTTGAAGAGTATGAAAACGTACGAATGCACCGATGGCGGTCACGAATTGCGATTGCATAGCTTGTCGCTTGGTGAATCCACTCCGGACCAAGATAGAGTAATCAGCAATTTCGTGGGGTATCTCATGCGCAAAACAAGCCAGGGTAGTTGTTGCACCAATCAACGGTGAAGAGTAAAAGGAGGCAGCCATCCTGTACAAATGAGTCAATATGGTAGACACAGCAACATCAAGAACTCACGCCAGGCCATCAGTTCTATTGGAATGAATTTAGTATCAGCAACAACGTGGAGGGGGGCAATAAGTCGCACATGTTGTGGACGAAGTCACCAAAAAGGTTCAGGTAAGCCGAGAGCTTTGAAGGGCCAGTTGCTGATTGTACAGGATCGACTTTCTCTGTTTGTTCATTTCCGGATTGTTTCTCGCCGCCTCTAGACCGCAGACCATCAGCAGACGGTGTAATGGATACCCCAGAAGCAGCGGCGTTGGCCGATTGGTCTGCATGCGGGTGTGAGTGTGAGTGGCCGTGCGAATGACCCTCAGCTCCTTCATCACCGCCAAGAACCCGCAAGGTCTTCTCCATAACGAAAAACGCAGAAAAGCCGATAAAAATACCAAGGCTATCCCATCGGTAATGAGATCGATCGAGTTGTCAAGTAACCTTTACATACCCGATCAAGATGTTTCGTTTGTCTTCCACCATTACGAGGTGGGCACCCGAATCTTGATGTTCACCCAGAAACGCGTGGGGAACGAGGTGTAAGAAAACGTCAGACAGGAGGCCACCAGTCTGAAGAACCTGTGAGTTTGTCTAATTCATAAGCTTGATGGAAGGTGAGCTAACGGCAAACGCGGTCATGGTATTGAGAGTGTTTGCATCGATTTCCGCCGGAATAAATGCAAGAATAAAGTTAGGTACTCTGAAACGTTGGCAAGGTATGAGCAAAGCAGGATTCGAAATCGTCCATGGACTAAACACAACGTACGAGCTGATGTAAAATGTTCCCAAAACTGCCACAAACATTCATGAACGTGTAAGACGTTGCAAGGAGATCAACTAACCTGCGTTCCAGCCTGGGCCAAAGGGGAATAACCAAGCAAACACCTGCCGCATGATGGGAGATTCATTGGCCTCTACAGCGCGTTTGAGGTCGTTAAGCTTCTCCACTGCAGCACATTCATAAATTTCGGATTCCTGCTCGTCGTTAACATGTTTGGAATGAGTGCACAGAAGACAAAAGGTCTGTTGCGATATTCACCCGTACGACAAGCTTGTGTTCTGAACCGAGCACAGTGTGAGAGGTCAACGCGAAACAAAGCAAAAGAGCGACGAATAATATGGTATATCCTCTCGAGACTCCCATTTTGAATCTGAGAAAAAGTCGACGAGAGAGTTGGTATGCCAGATGATGCTTGTATCCAGGCGTGTGACGTGCAGCTATGCGCCGGAAGAATTCCGAATTCCGATGATTCGCGTCCAAAACGCGTGCCAGATCCTCGTACGAGCACAACCACGAGTTCTCAAACTTGGACATGAATGCAGACACGTATCCCTCAGAAACGGAACAGCTTGCTCTCGCTGCGGCGGAGAAGCTCATGGTCACTACCATGGCCCGCTACGATCCCTCTCACGACGCGTTTCACGGTATGCACACCCGCGCCACTCAGCTGATTTACTTTGACCCTCGAGTTCGCCCCCAGTCCAACGCGTAAGGAAGACGGCGCTATCACTCGCGCGCTCACTTCCACAGAGTAACCCTGATTTGCTAGTCATCGAGCTCGCCGCACTCTTGCATGATGTATTGGACAAGAAATATGTTTCGGCTGCTGAAGCGGCCGATCCTTATGCTTATTTTCTACCCTTCTTTCAATCGTTAGCCACCGATCACAAGCTGGACTTGATCTCGAACGGCCGGGCCGCACTGATCGCAAAAATAATGGACAATGTATCTTGGACGACGGAGAAGAAACTTCGCGAAGGCGGAAAGATTGAAGAGTGGCACAAAACATGTGTAGAGCTCCATTGTGTCCAAGATGCCGACCGATTGGATGCAATTGGAGCTTTTGGTAGGTGACAGACTTTCGGCGAAAGCTGTCTTGCTCATTTCGTCCCAAGGAATCATGCGGTGCGCCGCATACAGCGCTGCAGTAAACCGGTAGGTTTGAGTTTCTTCTTCTTCACAACTCTAACAACTCTCACAAAATTTCAGCCCACTGCACGCACCCCCGGGTCGCGACGATACCGCGATTCAACATTTTTATGATAAACTCCTCCACATACAGGATAGACTCAAGACCGAGCCTGGAAAAATGATGGGTGCCAAACGACACCAGCTCGTGAGTTATGATGCTGCCATCATCCTAGCTCCACGTCTACATATCCACATGTTTTTTGTAGATGTTATCCTTTTTGGAGGCTGTCGAGGATGAATACGCAGCCATGCCAACAGGTTCTTGAGGAAGGGATTTCATTGTCAGACAGAACGCCATAGGATAACCATCCTGTATTGATGATACCCGGTGTGTCTCTTCAATATCCAGGGTACATAGCTCATCAAAGAGTACTACCCTTCGACGCGTCATTTTATGAGCAACTGTCTTAGCAGCCTCCCCGCTATCACTTCGACCAACGCTCAACCCTGCCTAACCTTTGCTCGCTAGTGGAAACGATGATTCGGAATGAACAACCCTGATAGCGCCTTGCAATTAGATGGACAGGGATCCATGAATACAGTCCCGAACAATAGATGTGTCACAGGTACATGTTGACCTCCTCATGATTTGAGCCATGCGTGGCCGTCGGAGGAATTACAAAACACCACCGTTCCCAATCTGACGACACACTCTGCCAATTATGCACATTGACATACTATTGCCACCAGCTAACGCTCGTGGCTTGTCATAAATCCTCCCACTATGTGATATGGAATCATAGGGATCCGTTAACCCCGTTGATATCAGTGATAAGCCTCCTTGGAGTCCTCTTCGAATCCCAAATGCAGTATCCGTGGCTCTCTTCCACTCGTCGCTAGGACATCCCCATCGACGACGAGGTGAATACACCTGCCAACAAACATACTCCGAGGTGACAACGAGACCTAAGGCACCAGTGGAAGGAATTCTTCGTGGACTGGTGGTCAGGAAACAGATGTGTCAGCTAACTTGGAGAGGAGAAGGTAGGAGGCGGAATCAGTAATCAAGTACTTGCTCGTGTCTGACGCTATTCTCGATACAGCCGGTCGATGGTGTATCAAGGCCCCTGTTCGGCAAGCTGACCACATACTAGGCCCGGAACCTGAGGGAAGGTGTCATGTAGGAGAAGAAAGTGCTGGCTCCTTTGAGAGTCATGGGGACAATATCTAACACTGGCTGTTAGCTTATTTCGCGAGACTTGACAAGTGTCTGATAGTATGGCCGGAGTTCCCGAATGTTGCGCTCAAGGGGATCGAGCCAGTGGGACATCATTTCAGAACGAATAGAATACTTACCAGTTCCGAGGTCACATGGGACCGGGAAAGGAATCGCTTTCCGCTCACTCGGCCAACACTCGGCTATACTATTCCGACGTGGGTACTTGTTGGTAGAGTCACTATATCCACTGATAATACTGGGACAAAATACATGACTAGCGAGTTGAGTGAACAGCCTTGCTTAAGACTGGGTCACTTCTTTTTCGTTTGGGATAGCAAGATCATCTCCAGCTGCATCAACGCTGCTGCTCACTTTTGGAGACGGAAGGGCAGTGGCTTTCCACCCGCTCCTGAATGCAGCCACAACATTGATGAATCCGAAAACAGTAAGCCATATCTAACAGAGGTCCAAATGTAAGCAGTGCCTTGGCTCTCTGAAGACTAAGGACGTACATCGTTGGCGAAGAGGCCTTGTTCCAGGGACCTACGCGACAATTGAGAACATGACGAATGGTGGATGAGGAAACTCACCAATGGACGGCCACCGGTAAGTTGGCGGAGTTGGCGACAACTTCGTTCCAGAAAGAGTCCCATTTGCTCCGAAGATCCTCTTTATCTTCTGGGGTAATTCCTTTGCCCTTCCTTAGGGTTTTCTCTTTCATGAGAAGCAACTTCCTGTCCTCCACCAGGTGAGCAAACTGGAGGATGACGTACATCGCCCACGCGCGGCAAGACCACATGGCAAGGGTACCAGCGTTCAATTTGACTGGCTTTGTGTTCGGTCGCACAAGCGACATGACTGAGGGTATCGTTGCCGGAATGAGGTTGTGAGCACGCAGGTAATACAAGTGCTCCAGAGGGTAGTACGCCAGCATGGACCACCCTTGCAAGCGTTCGATTGTAAGGAGAGCGCGAGTCGGCGGAGGATTTCTTTCCATGGAAATCATCCACTGCAAGATGGGGAACAAGCCTGTCCGATCCGATAATTACTCGATGATCAATACCAAGAAAGCGCGTTCACCTACCCCAGAACCTGCCAAGCATTTTGAAGTCGCCGATAATGCTAGCAGAACTCGAGAACGATGCAGCAACACTACTAGTAGGTTCTTTTCGAAGGCCGACTCGGTGCTGGAGTTTCGCTCGTGCCAGTAATACGGGTGCAACAAGCTTCAGGGTATATTGGATTAACTAGAAAGAAATATGAGCTTCGTACTGGGTGACCAAGGAATTTCTTCACCGAAAACAGCTTGCTGAGTTGTTCGAGTGTTCATGAGCACAAAGAACCAGGAGAAGAAACGATACGCAACTCGGTACCACTCCATGTTGACAAGTATCGAATGAGATGAGTAAGAATATCCGAGGGCGGGACGTGTGCGAATACCCCAAGCGTTGAATCAGTGAGACTTGCAAGAGCGCTGCCTCTCGCTGAACGGGACATGGCAAACTAGAGTGCGGTCAGAGTATGGTCTACAACTTGAAGTTGACTCGTTGCGAACAAAAGACGCGAAAGATGCGTTAGCATGACGAGTTCCACGTGACTTGTTGGTCCATCCAAACTCGAGAACCCTCAGAATGGTAGTACGTTCGGTAATACTTTCTAGTCTACCTCTTCCCACTGTTTTCGTGCTATTCAGAACCCCTCAACGACAACGGGACAATGCGCGGAGTCCGGATATATTCTGTAACACATCGAATACATCTTAGCATCAACATTGCACTCGAAACTGCTCACGCCGCTGACCCCAATGCCAAATACAGAACCGAACTTGACCGGTTGACCGCGCGTGTTTAGATTCCTTCTACATCGCCGGCTACGGTGAGGCGTGCCACGGGACGCGGTAAGGACTTTCATTAGATGCTCGCGGGGACTTGCCTGATCGAAACAATTATAGAATTTGGTCCGCAAGCCAGCCTACGACAGTATAGCCGCCATGGGATTCATGAACTACACGACAGCACATTACATTTATCTCCCCGAGTCGGATCGAGTCACCGAAACATTTTGATTTCTTCACTTACGCAAGGAACAAAATGGCTGTTGTACATGTCGATACGACCGATGCAGTGCAATAAGAATATCGATTCTTCAATTCATCTCCCTATTCCCATTCTCTTTCATTCTTCACTCCTGCTTTTCGCCATCAACCCAGACAGTCACTTTCTCGTCATAGAATGCAACCAGGCCCGTGACTTTGATGCACTCAGCGAGAGGCGCACGATAATACCACACGATATCCTTGTGGACCTCCCCGTTTGGCAAGTGTACATTGAAGTAGTTTGCCCATCCCTGAACGCAGCATCAGTGCTGTCCCGTACCAAGTCCACATGATACAACGAACCTTGTAGGGACAAGCCGTGGTCGTGTCCGAAGGCCTAAAGAGGTCCACGCGGGCGTCCACGATGGGAATGTATGTCCTCCTGCGCAGCCCGGTTTCAAAGAGGAACATAGGCCTGTGCGTGTTTGCCACTTCAACGCCGTTCACCTCAATACGAACGTGTCTAGAAGATTGCAGAAGATCGAGTCGCTAGAGGGTTTGGGTGAGAACACGCATATAGGGGCTACTAGCTTTGAGTTCAAGGTCACCTTGTACGGGTCTTTCGGGTGCGCATAGATCATCTCGTCCTCTTCAAACCATGCATCGGCGGACGCAAAGTTGACCTTCAAGAGGCCGGCGAGCTCTTTGTGCTTTCCCTCACCAGTGAACCCGACCACAGCTTCTTTTGCGACCCGGTCACCGACCACAAGGTCGTAGGTTTTGGTACCTTCCTCAGGCTTAGCTTGGTCAGACTTGCGCAACAAGGAAGATGGCAGGTCGGACGACGAAAAGAAATAAACGGGATAGTAAGGATTCTCCCAACTGATGAAGGTCAATCAGGGTAGCTTCATTCAGGGGCTAGGACGAACACTAATTTGGGCTTGTAGGTGTCGACAATGAACTTGCCACTGAATAGCACTCTCACTCTCTTGGGAGAGTCTTCAACATAGGCTGCCTTGAAGGGCGGTTTGTCGTAGCTCATGATGGATAGATAACGGTGGAAGGTAAGAGCATCGAACCGAGATCGAAACGTAGTCAGTCTCACGGGATCCAAATTCAAATGGTAAATTAAATGTTATGACGTCAATAGCAAGGTCAATAGATCACACCATAACACAAACTAATCCAGTCCAGACGGAAACTGCGGGCGCACGTATTGTGTGCGTCTCACTCATCGTCTTCAGAACCATCATCTGCCTCTTCGAGCCACTTCAGGAAGGGCTCGCTAGCCTTCCTGACCTTCTTGCTCGTCTCCTTGTCCACATACTTCTTACTGACATGAGTGCCCCACTGAGTGACAACTTCCTCCTCCAGGATATCGGCCTGATACAATTCCATGAGGATCTTGGGGACCGAAGGGATCAACTCGGGATGTGTCAGGCCGACCAACCGTTCAATACCTCCGAGCAAAGACTTCTGGTGCTTGTCCGAAGTAACCATCTGCGGGGGCCAGTCAACTAAGGGGAAAGGAGCGAGGAGCCAAAGCTTACATCATGGAGTAACTTGGTGTATTTCTTGATTTGAACCAGGACGGTCTCGTCGAACAAGGCCTGTACGAGAACAAGCAAAGTTTTGTGCTTCTTTGCCACCCCGAGTTCCTCGGCTTTCTCGTAGATCTGGTCGGCGGGTAGTTTTGCTCCTCCGTTTTCCTCGATCCAATGGCCAAATTGAGCATATGGATTGTCGGGATCCTCGTCGCTGCCGTCTTCATCTCCAACAGCGCCAAGTGACACGCCACCCATCTTGCTAGCTAATACCTTCATGCGCGCTTCAGCTGCTTGGGGTGAGGTATCGACAGACCAGTCGTCGGTAGCGAGGGCAGACTCTGTAGTCAACTCGGCGGCCTCGGCCTTGATCTTCCTCGTCAACTCATCATCACTGTCAGCGCCGGGGGCCTCGTGATCTTCACCCTCTCCGGGTACGGCGGGGGCAGCAGCGTGAACACCGTTTCCGCCGCCAGTGCCGTTTGCGCTGACCTCGCCCTTCTTGCTCTTCTTCGGGTTCTTGGGTGGGTTTTTTAGGATGAAAGTGACGAGTTTGTGTCTCATATCTATGCCCGTCCTCTCTCCGCAAGCCTTGCAATCACGGATGATATCCTCATTACGACCACTCTTGAGGATGACAAGGTCCGTCTCCGGGTTCTTGCACGAACGGCAGAGCACAAACTTGTCAATGAAGGCATCAAGGAGCTCGCGAAGCCTAGTGGCATCGTGAGCGCCGTTGACGATGTAGCGGTCGGTCTTTTCATCGAACGGGGTCTGTGCACCTAGTTCGCAGCCAAAGAATTTGGTGATGTAGGAGGGGGGACGGGAGAGCGCGCGAGCAATATCAGACATGTTTGGGACGACAGTCTTGATACCGTTGCCTTTGCCTTCGATTTTGGTGACAAGCAAGGGCATGCGATAGCGATAGAACTTGTCATCGACATCGCGGCGAATATTGACGATTCCTGCGTTAGCCATGTTGGGTGGTGGTATTTAACGCTAACAGACGGTCAGACTATGGTCTTCGGGAGAAGGTGCGGAGGATGCTTACGGTACTACTTATAGACTTAAGCTGAGACTGAGACTGATGCGACTGTATATTGAGAGGAGGTCGAAGCATGAAATTTGTTCTATCGCCTCTATGGGGACAGAAGGATAAGGATGAACTGGTTGAGGAAGAAATCGTGGCTACTTGGAGAGCTGAGGATTTCTCAATGGAAAGTTAGGGTTGTGGCGATCAAATGCTGCTGGCTCGCTCGCAGAGACTGTGTGATGGCCAGATGGTTAGGGAAGAAAGTTCAAGAAATAACACCTGGAAGCAAATTTATAATGACCCCTTGTGTGGCTCTCTATTTGTGCCGCCGGAGCCACCCGAAGGCCGAGGCCGTGCTCACGTAATCAATCCTGTACCGACAGAGCAATCGACTCGGATTGTCACAAAACATCGAGTGCATCGTACATTTCTGCAGCCAAACCCCGTCCATCTGTCTGATCGTCAAGAAACGTGAACCTCTCAAGAATGACCGCCAACTCTCTCACGTTGCAGCGCCATGGTTTACAAAGAATACTGCAACGTGTGCAAGGACATTCAGACGTAGGCACCAAGTGCGAGAGAGAACGCTTGGAGATACGTCTCCGCGACGGTCTCGAGAGTAGCCCGAAGGTCACACTGTTTGACGTTGATTAGCATTCGTAACAGAGTCACATCGCAATTTCTTACCGGGACATTAGCGGCGAGGACGATGCTGAATCGCGTTATATCGGTAACCAGGACCACTAAAGACTTCGCGATGTTCTCCACGTATGTAGTATCGTTCTCGATGACTGAGTAGCTCACGGTGAGATAGTCCAAGGTGCTAGACACTACCGGGGCTGACGCTTGCAGCGCTGCAACTATTGCTGCGCCATCAGTCTCAGATATCGCGTATCCAGCCTGAAAAGAAGAGGAGATTGTCCAGAAAATGTAAAATCATGTGGATAGTGGTAAAGAGAGTAACTGACATCGTTGGTAGCCGTCGATATGCCGCTGTGGATTCCGAGACCCGTCGCAAGGACGCTCTAACCCACTTACAGCATCAGCAGTGTTCAATTGTTGATGGTAAATAAATGCATACTTCGAAGTTCACTTCGTTGGGGCTCTTGAAGAATACGTTGAGCGATGCGTTTAGCGAACGGACTTGAGACTCGACGCTGTTAATGTCATTAACCACCGCCGGCGTGGTAGTCGGGGAAGCAATAACGGTTGTAGCGAGAGCAGCGAGGGCGACGGTGAAACCGAAAAGGACCATTGGTGTGTGTTTGAGAGTGCGGGGAGATTGGAGAGAACGTCGCAGATGTCGCCGTGGCTTTATACCCTAGACTGAGTGAGCCTTCGATAAATTAGGATCTAGACATTGAGGGGGAGGTGACAGTAAATGTTGATGTTTTGCCCAATAAGCTACAGCTGTAGGGCGCACCCGGACAACGATGTTCCGGTATTGGGTGCCTGACCAGAGCTGGCCTCGCAATGTACACGCTCAGCAAACAAGCAATCACCATCGGCGCCAAGGATATTTTCGTGGTCCTCGCAGCACGAACCATGATGAAACAAGGTAAACAAGTTTCGTCAATGGGACGTTCACACCTGAAAGTAGCTATTGCCACGGTCGAACTCAACTTAGAATTCAGGAGAACAGGATCAACATGGCCAGTGACTTACAGTGTGCAAAACTCGGATCATGAGGTAGCAATCCTCGGCCCAGAGCTTTGGAGCTTTCGTTACTCGCGTCATACTTAGTTGTCGTTGGATGCTTTTCTTGGTCGTATGGAGTGTAATGGTGATTTCCAGTCTGGATCTGATTGCTGATTGAGCGATGGGTGCTACCGCTAGAGAAACGCTTTGCCATGCACGTGGCATAGAATTCTGAAAAGAAGATCCTCTATAAACGTCAATAATTAATGTCCTTCAATGCAAACCTAGATGTCGACGGTATAGTTCAGTACCTCGCAAACACTTCTAGCTCATGATTATGACATCGTCGACGGGTGCAATCCTATCCATCGAGTCCGGCTGGCTAATGCATCTGTAATCATATGTCATTGAACGAAGTACTAATAGTAGACTCAGCTTGACAGCCACAACTGACACTCTCCCTCCAGACGTGCGAGGAGATGCCAGCCCCAGGAATAGTTTTCACGACTCGCGCTGCTGCGGCATCCCTCACATATTGCCTCGTCGGCACTGCCGCAGGGCGCCTGTTATCACGATATGGTGTATTGATCCCCACGAAGTGGTTGGTGACCGGGCTCATCGCAAGCTTGCCCATGGGACTTGTACTCAAGATCCTCTGTCGTGTTCTTCGGACCAAATACGAGGCTGCTTCCCTGGGTGCTCGCCCTATGCCCGAGCTTCGGGGGGAGAAAATTGGAAACATTGATATAATGCTCAAGTTGGTGGAGTTTTTTAAGACCGGGTATCCTGGTATGTGATTGCAATCACTACCATTATGCTAACTGGATTCATACAAATGTGTAGGGGACGGCCTGTCAGAAGCAATCGAAACACTAGGCCCTTGCTTCAATTTCCGTGTCATGTACGACAATTATCTGCTTACAATTGAGCCACAACACATAAAGGTAATTAGAAACCCATTCTCCTCTACCAGGCTAACACCATTGCAGGCTATATTGGCGACTGATTTTGAAAACTTTGTCAAAGGTATGTATCGATAATAATCGATATCAAACCAGCTTCCAATCCATCACCGTAGGAGACAGGTTCAGAACCACGATGCTGAGCGTTTTGGGTACGGGCGTCTTTAACTCAGACGGTGAGTCTCAACTACTTCTAGAGAGGTATGATCAAATTGACCCAGGACCACTTAGCCGACATGTGGAAATTCCATCGTTCGATGACTCGCCCATTCTTCACTCACGATCGGATAAGTCACTTTAACATTTTTGATCGCCACGCGGAAGACGTGGTCAATCAGATTAAGCAACGTCTTCGTGCCGGATACGCAGTTGATTTCCAGGCATGTCAATCGATACTCCATTTTTGTCGTGGGGATTAACGCAATGCTCTCAGGATGCTATTTCACGGTTCACCCTCGACTCTGCGACAGAGTTCCTTTTTGGAAAATGTGTAAACAGTCTCTCATCTGGGCTTCACTATCCTTACAACGTGACTCCGACCGAGACCTCAACCGGTAACGCCAAAGGTGCCGATGATTTTGCCCGCGCGTTTGCAGAAGCACAGTATGTCGTGTCTCAACGAATCCGCATGAGTTGGTTGTGGCCTTTATACGAATTCTTCAACGATAAGACGGCGGCACCCATGAAGGTTGTGAATGCATACATCGAGCCCATTCTCAAAGATGCGATTGAGAAAGCGAAGGCGGAGAAAGCGCTTGGGGAGAAGAAAGCCAACGAGGCTTCAGACGAAGACACCCTCCTCGATCACCTCGTGCGACTTACGACTGGTATGAGATACTCTTGGTTGTGATGCCCCCCTAACCCAGTTTATTTAGATCCCGTTGTTCTCAAGGATGAGATCCTAAACATTATGATCGCTGGACGGGACACAGTACGCTCGCTTGCATGTCGTTTGAGCATCACTAATTTATTCACGATAAGACGGCTGGCACACTAACTTTTGTCGTTTATCTTCTGTCAACGCACCCTCACGTGCTTGCTCGTCTCCGGGAAGAAATAATGACTAAGGTTGGACCGACTGATCGTCCTACGTATGAGGCAATCCGTGAGATGAAATACCTCCGCGCGGTGATCAATGGTGGGTTCCGCATAAGTAGTGGAGAATCTATACCTTGCTAAACGGTCATTGCAGAGACAATGAGACTGTTCCCTGCTGTGTAAGTAGTTGCACCTTCCCAAGAATTCCGTGATGTACTGAACTCCATTTTAGGCCTTTCAATGTCCGGTAAGTCTTAAAAAGAAATGTTTGTCCACGTGGGGTGCTCACCTCAGCCAGTCAAAGTATCAAAGCAACGACTCTTCCTTCCTCAGATCCGTCAAAGAAGCCGTGGTATGTCCCGGCGAAGACTCCGTAAGTCCCAGTCCTTACCAACTTATGTTGTACTAAGACTGCCTTCAGCGTATCCTACTCTGTGTTCCTCATGCACCGCCGAAAGGATCTATGGGGACCAGACGGTAAGTGCCCCACGTGTGTATTCAACCTTCTTTGATGTCCATCATTGCGCAGCCGACGAATTCGATCCGGACCGCTTCATCGACCATCGGTTGCACAAGTATCTCACCCCTCACCCGTTCATCTTCCTTCCTTTCAACGCTGGTCCCCGCATTTGTCTCGGACAACAGGCAGGCTGTCTTCCTCTTTCCTTCTTCGTTCATTGCCCCGCTAACTGACCATTCCATGGTAATTCCAGTTCGCCTACAATGAAATGTCGTTCTTGTTAATTCGACTACTCCAAAACTTTGATTCAATGACTCTCGCTCCAGAGGCACAGGTTCCGGATACACTTCCCCCCGCTGCTTGGAAGGAAGAGAAAGGCCGCAAGGCGATCGAAAAGACCTTCCCGAAGATGCATCTGACGATGTATGCTCATGTGAGTTTCTGGCTGACGTTTGGAAATTTCGTATCTCTCACACGTCTGGACAGGGCGGGTTATGGGTGAAGATGACTGAAGCTGATAACGAAGCTGTATGAGACGTTCCCGATATATGTCTCGTTGCGCGAATCTTTACATTTGTTCACGCCCCATGCACACTTCCCTTGTGTGGCTCTACCATTCTATATAAGTACTTCGCATTCACGTGTAATTCAACTTGTATTCGCAGACGTTGATGCGGAAGGTATGCGCCGCATGTTGGCCGCATGAGAACAGGAAAGATACAACAGACTTTGCTTCGGATAATGTAATACATCTCTTAACTTCGACCAACGGCCAGGTCTAAAGCTTGGGCAAAGGCTCGGAAGCTATCGGCCCAGCTGCGAGTCAATCACTACCACTGAGTAGTTTCTCCACGGCAGCATCAATAGCTTGGGGAGTCGTGGTCGACGCCCAACGGTTCACGACATTACCCTTCTGGTCGATCAAGAACTTTTCAAAGTTCCACTATAACACGCACTCGTGAGGCCAACCGACAGAAAAGAAACGAATACCAGCTCGCTCACCTTGATCCGAGTCATACCCAAGATCCCCGCCTTCTCGTCCTTGAGCCATTTGTAAACGGGGTTGGTATTGTCTCCGTTGACGTCTGACTTCTTCATGAGAGGGAAGTTGACGCCGTGGTTGAGCTGACAGAACGACGCGATGGCTGCGTCGTCATCGGGTTCCTGACCACCGAACTAACATGGATACGAGGAAGCTCAGCTCAACACCGGTCGACAGTGAGAGTATGAGAGAAACTTGTTTGACTGACTTGGTTGCAGGGGAAGCCGAGAATCACAAAACCGTCATCCTTGTACTTGTCATACAGGGATTGCAGACCTGGAAGGGAACGTTCAGCCAACTACCCATGAATAGAGAACGGAATCGTCAAACCTTTGTACTGTGGAGTAAATCCGCTATAGTTCCGAAGGGTCAGTGAGCCTTGGTCGTCCAAGACTCTCGTAGACAATTGTCACGCACCATTGCGATGCGACGTTGACGATAAGGACCACCTTTCCCTTCAGTTGCTCGAAGTCGTAGGTTTTACTACCGGGAAGGTCTGCCTTGAGGTCATAGAAAGTGGCGGTCGATGACATCGTTGATGTAGAGTGGAACGGTTGAAAGCGTTGGTATAATGGTTTTGAAATGATATACTGAAGATCCGCGCGGCGATTAGATATATGAGCGTTTCGAGCGAAATACTTCCGCGGAGTACACGAAAGAGAAAGTTGCGGCAGTGATTTGGGAACTCGAACACGGATGCTACTGATCGTCGTGGATGGCACCATTGTGTGTTCAAGCCGGTGCCAGTGATGTTTCCCAAGATACCATCCCCAAAGTATTACATCACACCAACCATTACGTTGGATACAGCTATCTACTAAGAGATACGTCACAAGGATTTACAGACTCCCGCTACGTGTTTGAGAACATGCTCATTGATTGCCTGGCTTCGCCCATGCTGGTTACCAGAAGGTTATCCTATGAGCACCCAAATGTGGTCAGAAAGAAATCAAATTCCTTGACGACTCGGAAGCCTGAGGATGACTGACAGCACAAGCAGAACCTAGACCTGCGTTCCCAATCCAACCAGGCTCCCAGTGCACAATTCCCAGTGCCTTGTCGCCGTAGTCGAAATTCACGTTGTTAAGGACGCCACAGATGTCTTCTGTCCAAATAATTTGACCTTCAACGTCGACAGGAATATCTGTGTCGCTGAGCGGCGTAGCTGTCGTGTTACAGACTGCGGGCCAATCCATTTCCACAACCATGATATCCTGACAGCATTTATGAGAATCTGAGTCATTTGCAGCCGTGTTAGCCCTGACCTTGCTGTACGTGGATACTACGTGGCCCATCGAGCTGCCCAAGTTTGAGAGGGTCGCATTTGTTCCGTAGAAAGGATAGAAAGAGAATCCCATCACGTCGACATCTGCTTCAGTGAGGACAGCACCCAG
The DNA here is from genome assembly GCA_038093975.1 of Chalciporus piperatus. Lineage (NCBI taxonomy): Eukaryota > Fungi > Basidiomycota > Agaricomycetes > Boletales > Boletaceae > Chalciporus > Chalciporus piperatus. The sequence continues at coordinate 144,032 of JBBPTG010000014.1, forward strand.
ACCCTCTTTGGTTTCGCTGGCGTTGAAGATCCCGCCGTAGAAGTAAGCAACATCGGCTTGATCCCACCCATTAGCCAAGTGGATGACGTTTTTCGTGGATGGAGAAGCTTGCCGGACCGCAAGTGCACCTGCGTGAAGAAGTTCAGATGCCCCGGTAAAACCGTTCACTGAAATCTGTCCAGTGGGCCAGAGGAGACCGTCGTTGATTTCGTTTCCGATCTAAATTTGAATAATTCAGTTTAATAAAGCGGGGGAGTAAGCACCCCCCATCGAACCTGGATAAATTGAATAGGTGTGCCCTGAGCATTGAAGTCCTGCACGAGGCCGTAGGTGTAACTAGACAAAATGGCCCGTCAGCAATTACGATAAAGCGTACGACGGAGGAATCACGGATTTCATGACTTACTTGTAAACCTGCGACACAAGTCCCGGTCAGTTGGCCAACCGGCAGGGATGGCTTGGTGCCCAGCATCGGCCCCTGTGTTCAATTGAGATCAGTTTGCTGCAAGGCCATCCTCAAGGATCGTATTACAAGTATCGTCATAATGAAGGTCGATCAGGAGGTCCATGCCCACAGCTTGGGCCCTTTTGGCAAGCTCAAGACCATAGGTCAAGTTATATGTTCCAGTGGTCCAGATACGAATACGAGCAAGGTTAGCTCCATAGTCATAAAGAATCTGTTCGAATGGCTGAGGTTCGGCCGTCGATGAGGCAGTGTATTGGATATCAGTGGTCGACTCCAGTAAAATCAAGGTCGAGAAATCAGCTCCACGATATGGAAGCGCGGCAACGAGCCCGAGCCCGAGCCCAGAGGATAGGAGGGGAAGGACAGAACAGCGCATGTTGGAACTCATCTTTGAATTTGATCCTTCAAAGATACACCAGGCGTGTATGACCTTCCCGCGGGTAAACGGCCAGGATAAATGGGTTCAGGGATCCGGGCGGCGAGTGCTACCGCGAATTTACCAGTGAGTAACTTCCCAAAGTTCCTTCCCGAGCACACTGGCATGAGAGTCGCACGTATCAGCTGATCGGCAACGTGCCGTGAATAATTTACAACTCCAAAGTCAACTCCGAAACTCCGTCTAAAGCACTCGGTACACCTTTTGCTTGAACTCTTTTCTATGTCAGATTCCAGCAGATATGGCGTTCCGACCACGGTTTTTTGGACCAGCCCATCTGAACCAACCTTTTCGCAGTTCAGCATGCCGGTGAATGATCAGGTGAGCGATCGAGTTTGTTGCTTTAAACATGATGATTCTTTTTCACCTAATCCGAAGCTACGGCGATGGTGAAAAATTCACATAAAAAAAACTAAGAACAGCCATCTGATCCTCTTTTCTTCACTGCACTGAAATCGCGCATTGAGCTGACAAACGCAAGCGCAGCTTATACCCAAACGACGATACAATATGCCTATCCTTCATGTCATGGTGAGTTTAGTTTCCAGCCTCTGTGGATTCACTCCACGATGATACTATTTATCACTCAAACCTGAGCCTTTGGCACTGGTGAAAATTTCACATAAAAAACTAAGAACAGCCATCTGACTTTCGTCTTCCGTTCCGTCCGATATCTGTTTACTGACTGGTTTTGATCCTCAGGAAATGCAGATTTGATGGGGATACGGTATACAGCAACTCGACATGTAACATACATAACGATAAAATGATGCTAATGGCATATGAAACCATAGCAGCTTCGGTTCCAGCACCCTACTCCTGACTGAGTTTCGAATATCTGGCCTCTCTCTCGCGCTGTAGAAAGAGGTGAGCGAAGCCAGTTACGTGGTTCCTCTGACGTACCTCGTCTGTTCCCTTCACAATCCGTAACCTTTCCACCTCACGCGCGCACTCCGCGATACGCGCCTCTGTCTCCTTCACGGTTGCCCTCTCCGATTCCAAGCGTTCTTGCTGCGCCCGTACTTCCACTTCCTTCCCATCCCATCGCGCACGTTCCTCGGCGCATCGAGCTTCTGCGCGAGCTCGAAGTTCGGCCGCCCGAGCCTTCTCTTCATGAAATCTGCTTCCCGCCTTCTGTGTAGCAGCGAGGGCTTTGACATGTGCGGCTTCGGCTCTGGCTTCACGTTTGATGGCTGTTTTGTGGAGCTCTTGGAATGTGGAGAGCGTCTTCAAAGCAGAGTCTAAGGCCGCTTTCTCGGCGCTGGACTCGGTCTTCAACATTTTGACAAACTTCTTCGAATCCTTTTCTATAATTTTGCGTCAGGGACGATGTGCGAGCCTTAGAAGGGCAGCGAGGTGCCGACTTACTCTCTCCCTTGGTAATTTTATCCTTTTGCTTCTGACTAAGCGCTCGCTCAGCATTGGCGCCTCTGACGAAAAGACTTTGGTCAACGTCTGGTTCCGCTTCGGGTCTTGTGAGAGGAGCGCCATTCGCAAACGCAGAAGTTGTCCCACCGGTGCGCGTGCTTTTCGTTGTGCGAACCGAACCGAACCTTGCCAAAGCAGCGTCACTTTCCCTGGCGGCGGCGTCTCCTTCGGTGAGGGGCGCCTCTTGACCAGCTGGTTCGGTTGGCAGAGAGAGAAGGGATGGTGTCTTTGGTTCGGCGGGGGGGTTGCCATTCTGTTGCTTGCTCGCGGTGCTCGTCTCCTCGGCCTGAGACGGATTGTTGTTGTGGTTTTTGCTTCTGGAACCTGTACAAAGGGGTTGTACGGCGTATGAGCAGTTTGTACAGTGACAGCCCTCGCCTCCCGGATTAAAGTCAGCGTGGTTGTGGTTCTCACCAAACACACTCGTTCCTCGTCTTTCCTCGCCGGTCTCGTGTTTGCGAATGTTAAAGTTCATGACGGGTGCGTCGAAGTAACAAGATTGTCTGCTAGATTCCGAAAGAGTAGAAGAAGGAGACATATACAGGGGAGGTTGAAACAATGCAGTTGGAGCCACGAGAGTGAAACAATAATAAATAACATTTCCGACCGAGTCGGTCAACGACGTCATCCCTTGGCGTCGAACCCCTTGGAGGCATTGCACACTACCACAGGTCCTCGCCGAGCTCACGAGTAGCCGTCACCAACAGCTCATCTTCCTGCTCAGCGTATAGCGCCTTGACTACCTCTTGCTCCTTCCATCCTCCTCCCTTGACAGGCTCTAGAGTATATTCGATCGACAGAGCAGATAACGCTCCGCCGTAAGCATGTGAAATACCTGTCGGTAAATCAGTGTCAGCAATTTGTCTCCGCGGTGAGAAAGGCGACTCGAACCGGTGTCAATGATGAGCACTTTGCCCCCGCAACGTGCTACAATGTTTTGCAACTGAGGCGTGTGTCCCATAACCATCCGACGCGTGCCAGTCTTCTGCAACACTTGGTCGACCTGCGCGCATACCTTGGATTCCTCTTCTTCTGCCCACCCGCGGTACCAAAGAGGACCGTCCCCACCGTAGAGCCGTGCTTCCTCCTTGGTGGTCCCAGCAGGCAAACCGGGATATGCGTGGGGTGGGTGAGGGGGAGGTTGCGGCGAGCGAGTTCTCAGTTTGCGGAGGAGGGACGCAGAGATTTTATTAATCGAACTCGGAAATGGCGCGAGATTTGGATACGTCGGCGCTAGCCCACCGTGCACGAAGGAGAAGGCTGCGTGTGACAGTGGTCCCGCATTTGCACGCGCATACATGCTACCCTCCTTGGGCGGATAGTCAGTGTTGGGAGGTCCAAGTATACTATGAAGTGGTAGGCGTGCGGCGGTCGTGTAATTGGTGGCCCAAGTGCTACCGAGCCATCCACTGGTAACGGCCTTTTGGCGAGCGCTGATCGATCCAAACGTGTCGATCTCGGAGGGGTAAACATATCTGGGTTACGCAGTGCTTGTCATGAAATCTGACAACGGAACATTCGAAATCCTTACCTCCAGTCACCTGAAACATACCTAATCAAAATCAAATCAATGAATCGATGAGCCACGTACCAATAGCGTTCATCCACTCATGGTTTCCCATTAAGCTAATCACATCACCTCCCACCCCATGCGCCTGCTCCCTGAGATCTTCCATCCACTGGAAGAGTTCAATGGTATCATCGCCTCTGCGAAAAGATCAGTCAGGACCAAATGGCAAAGTTGAAGCACTTACCTGTCTATAATATCACCAGTCTGCACAAAAACATCGACATTTCCACTCCAATTCCCGTCTTCATCGACAACACCAGCCATTTGGAGTACGCGAGCTGCATTTTGGAAGTCACCATGAATATCGCCTACAGCGACGATTCGGCGAGTGAAACGGGGTCGCGGCTCATCAATGATGATTTCTGATTCAAGGCTGTCTACCTTGTTCTGAGGCTGTTGGGCTGCCAGAGGCACTTGTTCGGTGCTAAAGGGAAAAGTCACGGCAGCCTGTACATAGCTGATGAAGCCAGAAAAGACGACAGAGAGACCAAGGCCCGAGCCGAGATGTGGTGCCGGTCCCAGGGGCGAAACGGAGGATTGGGCAAAGTACGCGAGGGAGAGTACAAGAAGGGAGAGTGCGACAAAGGCTACAGTCGATGAACGAATCATGACCACTGTCGAGACGTCGGGCGTGACTGCAACAGGTTAACGAGCGGAATGTTCTCGGACGCCCTCTCGTCTTAGGGATTCAAAGAGAGGTGTGGGAGCAATCGAAGCGAGCGACTCGGAGCGTGTCGTGAGTCGTAACAGCTATTTGAGAATTTCCAGTTGCAACTCGAGGTTTTAATGAATCGCGTGCAACCAGCGGGAATGCGTCTGGCAGTGCTACAAGCTTGCAAGCAGCTTGCAACGGAGGACTCAATGACGAGTCTGTGCCGATTGGCTCAGTAACTTTGGTCAACAAATTTGGCAAGACGCAAGCCTCCAGGCCTTTAAGAGAGCTGTTCACGTTCAAGGCAGTATCTTTCTGGTCAATCTTTACTTTCTGATCAGGGATATGCGCCGTAACTGGCCCATCAACCATCTGCAAGATATGACAAGAATAGTACAATGATCTCGATGCCAGTGCGGCGCATTTTCCAGGGGCTATGCACAATCAATTAATCATGATCCTGCAGGTTAAAGTCCCGCCGACACCATAACAGACGAGCTTTCCTTGACAAGTCTTCTGAATCGATACCCTACTCGTCTGCTTCGTGGGAGGGAAAGCTCGAAAGCCAGGGGTTTGAGCAGGGAAGACTCATAAAGCCCAGCCTTTCTGCTTAACACTGCGTGGAATGCATGTGTACCGAGCCTAGTCCCATCAGGACCTCAGCAAACATGCGGACAAGCATCACACGGTAACTTACCAAAGTACATGCGCCTTCTGGACGTCACATCTTCCTCCGTTAGCGCGAGAAACCTTATTCCGGGAACTTTGCATGATTACCGCGTACGTGTACCGAATTACCTGGCGTATGGTGTCTTTCGAAAAATCAGCGAAGATGTCCCGGCGATTCATGCTTTATCCGAACGTACTGTGCAGGAACTTTGTATGCTTCGAGATATTGATTCCCCAACTTTCGAGATAGTAATGCATCTTCACAGCAGTGATAAGGAAGTTCCTGTAGATGTTTTGATGTACGGTATACGGGCCATTCAATGTGGTATCATTATAGATGATATGGCTTCGCGTCTTGGCCAATCTGTAACGCTAATCAGCCAGATATTGCACTACAATGAACGTGAAGACCGACCGCAACATTTTGTGAACGAAGTTAACTCCTGGTCTACGACCTTTGGCAACTGTTAATGAATCTCTGAGGGCTGCGGCTGGGTTAAAACGACAATATCAAAAGTATGATGGGGCAAGTAACCTGTGCCGCTGTATCTTGAATAGTCAGCGAGAACTGAAAGGTCCTTCATGTCAATCATAATCCCACACCAAGGGAAGTCTACCGAATAGCAGTCGTCAGTGCTTCTCCAGACCCACAATGAATTCCTTACGTTTCTGTCCGGGTGAAGTGACATTCATGATTTCCGCATCATAATCAAAGTTGGTCAACGTTTTCTCCTTCGATATCATGCAGCCATACTCCGGGTGGCCTGCGTTCATAGCGTCCAGAAAAGCCCTCGCCTTTTTCGGGCTGGTAGTCACGAAGAGATAGTCGTCGATCAACCTGAGAAGAAGCTGTGCAACAGGTTGTGTGAATCCACCACAAAGATACTTCTGTGATCTTGGCTCACATTCTGTGGATCATCTGAGAAGCTGAACCCGCCCAATTTTCTTGCCTCCATATCGCCGTAACAATACGAGCATAACAGGGCAGAAAGCACGGACCCCTGAGGGATGCCCACAACCTGACGGTAATACCGCTGACCGATCTATAGAGCAGTTCTGTGTGTAGGTAGTTCGTGTTCTGCTTTCCGCTGCCTACCTTAACAATGTTCTCGTTTATGTGTTCTTCAAGTAGCTGCATCGCAGTCTGCCTGCTCTCAAAGTTGTAGTTTACCTGCAAGGGATCAGCAAGGGGGACAGTGATGATCCAATACACATATAGTAAATACCTGGTCAACAAAAATACTGTCTCGCAAAGTATTGGCCAAGTTGCGAGCATGAGCTACAAAGTCGGGGTGTTCATCTATGACGACGTCAAAGTAAAGTCAGCGTAGGTGGGGTTGTCCACTCTAAAATCACCTTCTGGATATGCCTTCCTGACATATGTCCTTCTGATTTTACCAGCAACCGGGGTTATCTGGCCATATCTTTGAATGAGGTACGCATCCTAAGGAATGTCAGTGTTGGACGGATCCGACGCGCGCCGCGAACTACCTCAGAAATGAGGCCCTGCAAGATTTTGAGGAGAGTCGATTGATCAATAGTGTCGAAACAAGCTTGAACGTCAACTTTGACAAAGTATAGCTTGGGCCTGCTGCTTTCAGTCAACGCTTTGCGACCAGGATACTTGATACCTACAATGTTCCAGAAAAATCCTTCAGTAATCTTTCCTTGTATCCTTTCACTCTTGCATATATTTCGTTCGGTCCAAATACGGAGGAACCAAGCAGGTCAGGCCGACGTTGCTGTGAATGAAGGTCGTCATAATCTTCAGCACCATGCTTATTGCACTACTGACCTTCTCGTAGGTTAAGATCTGGAAGGTTGCCTGTAGTATCTGGTTGATAGACTGTTCGGGTCCATGAGACTGTACTCGCGCGTAGTCAGTCCCGTGTAACCAATGTTTCTGTAGACCACACCTTGTTGTGCTGCGTCCTACGTCTCAAGTTGACGATCGGGCGAACCCCAGTCTCCTTCGGGAGCAGACGAACGAACGAGAAGCCAAGCCTGCGCTGTCGAAGAATTTCCTCTGCTTCTTGCTGTAGAAAAAAAAACGTCAATGATTACCGGAGCAAAGCAAAGGGACAACCTTTTCGATCTCCCGAAAGGTCTTCTCGCTGAGTTGGTTTATCAGAGGGGTACATAGAGTCTCCCAATCGTCATGTCTGAAATACAGGACTTGGTTTCGGAATGCAGAGGAATCTGTTACGTAGAACGTCGTCTGTGGGGTGATTCAAATGTCAACTCAGGTTTTATCCTGGATGAAAACCATACCTTAATCAGAGGGATGACAAAGGAATCGAAATACCAAAACATGAATTCTTCCAGCAGCTCACGTCGCTTCAAAGAGTCCGTCACAGGCACTCGAGCCTGATGGGATCCAGCTCCTGGGGGGATGAGCCAGTCGCATTCGGTAGTGCTAATTCCTTGAAGGACGTGATGTAGCGAAGTAGTTTCGAATCGTCGAGCCGTGATGAACTCCTTTACATCTACATGTTGTTAGGTTGAGCCTTGGCAAAGTGTTTGGTGTACATACAGCTCCGCACTAATCTGAAGTTTCCCTGCGACCCCCAGAATTGCTTTGGAATTACAAGCTTGGTGATGAGCATGACATAACGGAAGACCTATAGGGAACGTGAGTCTCGTCTACACATGGAACATGACACATACCTCTGCATGGCTGCATGTAAACTCAATAAATTGAGGCTTGTTCGCACAGCTCTTCCGAGCCTGAGAGAGCCCTTGGGCGAGAATCGAATTTCCATTCGAATCGATGGATTTGTCGTTGGAGTACCCCAGTGGTTGAGAGGGTAGTTGAAGAGAGTGCTCGGAGACCATTTCCTGTTCCTATTTAAGGTCTCCGGTTTCCTCACAGCTTCGGTTGGGCTCACCAGAATAACAGTACTGTCTATCGCCTGGTTATTGGTGTTCATGACCTATTTCGAATCAAACATCAGAAGCGCCTGTTGCGGGAACAGCCCGCGTACCTTCGAGGGGCAGACTTTATCACGCAATGGGTGATAACCACACTTGCCATGCCTTCGGACCATCTTTTCAATCAAAGACAGGGCATCTTGCAGGCGCTTAGGAGTTTTGCATTTGCCTAACAACTACCCCGGGTGTTAAAGCTGGACTCAAACTTCAGAGGGAATGCTACCTGAATATCTCTTTCTCTGTCTGAATAATCCGGCTGTTGGGCGTTCTCCTTTCGGTTCGCAACAAAAGCAAAGACGTTCGGGAGACCGTACTGCCCAGGAAACATGTACTTGCTGAGGTGACGAGCATCTTTCGCCAGCCGACGAGGATCGGGATCCTTGTACGTAGCAGGATCGACGGATTCCTTCTTGAAGTACGATGGACACAGACGGTTCAAAACATCTACATGGAAATTAGAGTCAGAGGAATGGAAAGGATAAAACCCTCACGATTATAAGGAAGTCCAATGACAATCCTGAATGCATCGGGGTCCCGAGAAGGCCGGGCGTAAAACAAGCGGGATCTCACGAAGCATATGTCGGCCGCAGTGCGTCTCGTAGGTCATGAGCAAGACCATTTGCAACAAAAGCAATAAAACTTACCTCTGAACGGGCTGATTAGCAAACAGCCTCGATGTAGGCCTGATGATTTGCTCTCGATTGTTGTATACTGCCCGAATTAACTTGAGTCGTTTTCGAGGTTGTAACTGCTCCGGGGTCTCCCGTTTTCGCTTCTGGCTCACACTACTTATCCCTCGATGAAGAAATCCGCCCGACAGTGGTAATGCCGCGAATATGAGGGGCTCACCCGCAACTTGACACAAGCATTCGTTTGGCAGCGAAATGAACACCGACGTTTTTAAAAGTAGGTGAAGCACCGCATCTACGCCAGTTCTGAGAGCAGCAACAAAACTCAATCTTTGCGTGCCATGTGAACTCGAGGTGTTACCTTTGCAACAGAAGTTCCCACTCCGGCGTGTGGAGGGTTGTGATGATCGTATTGACGAAGCGATTTGAGACTCCGGATGATGATGCATGGAGTTTCTCGTTATCTGGAACCTGCGTCCACACTTGTCAGACGTGACAAAGAGGAATACGAGGTACCTACACGCTGGTAACCCAGAGCGATTATATTGTTGGGTCTCGTCCTGGAGACAACGAATAGCCGTTCATGCGCTTTCTGGATAACCTAAGAAAAGAATCTTATACTCAGGGCTATGACCTGAGCAATGTATGACCCACGTCTCGCATGTACATCAACGGCGGCGCCACCGTGAATCGTGGGCGCTGTAAGCCATCTGACTTGAGACCGACATAGGATGTCTTCAGTAAATCGAGGTACGCTTGCGATTCATCGCCGAGAACCAGAGCAGGAATCCCTAAGACGGAGGGACCTGGTTCGAAAGACGATGGTACGAGGGTTTGTTGTAAGTAAGTTTCCAGTGGAACTATTTCATCGAAGTAAACGTTAAGGATGGAAAGGCTAAGTGATTGTGTTCTCATGGTCCGACGCTAATAGTAGGGTCAGACTCCGGTTGTCTGGTAGGCCTCGTGTCAGTGATTGCAAATGGGACGAGGACGTGACGATCTTGAAAGACGCGTTTCGCCGCCACAAGCGCGTTGAAGTACACGTGACGATTTATTTAATTTTGATTCAGAACCAAAATCTCATCAAACCCGAGAGACACCTTTGATCGCCAAGCAGCTGCTGAGATAGGAACGGTCCAGTTGAGATCTAAAATCTGACTGCCAATCGACTACCAAGCACCAATATGTAGGTCGTGGACGATGCAATTCTCAGAATTACTGAGCAGTCATCGATGCCACGCCTTCGATGACTGCCAGAAATACAGGAGAGCACAAGGGCAAAGGCAGAAAGGAGTACCATCAGGCTCGGAAGGCGGAAGGCAACGATTGAAAGACCTTATGCACCAAGAGATGAATTAGTAAGGCCTCGAGGACCGTCATCTCTGTGCATATCGCTTAGCTCTCCAAATAAACCTGAAGCGAGAGGCCTCTAGCCCGATGCGTAGGACATCGATGGAAAAGAAACACATGGGTGAGAATACGGGGCTCGCTACATAACGGACTGTGAGTACACTTACCTCCCCTCGAGTCGGGTAATGTATTGATTCTAAAATTGGCCGGTCAGTAGACTTGACCTCGAGAGAAAGCGGTGACGAAGGCTCGGACTCGAATTAGCTTAACATGTGCAACAAATCGCTACTGATCATCAACTTACTGTTCCCTGGACAGGGGCCATTCACCGGGGAAACTTCCTAGCGTCACTTACCCAGCTTGACGCCCTCGGACAGTCCGGCAAAACATATATGCGCAGGGAAATGGTTGCAGTACTCGTGAAAGACATGGCCAAGAACTACAAGTAGAGTCCCTCCGGCGTACCCTCGTTCTTTCTGTATAATACCTGCAAAAGGAAGTGAGAGGTGAGACACTCATCACAAAGCGGCGAGCAACTCACCTTTTCCCTCGCCGCAGTGAAATCAACCTTCGTCACCCGCATTCTTCGTTCCCTCAGTGCGAGCAAACCTGCTTCTGTACAGACAGCCTTGATATCAGCGCCCGAGAGGTCGTCCTTCGCCATAACAAACTCTTCTAGATCGACGTCTTCACTCAAACTCATCCGGGATGTGTGTAACCTGCGCAACATCGATTAGAAGCGTCAAGAAAGAGGTGGAATTATCATACCGGAAGATGTGCCGCTTTGTCTTTACGTCTGGAAGAGGGAATTCAATCTTTCTATCAATGCGACCCGGTCGGATGAGAGCTGGGTCAAGGGTTTCGATCCTGTTAGTCGCCATGATGACTTTGACATCACCCCGAGTGTCGAATCCATCTAGCTGATTCAGTAACTCCAACATCGTCCGTTGTATTTCACGTTCTCCTCCCGATGTTGAGTCGTATCTGGAGAAGGTTGGCGAACAGACAACCAATGTTTGTCAATCTCACTCACCGTTTAGTACCAATAGCGTCGATTTCATCAATGAATACAATACTTGGTGCATGTTCTTCTGCGACTCGGAACATTTCTCGCACAAGTTTTGGACCGTCGCCAAGGTATTTCTGAATGAGTTCGGAACCGACAACACGCAAGAAAGTGGCCGAAGTCTGATTTGCGACTGCCTTGGCGAGGAGGGTCTTTCCTGTTCCGGGAACGCCGTATAGGATGACACCCTTGGGTGGTTTAATGCCCATCTCCTCATAGAGCTCTGGATGTGTAAGCGGAAGTTCGACGGATTCCTATGGAAAAGTTGAGCGAGGTGTTGTACACGACTTCCACTACACACCTTGATTTCTTGTATTTGTTGCTCGAGACCACCAATGTCGGCGTAACTTTCCGTCGGTGCCTTGTCGAGTTTCATGACGCTGACTAGAGGGTCTGTGTCATCTTCCAAGACACCAACGACTGCCTGATTCTTATGGTGCAGTAGTACTGAGCACCCAGGCTCGATGCGATCTTTGTCGACAAAGCTCATGATGGGCACATATGACTCTGGCCCTGACGCGGTGCTAATGATGGCGTGGTCGTCGTCGATGATCTCCTCCAGGGTCCCGACCGCCATAGGTGTACCACGCAAGTCATCAACCTTTGACCTCTCGTCCTGGTTCTTTTCTTCTCTCGAAGATTCTGGCTTCAATCGCTCTTGGTTCTGGATGAATTCTTCCTCGAGAATGAGGTAGTCCTTGATACGCTCCATCTTGAGAAGTCGCAAACGACATCGCGTGCTGGGATAGATGGGAGGTAACTTGGATGCAGTTGCTGGGCCGCGCTTCTTCTTCTTTCCGACACGCGTTGGGAGGGGTGCCTCCCATTTCTTCTTCTGAGGTTGCTGGTCTTTCTTGTCCTTGTCCCCCTGGTTCTGCTGGCCTTGGCCCTGAGTGGGGGGCATTCCTGAAGGAGCGTTACCCTGAGATCAAGTCAGAGAGTGTACGATGACTGTGCTAGTGATCCATACCATCTTGTATCTTGCTCGTCGTGAGGGTCGATGTAACTCTTAAGGATTCCTCGACGCGTCACTCATGACCGGATATGGCTCGGACCGTGGTAATATGCACGTGACACCCATCCGATTGCCGATTGCCGATTGGCTACACCCGCTAGTAGTACACCGCCAGCTCAGCGTTGAGCAATACCGATATCTGACAAGCTTGAATATGTCCTCGGTAACAACTCCGTTGAACTCGTCCTCCTCGAGGTTCATCGAAGCAGGCACGTTGATCTCAGGCTGTGAGGACACTGAAACTCAACGTTAGCTAGACGATGACGATGACCTGGACGAGGAGAACATTCCAGGGTTCACTGCAGGTCTACCTTCTCCAGTCCAAGACAAAGGCAAATCCCGAGCGCCAGATCCACCTCCAAAACCGACTAGCACAGCACCACGAGCACAAGGCATCTCAGGGAATATCAATAGTTCGAATGCGCCTCGTAATCCCGCAAGGCAGACCGTGGGCGGTATTCGCGTCGAAACTCGGTGTGTAGAATATGTTTCGTTCGTTCGTTCGCGCAGCTAAACGTCACGTCAACTCAGATACACGGGAGCTGATACGCTCGACGAACCTGTGACTACAACGATCGTACGCGCAACCTTTGGCTCCCATATCACCACTCAACGATTGACGTGCAGGCTCGTGACCTCCTCTCGATATATTCGAAACTCGTTCAAGTGTTGTATCCGCGTAGAAAGACTGGTCGAGAAGTCCTGAGGTGTGTTTGGCTCCTGTTCTCACTGACGCAAGCTAACCGGCATCAGGGACTGGGACCTTTGGGGCCCTCTCCTTCTTTGCCTTGCCCTTGGCATGATGCTCAGCGTGAATGTATGCATATTTCAAGTGTTTACTTTCCATGGGCTGACAACCATACATTTCAGGCACCAGCCAGTCAGGCTCTTGGGCTATTCACGAGTGTGGTCGTGATAGTTTCTGTTGGGTCACTTGTCGTGACCGTACAAGCAAAGGTTAGTGCAACACACGATTTAAAGGTGGTGAAGTGCTGACTTTTTTCCCCTTAGTTACTTGGAGGCAGAGTGTATGTATAAGCGCGAAGTTAATGGTAGCACATCACCTGACTATCTTGCAGTTCGTTCTTTCAGGGGTTATGTGCGCTGGGTTACTGTATAGCACCCCTAGACATCGCAGCGTTCATTTCCTGCTTCGTTCGAATCATCTGGATTCGTGCGCCAATTGCGCTCGCAGCGTGGGCTTGGTGTATCTGGGGTAATGTACCGCTTCTCCAATCACGTTGTCACCGACTTACAACCAACCACACAGCTTCTGTTAACTTCTTGGACGGTACCAAGATAGAACAACAGCGCATCCTTCTTGCCGTATATCCTCTGTTGTAAGTGATCGCCTGACCCGTGTTTTTCTCTCCTACTGAACTCCTCTATCCCTAGGCTCTTCTATTTCGTACTGGCGTGGATGATTCTGATACAGTGATCGTGTCCTCCATCGATCTCGTATTTTACATGATTGTAGTCCTTGTATTCTCACGTGGTTCTGGCTACCAGTTGATGTACACCGCACCGCCCATCATGCATCATGAGGCGCTTTCGCCCTGGAATTCCACCAGAGTAAATTTAGCGAATGGAGATCAGCTGGATGATACCACAGGGGTAATTCTGACTAAACGAGCAGGAGGTTGATAGAAACAATCTTATCTCACGAAGCGCTCCTTGCAACTCTCCGAGTCTCCCCCAATGCGGCCTCTGCGTGTAGGATATGGTGACTGTCCCTGTTAGAGTATGTGTTTGTGCTAGCTAACCTTACATCCAGTTCGTGAGCACTTTTGCTCTCCCTTGCTCCAGTTCGCAGCCGCAGATCAAGAGAAGACATTCACCCTTGTAGAATGCCCTAGTACGTTTTGATCGACAGGCCTTCCCCGTGTCTGATAATTGATTATCGATTAATGTATACGGCAGGTGGGACGGGACAAATCATCTCCCGTCTTACCAATGAGGAGATCGACATTGCGATGTACGTCTGCCGCATCTCTCTGTCACAGCCTACCCGTCAGTTTTGAGTAACTTAGACCTTCATTTCCAGCGCCCTCACTGATCCATTGATCGCTGGCATTGCAAAGGGTTCGCAGGAATACAAACTTGTAGGGACCTATGTCACGTCCTCTCTGATATGGCACGTTCTTTTTTCTATTCGTTCTTCCATCTTCCCAGGGGGAAATGAGCTGACTTATTGATTTTTGGTCATGTGGGCGACTACGTACAGGGCCGTTGTTACTGGCCCCAACTCTTCATACCATGAGATCTCCGATCTCAAGGGCACGACGCTTGGTATCTCACGACCTGGCAGGTAAGTGGGCCTGGTCCCCCCTGTCCCAATGCTATGCGACGTGCTGTACCTTGTCCTGAATACCAACGCCTTATCCCTCTTATCCCCTCGTCGTCAACAGCGGTAGTCAAACCATGGCACACGTGATGGCCCTGAACCACCACTGGCCAACCGACAGCATCAAGTTCCAAGGTGATTGATTCCATGAGGGTGTCCCCCAACTTGCCAATCCATCTGACCTCGTGTTTCCCTCGCAGTTAACAATGACATTCGGGGTCTGATTGATTCCGTGAAGGACGAGTCGACGAGCGCGTTCATGTGGGAACATTTCACCACCAAACCGTTCTGGGATGCCGGGGAATGTCGCCGTGTGCGTGCAATGCTCCAGGCCCTTCCAGGCCCACACTTGATTGACAGATCGGCCCCCCTTTTTGGTTATTAGATCACTGACGTTCCGACCCCTTGGCCGTCATGGCTCATCGTAGCCCATCCCACTCGGGCTTCGGCGCCGGACGTTGAGAAATTCCTTGGGTCGCTCTCGGGATACGTCCGGAAGTGGTCCAAGGCGGAACGTGATGTTGGGTCTTGCGTGGAGTTTATCAAACAAACGTTTGGTTACCCCGAGGAGGATATCAAGGTGACCCTACTAGTCTGCGGTGTGAGTGTGGGTATGAGTGCTGATGATGAACTCGTAGAAATGGTTAGAGATCGTAGATTACCCACAAGATTGCGCGAAGATTGAGAAGGACAGGGTTATTGTCGATACGCTTGAGTGAGTACGCGGGATTTGTCTAACGCGATCGAGCTAACGTTCCGCAGCGTGCTTGTGAAAGCGGGGGTGCTGAAAGCCCCCGAGGGAGGTTTTGATCCCAATCACTTCGTGGATAATGCTGTGGAGCTTATTTGAGGGCCTTCCCATGTGCTACGTTTCGCATCTATCCGCAGTGCACAGCGGCATGCATAATGGAACACGTTCAATGCGTGAGACTTGTATATTCTCCGTGATATCAGGGTGATATGTCCACAGCAACAAGGGCTAAGTAATGGTGTGAAAAGAGATAAAGTAGCATAGTTGTGGTTGTTGGACGAAGTCGTACAATTAAGTACATGAAGTGAAGTGGTTGGAATGGTGTCCGTTAGTAAACAAAATCGTTCGGTTTCCTTGCAAATGCATAATCTAAGATTTAAATCGTGAATGTTCCGGAGATAATTAAGAACGAATCACTCGAAAGTTCACTGAATTGTCCTTGGGTGGAATTAAGGGTTTAACAAGTCTGTCGGGGACGATATTTAGGTTGAGATTGCCGCAGGCAGCGAGGGTGAACACATACCGAAGCCAGATACGCCCTCCACCACTCTTTTCGCGTTGCATCTCCCATACAAAGATCTCTCCAGACGCACCAGATATACAATCGATGAGAGTTTGTCTCCCTTCTTTCGTACCCTCGCCTTCAAGGACCCACTCCCCTCTCCAACCTTCTCCAAGGCCGTCGTCGACATCCATAAAACCCATCCCGACACGTGCACGAGCGACCCACATGTATTTCTTTGCCATCGCCCAACCGTTTGGTGAGTGGGGACTGGGAACGCGTGTTGCGGTATTGACAAGCGTAGTCTCAGGAATGCCTCCCCCACCTGGGGGCGCAAACGTAAAGGCGGGTTGCATGTTAGAAGGCATGAGGTGGGTGTAGTAAAACGGCGAGGGAAGGCTCAGAGGGTCTGCGAGTGGTGGAGGGTCCGGAGGAGTAAAGGGAACCAAGGAGTTACCATCGAAGACCAGCCAGGTGTTACGCGAAGTCAGGCTTTCATCTTCGGTCGGCGAATCCACTCTAGATTGCCCAAGATCGGGGGTCAAGGGAACATAACCAAAGTTGCAAATGACATCTCCAACGGAGAGATATTGCGAAAGTCCTCCCTGGCGGAGCTGTTCTTCGCAGGCTGCTATGGCTTCAGGGGACAAACCATTACACGGTACGAATACGCGAAGGACGGGTGCACGGATTCTCGATATTGCGAGATATAGATCGTGAGGAGAGTTAGAGGTGCGGGTGTCGTAGGGAGCTTTTCCGATGGACGGAGATGAACCGCCACTAATGGATGATGAGCAGGAGATATCAGCGGAAGCACTCCGCCTGTCGCCCTGCACAAAGGGACGCGAAATGTTTTCCTCCGAGGAATAGGTGAGTGGTCGTCCATCGGCGAACGGAGCGACGGGCGGAGGCTTCGGCGAACGGCGAGTTGTGGCCGATCTCCTCCATGAAGCGTCGAAGTATTTGAGAGACCGAGGTTCCGATGGCGGCGGAGGCGGTGCAGAGGATCCTCCAAATAAGGAAGATTTTTTTCCTTTGGGTGCCTTGATCGAAGGATTGGCTGTGATGTCAGCGCGAGATAAGGGGCTAGAGTTATTCGCCCGCAGACGGGAGCCATTGGCCGCGTTTCTGTTTCTTGAACGTCGCGTGTCAGAGGAGCTGTGTGTACTGGTATCAGATGGGGCGACATCGGATAGATCGGGCTGGTATGAAAGGGGTGCAGGAAACGTGAGCTCGCGGAGACCATGAGGCGGGGTTCCGGGAGCAGATGGAGATGGAAATCGAGAGGGCTGGCGAGGAAGATCGGAGTCGATGGGTAGTGGCAATGGAGAACTGTGAACGATAGACTGCAAGAAGAGGACGAAACGTGAGTGAGTGCTGGCAAGAGTGGCCAATCGAGCAGTCATTGTTGAAGAAAAGTCGTGAGCAGGGCCGTGAGTAAGAGAACTGGACAGACAAGCAAGAGCGTGCATTGGGTATTGGTGGAGTGGAATGCGTTGAGAAATGACTGGTGATTAAAACGAGTCAGCATGCAAGCTGGAAGAGCGTGGGGCGACGAACACATTAGATGAAGGTCGTGAAGGGTAACATCGACGTCCTGGAGGGCCGAGAGATCCCTCTCTCGCAACGCCGCACGGTATCCAGGTAGATAGTGTGAGAGAACGACGTCCCTGAGGTCACGGTTGTTCCATAGACGCCTTATGCCGGAACAGGTTGCGAAGAGAGAGAAGAGATCGTCCCAGGCGGCAAAGCGGAGAAGACAGGCGAGCGTTTTCGGTTGACGGAGGGATCTCACAGAATTTTTGTGCATATTCTGCCAAGCCCTGGACCTTACTGCTGGGGAGAAGGGTTGTGGTGGAGTGAGCTGTTTCGGAGGGTGCCCGAGGAAGTCTGGGATGGGTTTTCGATCTTCGTGTGGGACATGGACGGCGATGAGCGGAAGTTTTCTGAGTTCATGGTTGGGGAGAACGAGAAGGGGTCTCTCGTCTACGTCCACTGGGAGAGGGTCAGAGGAGGTGGAGGAGGCGTCTGAGTTTGTGAGCGACGGAGTCCTGTCAGCGTATGGATCCATCGCACTGAGGAAAGGCATACGGCCCTGTGTCGGTGTCGAGGTCAATTATTATTTTATTTGTTTGGGCGGAATATAAGTAACAGCACCGTAGGGGCATCAGTCAATGTATTAATAACCAAACTACACTACCAATCTTAGTAGGTTCTGTCTGATTAGCTAAGCACCCTCTCACTGATTTGTCCCTGTTTGTCAGTCTCATCCTCTCAACAGTCATGGCCGTATGTATACAGACCGTATATCCCACCAAACTGACTGACTTGTCGTCTACAGGGAAATCTTGAGCGCGACATCTTCGGTGACGGCTCCGAACTCTCATCCGAGGAAGACGGTATGTTTATTCGGCTCTTGACACATATCGCAAATTGACCGTGCACAGACGTACCCCAACAGCGCCAGCGCCAGCCACCCGCAGCAGCCGACCAAGACGCATCGGTTTCATCGGCCGAGTCTAGCGATGCGTACGAACAAGAACGTCCTGCAAAGCCGAAGCGCAGAGTGAAACGACGCTCCGAAGACCATGAAGGCCGTCAAACTCAGAAAAAGCGCAAGCGGAAACAACAGCTGACCGAGGAAGACTTGAATGATCTTCCCCCAGAGAAAGGTCGGTCCTCCTGTCTATTCCCGCTTCGTCGATTTTAAATTATCACCCAGCCAATAAACTTCGGCTGGACATGCAGTTTGATGCCATACTCAAGCCAAAAAAGGCTTCTCGGCAGAAGAAGCGTAAAAAGGACGACGAGGATGTCCTCGATCGATTTGCAGATGAAGAAGTTTCTCGTCTCCGTGAAGCAATGCTCGGTGCCGCTGCCGACGACGAACAGGCAAACCGCGACAAATTGCCCGCCGTTAACAAACTCAAACTCCTTCCTCAAGTCATGGAGGTTCTTCGCAAGTACGCCACACCTCCACTTGCTCACGTCACCCGCTCATTATATCCCCAATAGACAGTCACTCTCACAATCTATCGTGGACAACAACCTTCTCGAGGGTGTTCGCAGATGGCTTGAGCCACTTCCCGACCGCTCTCTTCCCGCTTTGAATATCCAGCGGGACTTCTTCCCGATCTTGAAGAAAATGGAGTTCATTGATGCCCCAGTTCTCAAAGAGTCCGGATTGGGACGCATCATTCTCTTTTATACAAAGTGTAAACGTGTCACACCTGCCATCCAGCGCATCGCCAACGATCTCGTCTCCATTTGGTCTCGCCCTATCATCAAGCGCAGTGCCTCTTACCGAGATCGTGTCGTTCCCATTGCGCGGGAAGAGGGTACCGAGTGGGCAAACGAGCGTCTGAATGCCATCCTTGCACGTGCCAAGGAAGGGGAAAAGAACCGTATCAGAAAGAATGCGGTCATGATTCCACAGAGAGACCTCGGCACCTACACCATCGCACCCAGGGCCGACGCAGGCATTGCACGAAACAGTCAGACCGTCGAAACCGATATCGCGCGAAGAAAGCTCAATGCAGAGCGCATGCGGAGTCTTTCAAGGAAGATATCAACCAAGGCATAGGTTTGCTTTGGGGTGGTTTCAGAGTCTTGATTCTGGATCTAGTCCAGAGCTTATATTTGTACAGTACGCTCCTCTGGTTATTAATCTGTCGCTGTCGTGTATGCTGTTGAAATGTCACGGGTGCAGTCGGTCTCGGACCAACTCAGACCAACATGCGTACATGTCAAGATGACGCGGTCGAGCTTGATGACCCGCAGATCCGTTGATGCAAACGTGCACGCTCAGATTCTCAAGTCCTCTGCAACCCCAAGTAACAAAGGTTGCTTTATAATCACGGTGGGTAGTTGAAGCGCGCTGGCCAGCTCAGCGCTTCCCATCTTATCTGATGTCGGTGGAAGGTGGGTGTCTAACGATCCCAACTCAGGTCAGTCAACGATTCAGACATTTCATCGCCGGTCATTACAATCCGAGGAATGCGTATTCGGGGTATCATCAGCGCTCACCCCTGGACTGGGCCGCCAGGCAAAACATAATAGGCATTCGAGGAACAGAAGGGATGGCACTGGAAGCCGACTTGACATTTTACTCGGGTGCTGAAGCGCTGACTGCTGACGCCGCATGCCCCAAAGCTCTCCAATCCTCACCCTCACCAACAATTTAAGATGAGTTACTCGCACAGATTGCTCAGTTCCGCTGCTAAGAAGTTGTAAAGTTCCCGACAGAGCACGGTCAAGTTCAAATCCTACTTTTTACAATCAATCGTCTCTGGCAACCCCATCGCCCGAACAGCATTCCTCCGTCCCCAACGTGAACGAGCTATCTCATGCTGACTGAGCTGACTAGTCCTGGTTGTCATGCATTCATATGTTACCCCTTGACTCTTGGGACCCATCAACTGTCGTCCACAGCGTGGGACCAGAATCCTCAAGTAGCATGAGTGTAGCATGCCTGTTCAACTTGAAGCTGAGTATTCAGTCTAATGGACGACAGTGTGATGACCATCAGGCACAAGCCTGTAGCGGTTTGGACACGTTCCAACGGGACGGCCACGGTGCAGGTGAGAAAACTCTCATTCCGCTCCCAAAAAGATGGTAACTTATAACTGCGGTCCTAGCTTGAGGTTGTCCGCGACTCCGCGTGGATGCGCAGGCAGTTTGTTCCTCTACTTGTGAGTACAGCAGTATCCTAGACTTGAAATACCCGCAGCATTGCCTGGCTACGACCTAAGACATACTTCGTTCCAACTATGCCTCGCGCAGCACCGCCAGATCCATGCCTTGAAGATCATATGTTCGTTTGTCCAGAGTTGTCAGCGTTCGACCAAAATTAGGCCATACTGACTTGGGTATATAAAGGGGATTCGACAGCTTGTGTTGCCTATCGTTTTTCCCCCTGATTCCTCCCTAGCACAGGATGAAATTGCAGTCACTCTCGATTCTAGTTTCTCTCGTCCCGTATGCATTGGGATACCCGGGTCTCGCACACTTCCCGGAGTATCGCTCCCTCGCGGGATTGTCTCCACAACAACTTCGGGCAGTCGCGCAAACGTTTAGCAGCATGCCCGGTGCCCAACCTCTTCCCCCTCCAATTAATGACACATCCTCGAAGTTGGTGTACGACCATGCCCATCCCTACGTACCCCCCGGTCCAGGGGACATTCGTGGCCCTTGTCCAGGATTGAACACCCTCGCATCTCACGGGGTAAGCAGCTGACCGACAGGTCTCACTTCGGGCATCTCGGTGATACATGATTTATTGATGAACATGTTTCTCCGCACAGTATTTGAATCATAACGGAGTTGCAACCCCGGCGGAGATCATCACTGCCGTGCAAGAAGGTACGTCGATCAACTGAGATATGTAGGTTTCTCGGGCTTATGAAGACGCTTAAGGGTTTAACATGGGGTGGAACTTGGCCGCATTCGTCACCTATGGTGTATGTCGGACACCGTCGCATTGCTATTTCGCGGTGCTAACTCATGTGTAAAAGGCATTCGTCGTCGACGGGAACCACTTGACTAACTTGATGAGCATCGGTGCCAATGTCACTGAAGAGGACATGGTCACCGGAGGATTGAACATCCACGGAAACTTCGAAGGTCAGCACCTTTTGCCAGGGGGAACGCAACGGAGCCCCTCGGTCTTTTCAATGACTGTGCTGAAATGGATTTTATGTAAAATCCAGGTGATGCGAGCACTACTCGTGGAGACTATTACTTCGGTAACAACTACAGTTTCAATGAGACTTTGTTTAACCAGGTAGGGAAAGCTACCCCAGCGATTCCCCTCGTATCTTAAAAACATCTTCACCCTCCGCAGCTCGAAGACGCTGCCAAGCTAGTTGGCAATGGTATGATCACCATCGAATCAGCAGCCCTGGACAAATACCAGCGAATCAACGACTCCATGGCGCGCAACCCTACGTTCTACCTCCAGACCCCCAGATACCTAACTGTCTACGCCGAAACGACCTTCCCGCTTGCATTCTTCGCCAGCAACCAAACGGCGAACACGACACTGAACGTGACGCTCCCTGACGCGCGGAGCTTCTTCCAGCATGGAAAGTATCCTCACGACTTCTACCGCCGCCAGGCCCCGTACGACTTCCAACAAGTCGGCACGATGTTTAACAAGATTTTCAAGTTGGTTGGTGTCATGCCCGGCCACAACGAAGGCGTAGGCAACTATGTGCACGATCCCCAGGACAACGGAAGCGTAAGTTGATATCCTTGGAAAGATCGTACAAATGCCCCATGTTGACGTTCTTCCCCTCCTCCTTTCTCGACCTGTCTCCCCTTCTCAGACCTGCTACGCGTACCAGAGGCAGGTCAACTTGACAGCCCAGCTGTACCCGGACCCGACCCCTGAACTGGCCACTGCCATCAAGGCCAATCTGGTTACGTTCTACCAGATCTTGCGAAATCCTTCTTGCCAGCAGCTGTTCCCCTTCGGACATTGAGAGCGCGGTAAAGAACTGTTTATATACTGACTGGTACCACTGGACATTCGAACATACACATACATTGGACGATTGACCTTACACCTGATAGAGTACCATCAGATGCAAATGAATATAATATGTTATGTGTGTGTTCCCTCATCTGCTCGATGTACTACAGCCTGGTGCGTTACGATTCCTGAAATTGTTAGTCTCCCGTTCCTTAGTTTGGAATATATTGTTCTTGTGGGCAACCTCATGTTCGGTCGGAGAATGGCGACCAAGTAGTAGGTTTCCGTGCGTCCAACCATGTCGAATGTACCACTCACCAGTGGCAACTTGAGTGCCGCAACATTCTATGATCGCGGCCTCCGATTTCAAACGCATCCGCCCCAGTATTAGGGGTAAGTAATTCCACAGCTCTCGGTAATCCGCGAGCATGAGTGACTGCGAAAAACGGCTAACTTTCTGATGGGCACAGGTGGTACATACTCAGGGCCTCAGGCCCATATGCTTACATTTCCATGAACCATCATTCAATGTCCATAACATGATAAATGGACAGGTGCCGTACAGAAGTGCTCCGGTCCAATCAGAGTCCTCGTTGAGATGCATGTACCACATGTACAGAGAATTCCGAAACATACTAGGGCAGGGAGTGAGAGGGTTCGTCAAACCTCTCATATGGTGAGGCGGATCAAAATGTCATTTCAAGTTGTCGTCTTAGAGAACGAGCTCGAGTTGTCAGTGCAAGGGATTGTCCTGCAACAGAGGTACAAGCTGTTGGATTGCAACTCGTATGCTCTCGTATGCCAGCCTTATGCCAGCCACGTCCGCTCACGGCCCGGGCCCCATTGGAACGAACGAGGACTTGCTCACTCAAGTACTCAGTACTCAGTACTCAGCACCCCACGCTCGGAATCAGTAGATACGCCACCGAGAGTCAATCGCACACTGGTGACTGGACAACGTATTTGGATATGGACGTTTCCCAGAAGATTCGTCGCAATATACACCGTGGGTCCTCGCGGGTCCTGTGCTTCCGGCGTCTCTTCTGCATTCGGATCGACGGCCACCGCTGGATCCATTGTCGTACTGTCGTCCAGTTGTATTCCGCGTCTCAAGTACCTAGCGAGTCAGTTAAAGACCACGACGAATAACTCCTGCAACCATGATCCCGTGAAACACACCATCGCTGATTCCATCGATCCCGCTCGTGAAACGCCCTTGTTATCAAATTCAGCTTGAAGTTACCCGCGTCAATTCCGTCTCAACTCCAGCTGAAAACGCGGGGCCCGATGTCATCCTCGCCGTAGACTTAGCAACCAAGGAATCTGTACGTGAGAAGTTCTGATTTTTTTTTTTCGTTATGTCACCCCTTGTGCCCTCATGTAGGCTCACGAAAACCTTCAGAAACGCAACGGGAAGGCGGCTACGCGAAGGCCGTTCTCAGCTGAGGTAGGTGGTTCTCAGTGCACCCAATGACTCAAGTATCCGGCCACGAAAAAGCCGGGTCACTTCAATTTTCCTCGCCATGACCCAGGCGTACGGAGTCCCTCCCCCCTGCAAGTCCTTGACGCCAGAGTTACGAGCACGCTTGGCCGCAAGAACCAATCTTCTTCTTCTGGGGATTGTTCATGCCAACCGCAATACCCAGTATGCTTCCAAGACGACTTCCCTCGCGGGCTTCCGTGACGCTATATCCGCTTATGGTACTGATTCAGACGAGGGGCTATTGCAGGCTTTCCAAACTCATGTCCCGCTCTCCGATTACGAATCTTACAGGCCATTCGTGGCCAAGTTTAACGATCGCCCATGCAAGGAAAGCGAGGTCGTGAACCTATTCGCGCCAGGTCTTCCCAATTTCTTCGCCATCTCGAGCGCTACTTCCGGGAATGAACCAAAGCTTTTCGCGAGATACCAGTCTCGTTCACGAGGGTTGTCCTTCGGTATCCAGGGATCAGTGGCCGCTATATTTTACTATGGCTACAAGGAAATCAAGGAAGTCGAACGTGAATCTGATCAAATCGTGAAAAGGATTCCTGTGTGCATCGGTTCAGGTGGCATGATGCGTGAAATGCAAGGGTGGCACGTCGACGATGATGACGAGAGAATGCCATTGTTATGTAGGTTCGAGGACGGGTCATTGTTGTCGTGTTCCTGACGCTTTTTTCAGTGCCAGAATCTGTTGCCCCCTGGGCAGCCTCCATGATCAAACATCCTCGGTCATTCTTGATGATACATGCACTCTTCACTCTGGCATGCCGTGACGTTCACCGCATTTCGACAACATTTTCGACTGTGTTTTTTGACCTCATACGATATATGGATGAGGAGTGGGACATGTTCGTGTCCTGCATCAGGGAAGGTACTGTGCCCGCCTTGGAAGGCGTTGATGAGGTCAGACCTTATCTACAGGTGGGTCATGATTGAGGAGTGTGACGTGCGTGTACAACTCAATTTACACAGGCTCATTGCCATCCAAATCCCGAACGCGCCGCGGAGCTGCGTCAAATCGGCCCTCCGCTTTCGCGTGTGGGATGGGCCGCGCACGTTTGGCCGAAACTTAGGATAATCACCGCCGTGTGGAGTGGTCCATTCGCCACCGTGCTTCCAAAGGCAAGGATACCGCAATCTCATTCAGTTCCGATATTGAAACCTTAGCTCTAGGTCAAAGCCATCCTTGGCCCAACCATCGACATCCGCAGTCTGGCTTATGGTTCATCAGAGTCCTTCGTCGCTGGCCCGTATGCGGACAACCTTGAACTCTACGTTCTTCGGAGCCATGATCTTGTGGAATTTCTGGATGTTACTTCCAAGGAATTGCACGAAAATCTCTGCCAGGCGGTTAGTCATCTCTCTCCCTCTCCCTCCCTCTGTGTTTGAAATGCGGCGCGTTTGCTGACTACACCCAGTGCGACTTGGTGGTGGGCAAGCAGTATGAAGTTATACTGACCACCAACGACGGCTTATGGCGTTATCGACTGGGTGACGTGATTGATATGGTGGGGTTTGATGCAAACGATGGTGCCCCGGTCTTTGCATATTCAGGCAGAAGAAGGTGCGGATCTTAATTTCTATGAGCAAGTAAGCTGACAACAATGCGCGGGATTCGTCAGCTTGACGATACGTTTACCCCACGCGCTCATATCCGAGACCCAACTTGTGGCGGCTGTTCAGGCCATTGGTTCGGACATTATTCAGGTGCACGAGTTCACGACGATGGTTGATGACCGATACACTCCCCCGACTGTGGGGTTCTTTTTCGAGGGTACCCTCGGTTTGTCCCAACGATCCGCATCAACAACGACCCATGTCTCACCACCCACACTCTAGGTCCTAATACGCATATCGTTCCTCAAATCTTGTTTGACGGTCTCGTTGCGATAAACGTCGAGCACCAGAAAGCGCTGAGCAACGGACGGATCCGTCTTCCTACCATACGGATCCTCAAACCCGGCACATTCATGGAGTACCGCCAGTGGAGGTCGTCGAAGATGAATGTGGGATCTGGACAAACTAAAGTCCCTATCGTCATGCTCAACGATGCCTCGCGAGAGTGGATCCTTGAGAGGGTAGTTCGAGAGCTTTGACGACATCCTGTACCAGCTTCAATCGACTACGCGTTTTCATTTCATCAGGTTCGGGTTTTCTTTGTGCTTACCATACCCTTCGTGAATCGTATCCAGTCTTAGCCGCCGGATAGTCTGGATCAAGATTCAACTTGAATCCGTGACAGTATGAAAGACAGGTCGCGGTCTTGCGTTTCAAGTCACAGTCTTGTCAGGACTCAGAATTGGCGCGCTGTCCAAGTCCGGTGAGCGAATGAGCCGCCATGTGGCTGTGCTGGTACGCGGACCCGACCAATCAGAATGTCGTTTTATCCGCTTGTTCATCTCGCGCTCACACAGTCGGTCTGACTGAGCTCTTTTCCTAAGTATGTAGAATTGTATGAGCAGAGCCTTGAGCTTGAGCTTGAGCGCTTGAGCCTCAGGGCGGTGACTCCTTCGAGGCGGCAGCACAGCCTCAACTGTGGCGACCAATCAGAGTACATTTTTGTCTGGCTTAAAGTTGTAAGAATGTGTAGAATTGCCGCAGTTGCACGGTTAATGTCCCCAGGGTTGATTCTCCAAGTTGGCATACGCAGCATTGAGGATTATTCGAATTGGTTGATGCATAACAGCACTTGGGGGTATAAAGAGGGTGGTGAGCTTGTTACATTCGCTATCATCATACCTACACGCTCACCTTCAATTCCCTTCGGGTATGTCTAGGGGAGACTAGGGAGCGGTTTTCTGATTCCTGCTTTTGTACATCATACCCAACAATCCACTGATACGGAGTTTTTTTTAAATGTATGGTCCGAGGGGAACGAGTTGCATCGTCCCTGCGGTCAATCAACAGCGCCATCCCGGGCCAGAGACACTGGACACTCAAACAAGAGACCGTCGGTTTCACAACCTTTTTTTCATCTACAGACTGTTGTACAAAAGTTTACAATCAATGGTACAAGTATCGATGCAACGCCGGGTGTTTAAACTGTACCGTAAAATTGTGGGCTGATCCGCACCATTATCTCAACCCCCAACGATCAACGAGAGCAGTCGAAAAGAGAGAGAGCGAGAAGCAGTTGTTGTACAATGAAGGGGTGACGAGGGAAAAAAAAATTGAATGAAGGAAAGGATTCGTGAGTAGAGAACGAAAGCGACGTGGAGGCGAGCGGGAGGAGAGGTAAGAAGAGGCAGTGAGTTTGTGCATATGAGATGTATGAGAGTTAGGGGAGCACGCAGATGTGCAAGTAATGAGTGGGTATTGCTGCGGCAATAGCTAGCCAAGCAGTCGGCTATAGAAAAAGAGCTCGTTCAGGAACGTTGCAGCAAGATAAAAAAAAAATGCATTGCAGGAGACAAACAAAAGCAAACCCAGAGCATTGTCCAGGCTGCCTTCCATCAGCAGTGAGGCCTTGGGTAGATAGATAGAAACTTGCGAGACGAGAAAAGGGAGTGTTGGGGTTGCAATAAATGATGAAGGAGTGAAGTACCGCGGTGAGATCTGGCATGAAGAGGTTATGAATTTAGTCGCTGCTGGCAATGCCGCGAAAACATACCTCTCACGAAAATGATGACCGAAGGAGTGTGCGATAAGAGCATGAAACTGAAAGCTGATGGAATGCGCAAGGACTGCCAGGGAATGGGTGTCAAACAAAGGGGAGAGGCGAAGCGGTGAATGCTCCCCACTGGGAAAAAACACAAATGTGTGCAAAAAGAACAGAAACGATGGAAATTCCGACGTAAGTAGGTGCAGAAGGCATGCAAAGGAATCGGGTCATAGACACAAGGGCGTGAGTGGTCAGTAAGGTAAGAAAAAAGAATTGAGGTGAGGAACAAGTGGAAAAAGAAAAAGAAACTTTCGAGCTCGTCAAGAGTTAAAAGGAAAGAGATAAAGAAATATTGTAAGGCATTGAAAGTGAGATGGAGCATCGAAAGATAATTCTGGAGCACCAACGCCTGCGGAGATGGCGTTAAACCTACATAACCATCAATCTATGAGAGTTGGAAGGCACTACCCAGCGCCAGCGTCTCTCCGTCATGGTGTCGAGGGCTTCCAGGGCTGAGCGTATTTCCGTTTGTAGCTACGCTGCCGAAAGAAATGCGCCTAGCTGCACGGCGAAGGATCCGTGGACGCGAGGGTGCAGGCGATTCGGAAGTGGTGTGGATAGGAGTAGACACCAAGTTCACAGGCGGGGAAAGCTGCATGGGTAAAGAAACGGGAACACGTGAGGGAGAAGCCGGGGTTCGCTGCGGTAAAGGTAGTTCGAGACCAAACATTGAGGGGTTGCGCGCTGGGTTTCGACGGGCGGGTTTCTTTGTTACCGCTGGTGACTGGGTCAGAGCTGGTATTTGAATGCGGAGGTTTGGGTTGCGCGGTATCTTGCTCTTGGCTTGAGATGCAGTAGTAGAGCACGCGGAAACTGTGGTGGCAGCTGTGTCGGTGCTCGCGGTGGAGAAATCGTTATCCATAGAAGAAGTCGACGACATCGAGGTCTTCGATCTACATCCTGTACTTGAGCTCCGTCCAGACTCACTACCTTCCTTTTCCGAGGTTGCGACCAATGACAAAAGCAGCGACGATTGTACGGGTGGCGCAGGAGCAAGACGGACGGACCACGAGGGTTCGCGCATACGGGCCTTCTTTGCGGTCTGGGAACGAATCTTCTCTTCTTCGTCAGAGGAAAGGGAGAGCTGAGGTTTATGCCCCTTTCTAGGTTTCTTCGTATATGAGCTAGTCTGGTTCGACGTCGATTTCTCCATTAACATGCGAGGTTCGGGCGGAGGAGTCTGGGGTGCTGTCTTCGTCTCTCTAACCGAAGCATTAGGAACGGTCTTTCTCTTTGTCGCAACCGCTGGCGTAGATGTCGCCTTGGTCTTCTTAGGCTTGCTGGAAGGTGTCACAGGTGCTACCGGAGTAGATCCGTTGCCCTTGTACGATGGTGCTCGCTTGACTTTGACAGCGACTTTCGTACCCAAGCCCACCTCTGCGTACCCGCCACTATGCCGGAATTCCGCAGTCTTCAATGCGTCTTCGGGTTCAACCTCAGTATTGTTGATGTGCATCTCACTCGTACTCGACAGGGTCAGGGTGGATGCGCGTCGGAGAGACGAAGGGCGGAGCGGAGCGGATGTAGACATCGGAGACCCGAACGAGCAAGTTGAAGCAGAAGCCGCTGAAACGGTGGACTTACGAGCCCCAGAATACCGATTGGAGTTGAGAGTCGACGAACTGGGTGTCGGAGGAGACCACTTGTGCTCAGATAGATGACGAGCATGAATCGGTCGCATATACGGATGGTGCAACACACGATCATGGTGTTGAAGACGAGATGAGAGACTATATGCGCCAAACCGTCCATAAACACCATGAACAAAATTAAGAGGAAATCATCAAAGACGATTTAAATGTACTTACCGCGCAATGCTTTCACTCCGATCTGCTTGCTCAGGATCCATGAAATCCATGCTAGATTGCCGATAAAGGGGACGACGGGTCTGAATGGGGGTGTTGGTCCGGGGTTGGAGAACTTCTGCTGGATCGGGTGTCCTCTCTCTTTGTGTGTCGCCTTTACACGAAATCTCGCTGGATTCTTCCTCCTCGACGACAACCTTGCGCCTTTCCTCCTGGGCCGTGAGACGAGCAAGCTCGAGTAGCTTGAGACGTGTTGCACGAATGGAGTGAGGCCAGTCATTAGGGCCCTTTGCGGCAGATATGCCACGGGCAATCTTATCAAGTAGATTGGAGGGAGGGACGGATCCATTGAAGGGAGTGATGAGGTGAGAAGGTAGCGCGTCAAGGGTCTCAAATCGCAGTTGAGCATGCGGGGGAACGGTGGGGAGATGGATGGGACATACCCTTGTCAACAGCCTAACGTGCTCTTCTTTCCACTCGGCCGGGTCCTCGAAATCATAGTTTGAACTGTTCCATGAGTCTGTACTGTTCCTATTGGCGGGTGGGGGAGAAAGGAGGATGTGAGACGCGACAGGACTGCGATTTGGCGTTCTCGGGGCGGAAGAGGGAGTGGAGACTCTGTTGTTCGTGGGGGAAATTCGAGGACGGGGGACGATGAGAGCGAGCGGGGAGAAGGACGCGGGCATGAAATGCGAAACGAGCGGATGGCAGCGACGAGGAAAAAATAATAAAAAGTCCGATTTATTCGTTGAATTTACCAGATACGATTTACTGGTAAAATCGCAGAGAAGGAGAGTGACTCTGATCAGTCAGTGTCTTGTCGTCGTTCGCGTTGGGGAGAACAATGCACTAGCCTGATTACCTAATCAGTCGTTTACTTCTCAATTTCGACTCCGACATATACCTCCGCGACGGAACATCAACTTCACAATGGATTCAAGCGCCGCGAATATCATTTTTGATACACGTTTCGTGCCTCGTGTTTTCATTTCTCATCGACCCCGGGCTCCCTCGACTCCCGCCGGCCGTGTCAGTAATACCCGATATCAGTGCGACTTTCAAGCTTTCACCTTTCAAAACACTACTTCATACAATTCGTACATAGGTAAGCATGGTCGGCTACACGTGTACATCGCACGGCCATGGTTGGAAGAAATGCGGCACAGATTTAGCTCGTAGGTCCGAGTAGCTCCAATTGTCCGACCGAGTCACCAGGACCCAGTCCACGTTGGGCAACAATGCGAAAATGATGAATCATGAGGTACAGTACTGGATTTACCCAAATCGTCAGTAGATCCGCAAAGGGACCTACAGAAACAGCATACCTTGAAAAGTAATCATACATTGCCTTGTTCGTTGATTGAAACACTGTACAATGGGGACTTAGTAGTTAAAAGTCCCTTTAACTCGTCTGCCTCGGGGCAGTCTAGATGATCTATGGGGCTATCAAAAACAGTCAGTCATTCCCGAGTAGCACGCACAGCGACCGACGTACCCGTTTGGCTTCAACAAAAAAGAACGTGGAGGATGCTACGAAACTGAGCACGACAAGGAGAAGAAGGTAGCGCATGATGGTCGTCAACCAGCAACTTAGACGTCGTATTTACTAACTCGTCTAGAGGTTCATTTCTATGGGCCAGTGGAACTACTCGTCGACTCGCGCCCTCTTATACCTTTCTTTCAAGTTCCGACCACCAGCTGCCCGGCCGATGGTGCTGCAGACCCCAAACGTGTCCCACCTAGGATAGTTCATTTCCGATACCTGGCCAATTGGCGAACTGAATCAGGGTGACTCACAGTCACTCGACACGCAGCCAGGGTGAAGGGTGAACGAATGGAAGTGGATGGAAGTAGAACTTCTCCCATTCAAACCCTGAGTTGCCTCCAGATGGTAATGATATACCAAGAGGGAATACGATAACAGGGTCAACTGAGTTCGTCCTGTTACAGTATTCGAGCCTATATGTCTTGAACCGAGTGGGGCGAGCAAGCGGAACCACATGCCTCACTTCCAATAGTGTGCGTCATCCATTCTTTAGAAACCGTTCACTTGAGAAATGGGGTAAGCGCATGATAAACGTTGTCAGTTCTTACACTTCCACAGAAGACGTGCCTGGGCGAGGTATCGAATATTCTATATGGATAAACTGCAACACCATGCTCCGCTACAACGTGTGTTCTGAGAGGCAATGGATCAGGGTCACCGAACGTCCAGAACACGACCACGACCACGAACCTACGGAAGCCCCACCACAGATATGGCGTCACAGGGGACATCTCTGATCCACAGTCATGCGGCAGCAACAGCTTCTGCTTGCTCCTTTGCTTCTTTTCTTGCTCTGTGCTCCTCTGCCTTGACCTGAATATCCGCCCGTTTCCATGCAATGAGTTCCTCCGTCCGATGTTCGTAGTGGTGTGCCAAGTACCCTAAATAACCAAATGCACCCATGGCGATGGCGTGACCTGCTAGGTCTGTACAGGATGTTGTATACTGAGTATCGAGAACGGACGCGTTCGAGTTGAGTACGTACTGTCCATTAGATTTCTCCTTTGTATTGCGAGCTGGCCAAAGCGTGATGCCAGACCGAACATTGAGAAACCGAGGATAGATGTAATGAGTGCCATGGGTGTTTTGCTGCAGTTCGACGCTGAAGACGATGCGGAGACTGTCGGCGACGTTCCAAGTTAGAGAACCAAATGCGGAAAATGGATCAACATGGACAAATAGACCCCTGCCCCGATCCTTGATAACTTTGCGTTACGATCCTAGTATTCTTGTTCAGTCTCCAGAACGTTTTCTGTTCAAGTCTAGTAGTCTGGTATATATCGGCATGTCGACCAACACCTCACCACTCAATGCCACACCATCCACCTCTGCACCCCGCCCCCCGGTTCCGCTGGACGCGAACGCGGTCGTGCTAACTCCAGAAGAAAAGTCTGCAGTTGATGTCAAGTTCCAGACAGCACGCGAAAAGAAAGATGTCGCAGATACAGCATTCAAGAGTGGCGATGTCAAGAATGGTATGTCCCCACATCCTCCTCCTGTGGCGTATAAACTCAAAATGGTCCCAGCACTAAGATCGTATCATGAGGTATTGACCTACATCTGTTGCTCGCCCAGGGTTGGTGCTCAAAGTTTAACTAGGCTCTGATGTATCTTCATGGACTTGACAAGTATGTGGATCAAGATCTGCAGCCCTACAACCTAGCCCCTGACCTCGGTTACCGACATCTTTCAGGAACGCGCTCAAATCGCTCGGGATGGGTGGGCCATCTCCACTTCCAACCTCCGCTGTTGATCAAGCTGCAAGCGCCAAGAACGAAAAGACCGAGGTTTGTGACGTCTCGTCTTGCCTCGTGGTGTATTGATTGGCTGTAGATCGATGTCATGCTCGAAAAAATCTATGCGAACATGTCGGCATGCCATCTCAAACAGGAGAACTGGAAACGCGCTGTAGATACTGCTGACAAGGTAAGCTGTGCGTACATTCAATGCTCAGAGGCATGTAGCTGTTATTGCATAGGCGATCGCGAAAAATCCGGCCAACTCCAAGGCACTTTTCCGCAAAGGCAAGGCATTAGGCGAACAAGGACACTTTGAAAAAGCCGAGGCTGCCCTTTTAGAGGCCAAAAAGATTGCACCAAGTGGTATGTCTTTCTGTAGTTTCACGTTCATGATGCACGCATCATGGTCACCACATGGTCACAGAGGCACCCCTAGTGGATGCAGAGCTTGCGCGTCAACGTGCCGCGGATCGCGAGAGACAAAAGGCCCACGATCAGAAGATGAGAGGTATGTTCTGTGCTAGCAATATTTTCTGCACACTCACCATGTTGACTGGTAGGATGGTTGTCGCGAGATAAGAAGACTGAAACCGCTGCATGAGTTTCAAAGGGTTATTTTGGGAACGTGGACCCCACGCCTTCATGAGCGTACAATTATAAGATACCATCATACTGATCACGATATACACTTGGGCAATGAACTGCTTGGGCTCTACCCAAGGTTTGGGACTAGCACAGCAGGCGTTTAACAGTTTGCACGTGAAATCACGTCCCCGAACTCAGTTGAGATCCTTCGCGCCCCGAGCCGGTTGTTATAACGTGTCATACAACCGGCAATGTTCCTGGCAAGTCCTCATTCCGAGACACCTATAAGTGCATTACCCAGACTACTACCGGGTGTCAGTATTCAATTCTCCTCGAGTTCGCATTATGGGTCAAGATACAGCGTCGTCAAAGCTTGGTCGTGAGGAATCGCTCACCGTCATCGACAACCGCACCGGCAAGCAATACAAAGTGCCGTGCGTCTCAGCTTGAATCCTCCTCGTTTTCTACCGAGCTCACCCTCCGAACAATAGTATCAACCACAACGCCATCCCTGCACCCTTCTTCAAGTCCATCCGTGCTCCTCCCGGCCCAAATGACCGATCAGAAGACGAGTCCGAACGTGGTCTGCGCGTCTCTGATCGAGGATTCCTCAACACCGCCGTCATTGAGAGTAGTATCACCTATATCGACGGTGACAATGGGATTTTGCGCTACAGGTCCGTCTTCCTCTCTTTTTCTTCCCCAACCCATAACTCTGTTACTCAGTGCGCGCCCTTCTCATCGACAGAGGTTACCCGATCGAACAGCTCGCATCACAGTCTACATTCCCAGAGTGCGCGTACCTCCTCATCTACGGTGCCCTCCCTTCCCGGGCCCAGCTTTCCCACTTTGAGCGGGAAGTCCTGAACCACGGGGTGATGCACGCAGATGCTGCTGGATTCTTCCGCGCATTCAGGTATGACGCTCATCCGATGGCCATCCTAACGAGTGCATTCGCGTACTTGGGGTCGTATTATGGCGAGGCGAATCCGTCTTTGCAAGGTATGTCGATGGCTGGGCTCGTGTTAATCGATTCAAGTCTGAGCGTGACCCCTCTGAAGGCCAAAATCTGTACACGAAGGGTGCAAAGGGAGATCCGGCTGCATTGCAGAATATGGACAAGCAGATATATAGGCTCATAGGGAAAGCGACGACGCTTGCTGCGATGGCATACCGCGTTCGACAGGGTAGAGAGTTCGTCGTCCCCCCTACGGGCATGAGTTACACCGAATCGTGCGTACTCCTTCATATGCAACAGCTTCTTTGACTGCAACGATGCATTTTTTCTCACCAGGTTCCTATACCAGCTTGACCACCTCTCGCACAGTGATGCATTCCCAACGCCATCTGGATCTGGAATTACACCGTATAAACCCCACCCCGTCCTCGTCAGGGCTTTGGATATCTTGTTCATCCTTCATGCCGACCATGAGATGAACGCGTCTAGTACCACTGTCTTGCAAACTGGGTCTTCCCTTCCCGATCCGTACAGCGCAATTGCAGCGGGTTGTGCTTCGCTATAGTAAGTGGCTATGGTAGTGTGCTGGAAGGGTGTGTTCACTATGTTCGTTGCATGCAGCGGTCCACTTCACGGAGGTGCAAACGAAGCTGTGATCCGGATGTTGATATCGATCGGAAGGTGTGTTTCTCACTTGACGATGGCCTTTTTTGAGACTAGGAGAGCTAATGTGTGGATTCTAGCGCTGAAAATGTACCAGCCTTCCTTGCAGCGGTGAAGCGTCGGGAAAAGGTACTGAGCGGATTCGGACATCGTATTTACAAGACGGTAGGTACTCTCTTCTACACTTGGCGGGGATAAGCTCATTGGACTTTGCCTTTTCCACTCACAGTCGGATCCTCGATCGTTCATCATCCGGAAGGTTGCTGACGAAGTCTTTGCTGTGTATGTTGACTACTTTACTTGACCTGCAGTTAAGAGCCGTCTAGACGCCGTCTTGTATAGCACCGGCACTGATCCATTGCTGAAAACTGCGATGGCATTACACGATGCGGCCCTCAAAGATGACTATTTCGTGTCGCGGAAGCTCGCTCCAAATGTCGATTTTTGGAGGTATGTCCGTGCTTTTCGGACTGGAGGTAGGTATTGACAAGGTTGTTTGCTTCCATAAGTGGGTTGATCTATCGTGCGATGGGTACGTGCCAAAGGACATCGAAGTATTATACAAACTGATCGATATGCCAGGTTTCCCGATGGACTTTTTCCCCGTCCTGTTTGTCGTTCCCCGTGTTGTGGGATGGCTGGCACACTGGCGTCAGGTATTTTTGTTTCTATGCTCGATCGTGGACCTTGCTGATTTCGGGTATTCAACTGCATAGATGATGTTGTCCCCTGAGGGTGTCAAGATATGGCGCCCAAGACAGCTCTACGTTGGCCCTTCGGAGAGACCGTTCGTCCCGATTGAAGAACGCCAGGCGGTCGAGGGTATCGGGAAGGAACCAAGCATGGTGGTACACTCTGGGTGGGTATCTTTGTTTCTGATTGGACAGATTGCTGATCGGTTGTGGTGTGTTCCTGTGTAGAATGGCGAAAAGACGCAGGCTCGTGGAAGAGGCAGCTGTTAAGAGTAAACTTTAGTGTGTCCCGCTGCTAACTCAACGCAGATTCATGAGGGCTACCTTGGACATGGATCTTCTTATTTACTGTGATGTGATAGTACATCTCCGAGCACCATCGTCGGAGGGCCGTGGATATCTCGTTATTATTATTAGCCCACACGCGCATGATGATGATCAAGGCAAAGGGCATGAAAGAGCTTGGTGAATCCGCCTTTGACGATTATTGTCTTGTCATACTATCCCCTACCACCAAATCGGCACTAATCTGATCATAATACTTCGGCTGCATGCCTATACCGCATTCACGGAACTAAAGCGGGGCTCTTGTTGAATTGTCGACTTAAGCGAACAATGGCATGAGTTATCAATGAGTTATCTCCATGAAGTGGCAGTGTAACTTCGCAACTTGGGTGGACTGCAGAGGAATATTATACATCCTCTACAACGTCAGTGATGACCTGTGATGACTAGCAGTACTTGGCAGGGCATGGCCGACGTTCGTCCTGACGACGAGGAACAGACTGGACAGGCGTGTCAACAATATCAAGGGATATTTGTTGAGCGGGGTTTGAATATAAATTTGGTTGTCGGCAACCGACATCATTTCTACGGGATGGCAATGGCGTGTCTTCAAGCTCGTCTCCGTTTTTCTTCTCTTTACCACTAGCTCCTTCATATCCGCTCTCGTATATATACCTCTTCCCCCTCCCCCTAGGACATCTCACACATCAGAGCAAACATGTTCGCCACTCTCTTTTCCGCCGCTCTCCTCATCTCTCTCGTCCAAATCGTCTTCGCTCAGTCTTTCTCGATCGACACACCAACCTTTGTCCAGGTAACCAGCTTGCTTTGTTTCTTTCGGGTCCTTGCCTGACCACCACAAAAGTGCCAAGATTCTCAGATCACCTGGACTCCTTCGGTCGCACCATATGATATAGTCATCGTTTCCGCCGATGACCCATGCGGTGATGCTATGTGAGTGATCTAATAATCGTTTGATATGGAGCATAATCGCTTACTCTTCACAGTGAGGACCTTGGCAGCCAGACCTCTTTGGCTACAACTTTCAACGTTAACATCGCCGCTGGTACTCAGGTCGAGCTTTATATCCAGGATGCCGATGGCAACTCGGCCTGGAGTGGAACCGTGCGTATTATTTGGCATATGGATCGCTACATCATGACTAATACTCTTCAAATTATAGGTCACCGTTGGTGGCAGCAACGACGCCTCTTGCTTGCCCGCTACCAATTCTGCCCCTCCTGCACCTTCTGCTCCTGCCCCTCCTGCACCTGCTCCCGTCACTCCCACTACGTAAGTTTTCCACCTGAAATCATTTGCATTGTGGTTTCTAACTCTTGTTGTAGCCTCAGTGTTCCTCCTACCAAGGGTGGTGCTACCCCCGCAAGTGGCGCTTCCCCTTCTTCCTCGCCCTTCGCCCCTGCCGGTGCCGCTAACGCTGGTATTGTCCCCGCCAACGGAGCTCTCTCCACCCGTCCCCTCAGCGCTATAGCTGTCGTCGGCTCTGCGCTCCTTGCTGCAGTCGCCTTTGTTCTCTGAGCGATCAATACCCAGGATTATTGAATACCCGTCAATTTTGATGGTGATACCCGTCGTGCATCGCATCTTAATGATGCAACTATCCTGGTGATAACTTTTCCTGCATTAACCTTCTTTGGGGCTGGTTTAAAGTCTACATTCTTTTCACCCTTGCGATCTCTTCTGTTTATATCTGACTTATCACGGGTTGTTTTATATCTTACTTCAGGCTAGATCTGGAGTGGCTAGTGTTTTACTTGGGTCTGAGGTTTCTTGCTTCCTCTGGGCTTGGGTTGGTTGGATGGGCTTCTCACTTTATATCGAGGGAATTTCCCTGGTTGACGTGTCATCAGGGTTCTCTCAGTACCTTCGCGGGCTGGTAACTTGTTGGTAGCTCATTCTGCAGACTCGATGTTGTAACACTCGGATGAATCAACTCGAATATTCCCTGCGCTGGATGTGAGGTTAACGTTGATGTGGCCGGTGGGTCGACCGTTGGCGAGTGCCCTTTTCAAGAGTGTACTGTACTCCATTCTCTCCTGAAGTTTTGCCAGCAGGGTTTGTCAGATAAGATTCGCCCTACTTCATACGTGGATGAGATAAAGGGAGCGCACGAGGTTTGCATGCGTCTTTCTCCCCGCATTCGTGCTCATGTCTGTCTGAGCATTTACAGGCGATCTGCGAGTGACTCTTTCAAAGTTTCGCGGAGGCCTCCTTGGCGATTGCAGCGACGTTTCTCGTTTCACCTGTTTTCCCCTGGTTCCCGGGAAGCCAATAGTCGGCAACCCTTTTGATGCAGACCCCTCCTAACCTACACAGAGTGGGGACGTGCTTATGGTCAGTCATCATTTCAGATGAGTCCGTTTAGTTGACCTTGATTCATCAGGAGATATGGTGTACTCCCGGTTTCTCGATCAGAACGTTATCATTCTCAATTCTGAGACTGCATAGGACCTACTCGACGAACCCTCAAGCATATATTCCGATCGTATGGATACCTCTGGCCTGGGGCCGTACGTAGGACATACTCCATTCCAGTTCCCTCGTGTCCTCATTCATTGTCTTTCGACGCAGGTACGGCTGCAATTGGGCTACAGTGACGCTGAGGTACGAGTTCTTGATCGGAGACCCCTTGCGATCGAAAGCGCGATACGTGGCGTCAAGCACGCCGAACTTTCCATCAAAGCTATCCAAATCGAGAAATCGAAACAGCTCGCGCGAGCCGGCAAAGTTCGTGTCGCATATCAAGCTGTCAGTATCAGTATACTGTGCCCATCCTGTTGACTTAATCGCCACCCCCGGTTAAGTGACAGCGTTGGAGTTCATTGTAATGGTATATGTCTCACGGGTAAATGTCATTCACAGGTATGCAGCGTCCATCAGTATGTCGTAGTACTTTCCTTGGGGTGGGTGAGCAGTATGAGGAGGGAGGATGTTGTAAGGGAGGTACTTCGATGGCAACCGACTTTTCCATTAGGTGTCATATGCATTAGGTGTCATATGTTCAATGACGGTAACATTTGCATTGACCACTTGTGCGATCAGCGACATCCCCTCATGCATCCACCCGAAGATATGATGTTTGTAGGGGTTACTTTATCCTCAAAGGTACGTACCGTTCACTAAATGCGGTACTTCCGTCCTGCGACCAATTGAGCTCAGGGACCATGATCATCGCAAATATGTACATGGTGAGGTCATCGTAGTGGGGTTCATTTGCCATCACTCTTATCACATGTTCTTGTTCTTCAAGGGCGATAACTCGGAACGAAATGCTGTACTGTATCCCATAATCCATTCCATCCGAGTTTCGGCCAGAGCGGTTCCTTGGCGATAATGAATGCCTGAATGATGACGATCCCCGGGCGCTATGTCTACGGGCGAAGGTTCGCCAATGTTTCTTTCCTTCTTTTCGGTTCTGACAGTCCCCCTTCCAGGCGGATATGTCCGGGTAGGTACGTGGCCGATGCGTCAGTCTGGGTTGCGATAGCGCATCGAGAGGGCCCAAGATGAGAGCGGTGTTTGAGTCGACCTTGAATCACAACATCCATGTCTCGGTATGTCTTGCTCTCAGTGATCGTTCAGAAGACGAAAGTGAGTGAAGATGACTCTGAACAGCCACCCAATCCCTCCCCCTCCCGCTCCACTAATTGAACTTGGGAAAATGATGAAATAATGGAACTCGTTTGTTGTATGCTTCTTTTTTTTCTTCCTCGGAGGCTGTATAGCTATCTTGCTCGTTGTATCTTTTATGAGCTTACCAAGGTGATGTCAGGAATGGCAAGAACTCAAGGTACGAGCCGTCGACCCTGGAAAATCAATCACTGGCAGCCAGCCGGTTTTTGCTTCCGAATATCACAGAGCTGTCAGGATACCTGGCTACGGCCTACATTGCACGACAGCTTGGGTTTGGCTTGGGCAAGCGTACCTACGAGGACGTTCCACGGACTGCCACTTCCATGGATATAAGTGTCACAGTCGATCGACGCGAATAGGAACACGAAGTCCCGCCTGGTCTCAGGCGAGCTCTCGGGTAAGCATGACAGAGAACCTTCTACGGTTCAACCCTCATATGTCATAAGTAACGGTCCGAACTATCCACACTGTCTTGCAAATCCGGGATTATTCGACAGTACTAGGCGATCCAGGGCGATCCTCGGTCTCACGAGCGAGCCTGCACGTTTGATCGGTGAAGTCCCTGGGGTTACAGCAATATACGTCCTTTGTTTGTGGTGGCAACAACCGTGAGCTTAATTCTTGATCCGAGATCTGGAAAAATATCAGCGCGATGGATCCGTTGTTGAGCGCAGTGCAGCAAGATAATTTATCCAATCATGACGCTGCACACTAACCCTCTATTGATACGCCCTGGAATCTGGTGGGACACATTGAAGTCTGCGGAGGGCCGAGGCTTGAAACTTTGGCCCGATACGTTTTGGCCCGATGCGATTTCTAGTAGTTGCGCGAGGTTGATCAATCCATGTAATACCTTTGATCGAGGTTGACGTTGTACAGTTATCTCCGACTCGAGGGTTTATGCCAGATCTATCGCAAAATCCGTTTACCATATTTTTATCTTGTCTCAACCGACTCATAGTAAGTAGAGACTCGGATCGCGAGTGGTCTAGAGGCTCTTGAGTACAGTTGTTGAAACGTTGAGCACTGGTTATCGTCCATTTAGAGACCGATCTTGATCTCTACCACCATGTCCGACGCGGCTTGGCACACAGTGTACGTGCTATCCGTGATGTGTACTCAACAGGATCTCTATACAAGCTATCTAGGACCGTTCGCATCCCCTTTGCGAGCAACAAACACGCCACGATCGCGAAGCAAGTCATCGAAGTCGACACCGAGCTACAAAAGGATGCTGTAAAGCGGACCTTGACAGTAGAGGGAAACGAACTGATCGCGTTGGTGCATCCATCCGCTCAAGTCTTGCGATTCTAATGCTGGGGGCACGATAGGACGTTTGAAACGCTTACGATCCGTTTAGCACGTTTAACAGTAAACGGATTCCTAGAGAACGTCGATCTTGTTATTCGTACGATAGGGGAGTTCGGGGAAGAAGCTGAGAAGGGGAGGTCAGACGAGTCCAAGTAATGGGCAAGTATTTCGATGCAATATTGTTACTACACTCTCGTTGATGGACCAGTACCGTTCGACTATCTACTGTCTATCACTTAGCTTCTGTGGCGTCTGCACTCTCTGCCTTC
Source organism: Chalciporus piperatus (assembly GCA_038093975.1). Taxonomy (NCBI): domain Eukaryota; kingdom Fungi; phylum Basidiomycota; class Agaricomycetes; order Boletales; family Boletaceae; genus Chalciporus; species Chalciporus piperatus. Next base: position 184,967 of record JBBPTG010000014.1, read on the forward strand.
TTTTTCTTCTTGTTCTCCCGCAATGGCTTCGTCAGGAGACTCTTGAGCTCCTCATCCTCCAGCTCCTTCTCGGTCTTAACCAACTCTGGTTTGTACCAAATAGGAGGGTGCGTGATCAACAAGGGACCAGCAGGGGGAAGTGCGATGGTGAAATGGAATGCAGCCACGAACGTGTTTGAAGGAGTGTATCTATCAGACGGATTCAGAAAGACATCGCTTGGACGTTGAGAACGATCACTTACATCACCTCGTATGGTTTTACGAGGCCGTGAGATACGGCCTCCTGAAGACCAAGTCGGGCTCTCTTTTCGTCTTCCAATACACGGATGTTGATGGGGAAGGCACCAGCCTTCTTCTGCATCTCCGAAAATACAGCGCGGGAGTTCTTCATCTTTAATTGATACGTCACCGCCCCTTCCTTCTGATAAATAGTCGTTCTTGAATCCTCAATGCGTGCCTTGAATGGATGTCACGGTCTAAGATCGCCTCCCGGTGATGACTCTAACATACCTTGCCATCTTCCCCTGACGAAATGAGGATATCAACGCCATACACTTCATCCTCCGCGAAAGTAACCGCCTCAGTGTCCCGTCTTTGGGTTTCAGTCGGGTTCAGGATGATACGCTTCTTCCCGTCCATCACGTTCTGAGACTGTTGACATGAAAGCATGCCTGCGCAGCAATCAGCACGAAATCCGCAATCTCGATAGCACGCCGATCAATTCCTTACCTTCTACCGGCTTACAGTCCCAAGCGGTAGCAACCTTGGAGACCGAATCGGTCACGGTCCAGTTCTTGTTCCCAACTTTCACCAATCTCATCGCAGCCTCTGCAGCGTGCCAAGCAGCCTTGAGAACGTCTGCGCGTCTTCCTGTCACGGGATTTTGTTCGCTTGCCCCGACAATGATCGTTTCTGCACTGATCGCCGAAAACCCGTCGATATGAGCTCCGATGTGGATTTTCACAACGTCGTCTTTGGCCAGGGTTTGAGAAGAAAGTGGATCTGAGCTATATTATGATATGTAGATTCAATCAGCCAGCTCAAGGCGGTCGAGCGATCGAGGGACGTACGCGAGAGGGGAAAAATGGGCAACGGCGTTGTTGACCGAAATACACGTCGGGAAGGCGATGCCTATATCACCGACGCCATAAGACAAAGGTACGGAAAGAGGCAAGGATGTGCATTCATACCCTTTGGAACCTTGACACCCTTGACAGCCTTGTTGTACACAGCACCAGTACCTTCCTCGAGCAGTTTGTCCCCCTCGACGCAGAGATCGATGATCTTGGCCCCTTCCACAGAGAGCCCGACGAGCTTTTTCATAACCTCGTTAACGATGTCTCCGGCCGCCTAGATTTAGGATGTGATTAGAGGTCTAACAAGCTGATGGACGACAATTTTTGTGAATCGTCTGAGCGTACTTTGTACTTGGTCATATCGGCCTCCGATATCAATCGGGGCTTTTCAACTGGCTTTGGTGCTTCTGAATCGGCCATGGTTATGCGCGTCGAAGAGTATGAAAATGGTCGTGCGGTAGCGCAGTGGTTTTGTGAGGCTGCAGCTGTGGATGAAGGCAGTCCCGATTTGGTAAATCTAGGCGTACTTGCAAAGCAAGTCACCGGGTACATGTTCGCCGACATGCCTACAATACTACTGTACATTTGGATGCGGGGTTATCGTGCCCTAGAGTAGATATGCGTCTAAATGTTCGCCAAATTTCGTCCCAGTCCCGCAATCGTCACCTGTGTGCCCAATCCTAATCCCTGGTATCAATCATAATCAAATCATCCGAGTTCTCTGTTCGTAATGTCCTCGTCCTTTAAAGCAAACGAAACCGCGTAGTCTCCGGCATAGTTCGAGGCCCTCGTCGTATTCAGGTTCATCATTTATCGTAGGCAATGAATTAAACCAGACACGCCACTCAGGTGGCTTTCCGGATGGTTCATTCCAAGACAATTCTGATTGAATGCTTCCTCGTACAGAGGTACGATCTGCCATATCACTGGATAACGTTTCACAGTTAGGATCGCCATAGAAACCAAGTCCACGTCACTTACTTTTCCCAGTTGATCCAATCACGCTCGAAATAATCCCGCAAAGGATTTGCTGTCGATTGTGCTCGGTCAAAATGCTTTTTGAGGTACTTTTCTTGCGCCGTTCTCACGAGGGAAGGAATGCAGGGATCTTGCCCATATAGCCTCTCGTAAGCCTCCCATATGGATTCTTTGCATGCCACTATGGTCCGAACATTTCGAGCTAGATGCATGGAGGCCCACGACGACACACCCCTGTGGGAAGATCCCCGGCTCGACGCGAGCGTGCTTTCGTCATCCGATTCCGGGAGGGTCGCTGTCAATGTTCGGAGCTCGAAGAGGGTATCAGGATCAATCAGGCCCGGAAGTCCGCTGGTCGGTTGGGTACCTCGCCTCAACGACGAGCTCGGTGGAAGAGGAACCTCGAGTGGTGGGTGCGATCGTATCTCTTGGAACCATGCACCGAGGTGGAATGGCAAGACAGAGACGAGGTTCGGAGTTAGGAAACTGTCGCTTAGCATTTCATCCCACGCGCGTTTGAGTCTAGAGTGATCTCGGGGGTCTGGAGGTCTGTGGTACTGCTGATCCGTACCACGCATTGATAGGGGAAGCGAGGATGAAGAAGCTGCGGAATATAAGTCCACATGGCTACATTTAGAGCTTGACGGGGTTATAGAAGGATCCGACTTCGTATACTGATTTGATACCGCAGTATTTGAGCTTCGCGGGGAGCTGTTTGCGGACGAGCGGCCAATCACCGGCGCCATATAGGGTGACAGCTGAGACGGGAATATAAGGTCTTCTTCAATAATCTTGTGCTAGGGTCAGGCAAAACATGTCAAGTGTGCGAACTTGTCGCGCACCTCTAGAACACCGTTTGGGCTCAGGATACGCGAAACATCCTGAAAAAAACATCCGATAAGGGCATTGAGCAAGTTACGAACAGGCTGATAATTTACCCCGAGTACGTATCCCCACTATCAATTGCTTAGCAACGGACAGCAGGTGAGAACGTTGCTGCAGACCCACCTCATCTTCTGGGATATGCAAACCCATACGAACCATCCTTACGAAGTCGAATTGGCCATCCAGAAACGGTAGACCTTCTAGTCTGATCGAGACGGATCAGCACAATCGGCAGGAACACGGAGCAGGGACATGTACAAATTTCCATGTACCCATTTGAGCCGACGGGAGAGGCTCTTGTCCAGAATACTGAGTCTAGGTTGAACCGGTTGTACATCGAAGCCGACGACCATGCTGCCCTAGAAATAAAGCGTTAGCCAGTGATTACTCCCAATCGGAAGTTATCCATACCTGCCACTGCCTGGCAGCTTCAATTGCCCAGAGGCCGCGACCACATCCCAAATCGAGAACAGTGGCAGGAGGTCCGTCGAAAGTGTGAAGTGTCAATCTCTTACAACAGTTTGTTATGAACATATGGTCCCAGTGGTCACTGCGAGAAACAAAATCAGCGAGCAGGACTTGCGAGTGGACGTGTGATGACTCACAAGTCTACAATGTCATTTGTATATTTCAGTGGGGAAATGATTTCGCCGGTTTGTCGTCGGTGTACCGGCTCTCTGGGTAATCGTTCGTCAAGGTCCTTGACATAGGTAGAGATCATTATGGTCATGCTTATGGCAAAGGCAAGCGCATCAAAGTTGCTGTGGGGAGGAGGGTTGTGGTTGAGAGTTCATACGAGGGAGAGACATTGATACGCACAAGTAGGGTCTTGATAGTAGCTAACCCCAGAACGGTCAAGAGGTGGTATTTAAGACTTCCCCAGGGAAGCTAACGAGAAGGGTAATGGAATGAGGCAACTTGCCTAAATACGATGGTAGGGATCGCCCGCAAAATTTTACTGCATGTGACGTTGCATGATGGCAGCACCTTCTGATCGCCGGGGACCTTTATAGTAAATTTCTACATTCGCAACCGCAGGGCCAACAAGATTGATCCCGTCGCTTGACCGGGTTGACCGAAGTTGACCGCCGGTTTATCGGGGAGCAGTAAATTGAAAATATACGCGTGCGCTGTCCAGGGTCTGCACAGCCCAGCCGAACTAGGACTTTATTTCCGGGGTCTCTCGCTCGGGAGTGATCGCATCTTGTTGCCACTGTCCTCGCCCCAAACGCCGATGAACTCCTCGTCCTCAATGCGCCTCGCCAAAGGCGTCCTTACCGCCGCAACGCGGCGCCAGACCCTCAGGTCTGTGCGCTACCGAACCGCCTCAACATCCGCCCTCCACGAAAAAGATCCCCAATTGGGTGACTACCCCGACCTGCCGTTCAAATCCGACCAGACCCTCCCCCCAAGAGGCTGGTGGGACCAGCAAATGAGGCGGAATTTTGGCGACCCAGTGAGTATTCACGTCCCCACGTGTCACGTATGTCGTGATTAGCTGTTCAGTGGCTGACCATGTGGTCGCTAGGTTCACGAATATGAGGAGGTGCTCTCTATGTGGGGACCTGATATCCCGGTTGTGCCACCTCAAACAGCTTTGTTCCAATTTACCCTGGCCGCTTCGGCATTCGTCGGCTTTGCTTTCCTATGCAAGTACGCACTCGTGCCGGAGAGACCCACTGTTCCACGCGAATACCCGTACTCCGGTCTCGTGACGGAGCTAGGCGGCCTCGAGGAGAACAAGGTAGGCTCACACCTTGATAGACCCGGTCAAGTATTAACCGTATGCCAGGCGAGAGAAGAGACCGAGGATGATGAGTAAGAAGCTGTGTAGCAGCATGCGGATGTCCTTCGTTTGTGTATCCCATGGTCCACCTGTTAGAGAACTTCTTGGAAGTTCCCCCAACAAACGGAGCTCGTTACTTATTTTTGTGCTCGTTCCAGACCCGGGCAAGTCACTTGCATCACATGCCAAACACTAGCACCGGATAAAACCATCAGAACTTGCTCGAGAACACCGATCTAGAATGTATATATGGGCTAGCACTAAGACTAAAATCTGACAACTGGATCACGAGGATTCTTCAGAGACATCTACTTCCATTGTTCTCGCGGTTCCTGTTCGGGGGCGAAGTTGGACCGCAAGGGGCCTCGATGGGATCAAATTAGCTGGAACACCATCGCCGCCAACAAACTCGTCCGCGCTCCCCTCACCGCTAGAGTCTGAACCGCGCTTACGAGTCTCAGCGTCGGTCCTCGAGGGGTCAGATGTCGCTGTACCCCTGGAACCCATAGTCTTGCGCTTAGCACTAGATCTCTTTGGACCTGTCTTCCCACCCACATCTTCGCTTCCTTTGTTTGTTTTCCGGCGCTTTTTCTGGGGCGCAGTTTCATCCTCGGAAACAGAATCACCATCTTTAGAAGGTGCAGGTGACCTCATGTTTGGACCTTGCATTTTTGCTCGCTCTTTGCGGAAATCTGTGACAACTTGTTGCAATCGCTTGCTGGCGTACGCTTGTCGTCTCCGTGGAGCATATGATCCGGCTCCCGAATCTACATCCAAAAAGTTGTTCAGATTTCCTTGTCTATTTGCAGAAGTGGCCTTGAAAATGCGAAGGTAATCAGAATCACAATCTATCTCCGTACCGCGGAAATCCTACCTGGGTTTGCCTGCTCATCTTCTGGATTATCGGTAAGAGTAGATCGTCAACCTTGGGTTGATTCCAGTTTAGTTCATCGTGCAAGAAGCTGGGTTCACGATCAGTGAGCATTTGATGCTTCTCATGGTCAATGACACCCACTGTCGGAGTGCATCAAGATCGGGCATGCCCCACTTAAAGGGTTCCTCCGACGAATCCACGGTGGGGTGATAGTAGGCATCTCTCTGAAGCGACGTTCGATGAGAAAGGAAAAAACAACGACGGGGATGTCTACTTGCCACGAGAGCGTTTGGCCAATCCGGGTGAAGGTAAAGGTCCCTGAATTTCTTTTTCTGCGCCTCTGTCAGTACGTGGACCCCTGTGGACCCCTAGAAAATTCCAGGGTGAGGAACGTACAAATCGCTTTCTGAACTTGGTAAAGTTGTCATCTTCCAGGTCCCGGCCGCTCTGAACCTTTGTCCACCAATCCTTGAATTTATGAAGTCCGTCTTCACCGGGAAACTCCTTCATAAGCTCCATAGCCACCACTGGTCCCACTCCAGGCAACCCTTCAACGTAATCACTGCCCAATAGGTACGCCAAGCGGACGAGTGTGTCCCGCTCGAGGCCAAGTTCCCGGGCTAGATCAGATAACAAAAAACACTCGACCGTTTTTGATTGGTTAAACATGTTTTTGTAGACCCGCATCCCCCCAAAGAGGAACACGTCAGAGTCATCGGTGATAATACCGTCCACAAGCCCTAAGGAGACAAGTTCTGCACACTGTGCCTCTGCTTCCATTGGGGCGGTGATATACGGGATGCCGAACAGACGCAGCATAAGCTGCAGGTCCATGATTGTTAGCACGATCAGTAGAATGCTAAAAATACAAGAACGAATGCATACCATTATCTGGGATATCATGTGCTGCGTTACATCCTCAGAATCACGCATAGCCGCTTTCTTCTGTCGATTCAGCTCCCTGATCTCTTCATCAATTTCGTCCCTGACGGTGTCCAGATCCTTCCCTTTGACCTGGGAGATAAACCGAGCAAACTCTCCGGCTTCTTGATGGGGATCCATCTCCTGGGCGGCGTCCCAACTTTCCTCCTTGTCCTCTCGACGTCCCGCAATAGATTCATCGTTGGCTGAAAGTCCAGCAACGGGGGAAGGGGACCGGGACCATTCGATTGCTGAGTGATCACTGTCTTGGTCGGCCTCGTCTGCTACGTGGATTTTAGAGGGAAATGCCGACGAGCTCGGAAATGATGCTCGAGGTAGGTCAAATGATACATGGTGCTCACGGTCGTTTCCGTTCATTGGCGGAGGTGGAGATAGCGCTGGAGGGAGAACATTACCCGGAGTGGTGGTGATCAATTCGGTCATGACTACTTCTTCCATATCGTCGTCGGCGTCCGACTCTTCAGGAGATTGAGCAACCGGTCCAGCGGACGCTTTGTCAATGGATACATCGGGAGGAGGCGATGGCTCTGAGGGGGCCGACAATGGTGGTTCTTTCCAAAACTCCACAGCATTGATGCCTTCGGTGTCATCTCGATTGGTGGGTCGCACCGAAGACCCTGTCGTTTGTAAGGGGGACGTTTGCGGCAATAACAATGAAGGAGTTCCGAAGAACGATGATTGGGTGATATGCTCTGCATAACTGCCAGACGACCTGCGCACAGGACCGGCACCCGCGATTGACAATGCAGTTTCGAGTCGAGATGGAGATGCATATAGATCATCATCGTCATCATACATGTCGAGTTGCCCAGGCGAAGGTGCAGCAAATGCTGGGGGAATACTCTTGCTGGACGAAGGCTTCGCGGAGTGTACGTGTGTCGGTGACAATGGGCGGTTGGCATGGTGGGAATCAAGCGAGGCCTGGATAGCTACAGCAAGCTCTGGGTCCTCTTCCTCCACCTCTGGAGGACGAAACCGAGGTAATTCATCGTCATCCTCCAAATCAAACAACGGCCGTGGTCTAGCACGGTGCTGTACAGGCTGGGACCCCATGGATGCCCGGGACCGCCTATTGATTGCAGACATCGCCATCGTTCGCTGGTACTCCCGGAGATCGGGGTCATATGGGGTGGGATTTGGTCTAAATATCGTCATCAGTACACCCGTACCAGCATTCATCGAAGATATGACGTCGCACATGCTGACTTCCTCCATCTCCATATCGCTGTCACTGTCGCCGTCATCAACGGGAGGCCGATTATCTTGATCTATCTCGATGGGTTTCCCCCGTGTACCTTCGTCACGTATGCCAAGAATCCAGCCACCATCTGTGCCTTCGTTCTTAATTAGAAGATACTCCCTATTGCGTTCACTTGCGATGCGAACGGGAATCGTGATATGAGCCTTCCCGATACTGTCGGTCGTCATAAGAAGTTGTTGAGTGAGCGCATTACGTTGTTGTAAATTCTTGATCTGCTCCCTCGAAAAGTCCAATGGGGTACTGGCTTTCCTTAACATGTTCTGTAGCCGCTTGTATGACGTCTGTCTTGACTTCAAACGAAGATCTCCGACGATCTCATATTGCACTTCCGTTGGAAGCTCGCGAAAGGCGGGTGATGCGACATCCAAATCTTCCGGACGCATTTCTTCGATGAAAGCCCGTAATTCCTCTTCTGTGGCCAGACGAGGATCGGGTGCATGTGTTCGCGTAGCTTTCGCAACTCGCTCCTCCATATCAACCTCTGGCAATTTGTATGGATCATGGTCGTGGAAACGGTTCTTCTTCTTTGAAGACGAAGGTGAAGCTGGCGCGTCTTTCTTCTTCGCTGGTGTCTTGGGCACCGAGCCGTCGATGTCCTCGAGATATATGGTGTCCTCCTCGAGAACGACGGGTCCAGAAGGCGCCTTTTGTTTACCCTTGAAAGACGGCGGGCTGGCACGCAATTATGAGCGACATGCAACGAAAATATTCAGACAGATTGCATACTGAGATGCCTGAGCATGGGTGAGAGCCTCTCGTCTCAATTGCGCAGCAAGCAGCCTTTCAGCGATCTTGGCATGACTAGCAGCAGCACCACTCTTCCTCTTCTTGCGCTCAGACTAAACACGAACGTCAGAAACCGTCAAAGGTTGTGGACAAGACACCGAGCCACGTACGATCGTGTTCCGTTTCAAAGCCGGTGCACCTCCATCAAAGACGAACACTGGGCGTATGCCGTAGAACAGCAGTTTGCAGATACGACGAAGAAAGCCCAGGACGTGCGCGTTCACGAGAGCGCGACCCTCCTTGTCGCGCATAGTGGCTTGGAATTGGTAAATCCATATGCTGGAGTCGATGGCTAGGGCCTTGCCCTCGATGGTTTCAAGTCTTTAAACGTCGTGAGTGAGAATGTGGTACCCCTATGAGACATGCATGCGCACGGAACAGGACGGCCAACGGGGGCAAGAAGACTCCAGAGAGACTTGACACCCATCCTTCATGAGTAGCTCGGTTCAGTGTTAGGACATTGACCGTCGTTGGTAATAGATGACCAAGCCCCGAGTATGCCATTATTGAGTCGCGTCGCGTCTCGGACCCAGTCAAGGTGAATTGGATCGCCATCCGAGATACAAGTCAATCAATTCTAATAGGACGCAGTGACGATCGTATCAACCATAACTACGACACGAACTGCCCATAGCAGAGATTAAACTGAGATGAGATGAGTGCTAAAGTCCATGGAAACCAGAGCCAAATGAGATACCAGGCGAAAGACATTGAATCAAGGTCGTAAAACTCATAAACATGAAAAAAGGAAGACATAGTCCATGCGACAAAGGTCGCGAGCACTCAGGTTCTAGGGCTGTCACGAGAACGGTCAGGAGCATCCACCGGACGTGGACCAGCGGGTGATCCTTGTCCAGCGGAGCTGTTGCGTGACGAGTTGTTCCCAGGGCGCGAAGGACCTCCGAGAGGACCAGGTGGTCGAAGGTCTTCCATGTTGTTGGGTGAGAATCGTGCGTCGAAAGCAGAACCACCTGTCATCTGCGGCCCCATACCACCCATTCCCGGCATTCCACCCATCATGCCCATGTTGCCCATACCACCCATCGGCATCGAGCCCATCATCTGCGGCATTCCCATCATTGACATCCGAGGATCGAATCCCATTCCACCTCCGGTCATCATGGGCGCCATGGGTGACGGACCATGCATACCGTCACCGACATGTGACCCAGCGAACGCCATCATAGCCTGCTGGTAGGCTGCTTGGGCTGCCTGTTGCGCTGCGAACATATAAGGCTGACCACCGTATCCAGGCATCATACCCGGGTATCCCATGAAACCTCCAGTCATCATCGGGTTGGCCGGCGCCATCATGGGTCCTGTCCCAGTCATCATCGGGTTCATCCCCATCATCATCGGGTTGCCCATCATCGGATTCATGCCCATTGGGAATTGACCTCCAAACATGCCGGATTGAGCCATCTCAAGCTGTTGGCGCTGGAGCTCATCCAATTTGCGCTGACGGTCTTCAGCCAGTCTCTTCTCTCGTTCGCGTTCCGTCAATGCTGCACCGACACCACCTTCACGCTTCCGCTCGCGTTCGTGCGCGGTGATGGCCCCAAGCAGACCGGTTTGAGGCGGTGGGGGTTTGTTTGGAACATTGATCAAGGATGCACCAGTTTCGCGTGCAAGCTCCTCCTGCCGTTTTGCGGAGCGATCTTGTTTATCCTGCATGCCCGCAGAGAGCAGACCATGAGGTGTGAATGCTTTGGTCATACTGACGGATGCAGGCTCCAACTGGACGAATGTATCCCTTGACATCTGCGTCGGAACATCCGGTGTCTGATACATTCCAGGTTGACGATTGGGATCAAGCACTTGCGTCCAGATAGTGTGTCGTGGTGGTGTCTGCTGGGGAAGGTCGGAGAGATAACGCGGTGGAATGCCTTCTTCGGGGGTCCGCGAAAGGTGTTCACTAGCAAAACGTCGTTGAGGTGGCGTCGCGCCAAAGTAGTCATCAGGCCCGCCAGGTGTACCTTATTTAAACCATGAGTTAAGCCTTACATCATCGAAAACGAAACCAAAATTTACCTTGTGTTTGCGGTCTCGGAACAGACGGAAGATTACGTGGATGGCGTAACTGAGCATATGGGTTGGCATCAGTCGCAGTCCCAAGTTCAGCTGGTGATGCCGTGCGGCTCAGGGGACGAAGAGGAGTTCGGGCAGGCGTGACTGCTGGAGGTGGCGCTGGACTGGACCTCTGACCAGATGTTTGCGATGGTCGTTTGCTGCTCGTCGAGGGCTCAGCATCAGAATCAGAATCAGCATCGTCGTCGTCTTCTTCCTCCTCCTCCTCCTCCTCTTCCTCCTCTTCTTCATCACTACTCTCATTCCAACCAGTGGCTCGCGCACCTGACCCACGTTTTCCGTTAGCTCTCCCAGGCCTGTGAACGGCAGCTTGATGCGCAGCTTGTTGTGCCTGTAACCTCGCCTTACGCTCCACAGCCTGCTTTGATGGTGCGAACGTCGATCTGTACTGTGCAGCATTTTCAGAGCTCCCTGCAGCTGACGACATCTCTGCTTGTTGCGGCGAAAGTTGTGAGCGAGGTGATGGTGATTGTACGGCATCTCTTGTGGACGTGTCCGGCATGGGCTGTTGCGGAGGTGCGGGTGGAACCGCAGGGTTCGCGTCCAGGAACGACAACGCAGCAAGTGCATCCATATTCACGTCCTCCACCTGAGCCCGTTTCTTGGATGCAGGCGCAGCCTGGGGTGGACCATTGTCGGACATGGTGTCAGTGTCGCTGTCGGGCACCCTGTGAAGATGTTGCGGCTCAGGTGAGGAGACTGATGAAGCATCCGGATGTAGTGTTCGGCTAGCGCCGCTACCCTTCAGAGCACGTGCACCGGAAGGTTTCCGGCCCAATGCTGCCAGGGAACCGCTAAGCGAGGGCTCTCCGAGTGCACGTCGTGCAGGGGACGGCGAAACTGCACCTGAGGGTGCTTGCGGCCAGCTGGCCTGAGAATCGTGTTCTGACGTGGAAGTTGAATCCGACCTCTCTGAGATGGTAGTGGGTATGCGGCGTGGTGGACGTGGTTTCTCGTCGAGCTGCTGCATGTAGAAGAGCGCGTCCGAGAGCACATTCTCGGAATCGTGAGACGCTTGTTGCTGGACAAATTGTCGGGTATGTGATGGGATCTGTGACTGTGCAGGTGGCGACGTAGGTTTATCGGGTACAGGAGGAACGGCATCTGAGCCACGGCGTATGAGCGATCTCGCTGGCGGAGGAGAGGAAATATATGGTGTTGGCTGCATGCCTTGAATAGATGGTAGGTCCTTTTCCAACAGAGAATGAGGAGAAGTCAAAACGGAGAATGTAGGTGAACCGGGGGGAGATCTTGTAGACCTTCTAGTATTGAGAGATCCTGGAGATTGGATGGCTGAGACTGGGTTGCTGGGGTTAGGTGAGTGCATTGACACGCTCGAGTTACTTGAGAACGAGGGTGATTCGGGCGATCCCAACGGCGAAAATGGTAACCTGACACCCATGATTTCAACACCTGGGCTGATCTCGTGAGGTTTCGTCGGGACATTTTCTGTACTTGGCGACAATTTCGAGTCAGGTCGGGACCCCGTACCCCTGCCGAGAGAGTCCCCGCTGAGCTTGCGGGACGATCCCCTAGTTGGGGGAGGACTTGAGGCAGTAGACTTCCCAGGCGTTTCGCTACCTTCTATGCTCTCTTGTAGGACAGAAGCAGCAACCGCCATATAAGCAGCAAGGGTCGCATTCTCGTCCGACTCTGAATCATTGGATTGCGCTCCGTGTGACTGATCACCTGACACCGAGGGACCTGCTGGGCGGACCAAGTCGGTAGCTGTCTCGCGAGCGCTATTGAGCTCCGTGATGGGAGTGAGTGTGCGACCAAGAGTGGGATCCATGGAACGAGGCAAAGGCTGAGTTTGTGAAGATTGACCCTCAAAGCCCAATGAAGGCAGTTGGGGGGGTTGTGATGGCTGCCCATCAGTCTGACCAGCGGGAGGCGGTGGCAGAGGGTGTTGCTGAGAAGGTGGTGCTGTACCTAGCGAGACGGGAGGGAGGGAAGGGAGACCGTCCGGTCGTGACTGAGGATCAGCCCCTCGCATTCGTTCAAGCAGTACATTCAGAAGACGAGAGCGAATTGCAGATGTACGTTCATCCCTTGCGTCCATTATTTCTGCCAGCTCTCTGTCCAGGAAGAGAAGCTTCAGGGACAGGTTAGATTAAAGTTAATGAAACTGGGTGGAATCTTACATCTCGAGTCGGTCCGACGGGGTAGGCTAACAGCATGGATAGTGGGTCCCGAGGATCCCATGAATAGGATTTGGGCCGTCCATAGAGCTCAAATGCATCGTGAAGGGCTGATGCTCAAATCAGCACGTGAACATGTCTAGAGGATGGAGACGTACCAACAACCCACTTCAACATCTCGGAAGGCTGAGTATTACCAGCCTCGAGCTCAGGCATGACGAGTAACCATCCTTCCCGCCCTCTCATGCCACCCGCCGTCTCCTCCTCGCCAAGCAAACCTTCAAGTTTCATCAAGGTGCTCCGACTGATCAACTCCGGACGCTCGGGATATACAGCGAAGGCCTGGGTCACGTTTTTGAACGTCAGTAAAGCCTTCTTTTTATCTTTCGGTTTCTGTGATGCGTAAAGCGACAATATAGGGCGCGGTGGTAGGTCTTCACTCTCCCGAGAAAAGAGAGTCGATACGCGCCTCTTGCGGGCAGTATTCGTGTTATAGGGACTGTCTCCGTAGGAAGGACCAGTAGCATCAGTTTGAGACCCGGCGGACACCACCATCCACATGCGTTTCCAATCGGTTTGCCCAGCGACGCGAATACGAACCCAGCCCTCCACGCGGCCACGGCGCAGAGTAGATCGTGTGTCCTTGCCTGCGTAGAATCCGTCTGGTTATTGGAATGTCTAATCACACCCGAGGAAAACGTACCATCAGGCAGCGTTATTCGTATCAAGTGGGCCGTATATATTTCCTCCAGTCGTGACTTCTCCCAAGCGGAAAGTCGAAGAGCAGTTGCCCACGATATCAGAGCAGGGGTTGAGGGACAGCTCAACAGCAAAAGATTTGAACCGGCAGTGTTGAGGGTAAGTACGTTTGTATATTTTTGGGGAGGCTGGCCTTCGGTAGCGGGAACAGTGATGGAACCGAGCACTTGGACGAACTAACGACAGATCGTGGGCTCAGGAACATAGATATCCGGAAGCTAAGACACTCACAGCATCAGTCGTGTTGAAATATGTTGGTGGAACCTCCCGTCCTTGCTTATTTGCCTCTTCGACCTCACGCATGTCCCATGTACTGAGGGTTGTCCCACCAAGCTGTGCCCAAACCTCGACCCAACCATCATCCTTGGTTGGCTTCTGACCATCTGGAAGCCTCTCGAGACGCTTTCTGACTGGACCGGAGAAGTACACCTTCCGGGCATGGGCAAGTGTCAACTGGACGACTGAGCGGATTTCGGGGTGAAGAGGAGGGGGTGCAGAGTGTCCACCAGTCAATGAGCTCCTACGGATGGTAGATGGCTGTGGCTGGTCTGGGAGAGAACCCGTTGGGCCAATTGACTTTGATTGGCCCATTGGTGGCGCAGGAACGCCGAAGTCAGTTGCCTGTCCACCGTTTGGGTCACTGGGCCGTCTGTTCTGGGTTGTGGATGGAGGGTTTGATGGTTCTGGTTCTCGCTGCTGGGACCTGTTGCGAAAGGAGAAGAATGAAGAAGTGCGGGCATGAGATTGAGGTAGAGGAGACATTGATGGCCGTTGCTGCGTGGGCTGGTGGTGGTCGGTGGGGTTCATATCTCGTGGCTGGGTGGTGTCACTTGGGGGGATGTGCTGGTCTGGTTGTCGTGCTGGCAGGTCGTGAATCTCGCCGGCTCTGCTTGGGCTGGCCCGGGCTTGTCTGAGCTGCTGTAGCTCTGCGGGTGAAATAAAACCACGGTTACGACTGTCCCACTGTGGGCTCGAAGACGCCAAGGGGGGCGAAGACATCAGTCGAGTTGAGACCAACAGCACTAGCAAGTTCAAGTACTGTTCGAGAGATCTTATTATGAGTCGTAATGACGACCAGTATTACGACCACTAAAATAACTTGGTCCACTTCTTACTCAGATCAGCACTGCCAGCCAACTGCCAGCTCATAGTCTGTCTGGCTCTACCTGCCACATGGATCGGCCTACTACAATCATCTTCAAACTGCTGATCGCCTTCTCCGCGGCGATGGTATTGCAAAATTTCTTGGTATGTACTGACATCTGGATCCTTCGATCGGCCGTCCATCGCCGTGAGACTCACTGGGACGTGACAGCACTTTCCTATTCCCCCTCGGCTGTCAATCATTGCAATCGTCTTCCAAAAGTGTTCAAATATCTAAACTCCAAGTCTTGTCTCCAGCATACGAAATGGGTTTACCACCTAATGATACCTTCCGTTGAAGTAATGTGTGCTCATTACCATGACCGTGATAGCAGAAGGTCATGTTACTTGTCTTGTGCCGATATGTGTCAACTCTATCGCAAAACGTCTCATTAAGAACCTGCGAGCGATATTTAGTCGGGTGTCCTGTATATGTCCGCACCTGGATGATAACCAATAGGCGACCTTAGGTCTCGGGCTCGCGAGGGTGACTAAACGTATGAATTAACTAAGCAGGAAGGGTATTGTCCATGTTCAAAGGACTGATGCTAGGGTGTTTTCCCCTGATTCGGCACTTCTACGCGGGGAGCATGCTCGTAACCTTCAAACCCGAGCGATTTCTGCACAACGTCATCTGCTGCGTCTGGTTCGAGATGACCTTGAGCGTTTCGGCGCGCTCTGGGTTATAGGTTGACGTCAGCAACAAACCACGAGTTGGAAATAGGAGTGCTGTACCTGAAAAACGTGTAGCTCAAAACGATATCATCTATATGCCGACATGAAGGATCATCGAGCATATCCTTGTCGATGAAGAAAAGCAGGGGCATGTCGATTTCTTCGCCCGCAAGAAGTTTTTGCTCCTCAAAGCAGAAGCACTCGACTTTTGAGAAATAAGGTGCGACCTGACACGCACGACCGCATGAGTGAGGATTCCCTTGGCTATCTCTCTTATAACACAAGGATGAGATGACACACCCGATCTGGAGTCACGTTGTATGTTGCAATTCCGATGATATCTTTTTTGCTCTCATTCCTGGCTTTGTAGAATGCTAAGCTGGATTCACCTGGCAGGACGTCAACGAATTTTTGCTGCGGGGAGAACTTCCAAGGTAGCATTTCTGAGCGATCTGCGTTAAAATGAACACGAATCCGTCGGGCTCCTTCGACAGGTACAAGACGAGAGGGATCAAAACGGTCTGACCCTTTTGAGAGGACGGAAGGAGTTCCGGCAAACCCAGTGGCCGCACAGAACATGCGGTAGAGGGGCACGGCCGCATAGGTCACACCGAGTGCCAAAACGATCTGTTGGTACGCAAATGAGCCAGTATACAATGTCATCTCAGGATGCGTACAGCGGCGGTACTATACATGAGCAGATTGCGGTTCCGTGTTGCGTAGAGCTGTTGTCGTCGTTGGTGTTGGCGGGCGAAGCTGGATGCAGAAGGGCGAGAGGTGTCGGATGAATTGGTGGACATTGGAGCTCTGAGGGACGGTCTGGTGGGCTTAGATGATGTCCTCAGGATATGCGAATGCTGCATCCATGAGTGCAGTCCTACTTGCCGCGTGTGAGCAACGCGACATCGGGGAAACAACATCTGTGAACTGTTAGCAATGGCCGAGAGGGACAATAACTACTTGCTAGTGCTGAACGCGACGGTCCAAGAGCCCTCCCGAGCATACTTGACATCGACATCGCGGTCGCGAAGAAGAGACTGTACTTTGCCACGTGACTATAGTGGACCTGCTAATGCGGCGCGTTTACTCCTACGGTTATTAACTTCCTCATTCCTGACCATGTCGACGTCCAAGTCAAACTCAGATCCTCAACCATCCTCCTCGTCGTCCGGTGCCTCGTCGAGTAATACCAAAACGGATACAGAGATAGAGGAGTTGCTTTCTCGCGAGGCGTCAGCCTTTCAGCGCGAACTCGAGGTGGAGAGAATACTCAAGGCATTCAAGCTAAAGTAAGCACTACATCTTATCAACTCGTCGCCTTTCTTGATGTTACTCTGTCACCCAGTCCGTACGATATCATTAACCTCGATGAGACCGCAAAACCAGAGGACATAAAGCGCAAATACCGACAACTGTCTCTTTGTAAGCACAACCCCTCCCACCACACTAATTCCCCGCAATTGAAACAAGAGCATGCTGACGAAAATGACACTTTCACCCCTCGCCTGATCGTCGGAATCCTATGCATGGGTTGCGCCTTGTGTATTGGGTCCAATCACTTGTACGAATACGTACGTTATTCTATGCACAGTCATCCATCCTGACAAGACCCCCCACCCACGTGCTTCAGATGCATTCGATATACTCAAGAAGGCATGTCCCGCTTCATTCCATCATCATATCATACTCCCAAGGTCACTGACACTATTTAATAGGCTGAAGCTGAATTGTCGGACACTGCTAAACGGGCGGAACTTGACGCAACTATTGCCTCGGCCCGCACAACCCTCCTTCGTTCACTCTCGTTGCCAACAGGCCTGACCGACGATGATTCACGCCTAAAGAACCTTGGAGATGACCCAAAGATGAAGGCACAGGGCCTGACAACGCCTTGGAAGATCATGCTCAAGGAGAAGATAAAGGAGATACTTATCGATGAGGAGGTTCGGAGGAGGAAGTGAGTGGAACATCTCCGTTTTATCTGGCGGAACGTGCTGAGATTATCCAGGGCTGTAAAGATGAATCTGGCTAACGAAGGCCTGGAGGCCCGTAAAAAGGAAGAGGAGGTTGCTACTAGGAAACGCAAGGCAGAGGAGGATAAAGCCTGGGAGGGTGAGTATTCTATCTACTCGCAATCCCGATTGTCGAGGCTTACGGTTTGGTTATCTAGAAACGAGGGAGACTCGCGTGGGTAGTTGGCGATCATTCAGCAAAGACTCGAAGAAGAAGAAGAAGACCAATGTTGCAATGCTTGGCTGAAACCCGTTCCCGCGGTCGGGGTGAGAGCTGGCTGGTTAGGAGTTGAATTTCAGGCGTTGCTAGATTGTTACCCTGAGTCCTAATTCTTGTTCCATCAATGCGTGTAATGAATAGCTTGGCAGTCGAAACTACAAGGACTCTTCAACCGCTAAATCATCGTGGTATAGGTCTTCAGTCAGCTTTCATACGTATTCGCCATTGCCACCAACTTCTGTGCTTTGTCCCTCGCAATTGCGATCAGAACCTCACTGCTTCCGTGCTCACGCGGCCTGCACCCCAGAAATTGATATCGATCATCTCCCTTGCTTCCGGCTCGGTTGTAGACTCGACCTCTGCTACAGTGCTCGTTGAACGCGACGTCGATTCTTCCAAAGACCTTTTCAGCCGCGGCTGTGATGTCTCCGGAGTTCTTCACATCGACTTTGACGACGAGGAGCTGAGTTAGGGGGTTATTGCACCCGGAGGTCGTCGAGGACGGAGGAGCTCTGATGCGTCACGACAGCGTCGTTACTTTCTTCCACTGGCACGAGCCTGCCTCGGAGATGGGTCACGCTATCCACGATCTACTTCACCAGGACTTGATACTCGCGATTTCATGGCACGACTGTGGTGGCTGATTTCGTGGAGGTTCCATCGACGATGCTAGAGAATTGGTAGGCCCGGCGGGGAATGGACCTTTAAACGATTCGACTCGGACTACAGCTGGTAATATCGGTCTTGGAGAAGATGTATAGCCTTAAGGTAAGGCAAGGGTATGGAGCGCGATGCATACGCGTGGGATTATCAGCCAGCTGCATTGCTCTGCCGGATAGGTTGCTCGTTACTGTCGACACGCGTACTGGGTACAAAGTTGACGTGACTAAAGGAAGCCTTAGTCGGAAATATCAACGAAATCCGAATCCTCGACCTCGACCTCATTCCTTCCTGTTGCGTTGCGTGCATGTCTCCGAGCACCTTCCAGCGGTCTACTACCACCATACTCATTGCTATCCGCTTCATTCTCCGATGACGAAATGACAATGAAGGATGGATCACGGGGTGGCCGACGACGCAACGGTTGAGTGGACGGTGGCATACGAGATCCGTTTGAACTGCTCAACGACGAGGAACCCGTACCCCTCGTGGAAGGTTGAGCGCGAGAAGGAGAAACGAGATGTAAAGTTCGAGATTTCGTACCCAGACCCGATCGGGACGGTGTCCCTTTCCCGGGTGCTGCGCGTGCACGGGTGCCTTCCACTCCAGCGGCGTTGCTCTTGGTTTTGCCCTTGTCGCTGGGGTTTGCGCCGAGAGCACCTTGTTCGATCTTTCCTACCTGTTCAAAGAACGACTCGTCGACATCCATGTCGAACGAGAGGTCATCGTAAGGGTCGGGGGAAGGCGGCCGTTTTTCCGACTGCGGCACAGATTTTGCAGCGGGTGGCCTCGCAGATGTAGAAGCTAGTTTCTTAATGGGGGCATTGGACGGTTCAGACTTGGTGTTCAGTTCTTGCTTGGGTAAGGGAGCAGGGGGAGGTGAAAGACCGATGTCGGGGACCGCTTTGGTCTTGGATGTGCGAGAGGCAAAGTAAGGGGACGTCTTAAGAGTAGAAGAGGTGGAGGGAGGGTTGAGAGTGGAAGAAGATGCAATCGTAGCGTTCGATCCGAAAGTTTGCTTCAGATTCGAGTTCAAAATGGTTTTTTCTTTAGGCATCAGAGGCAATTTAGGGGATGGGGGGCGCGCTGCTTGTTTGGGTGCAGGGAGTGCAGTCCTTTGCTTCGGTTGTATTTTCAGCCTCTCGATCTCCTTATCCATCTCGATCTCGATCTCACGTAATACATCAGGGTCTACGTCGTCGTCCACATACATATCGTCTAGGTCAGAGGGCGGGGATGGGGGCCGTGGTTGGGCTGCAGGCCGAGCCTGGTGTGTGTGTGCATCCTGTGCACGTACAGCTTGGGCTGGGGGAGGGTGGGGGACCGCTTGAACATCTATCTGTGGTTGAGCTGCGGGAGCTTCAGGCGGAGGATCTGGACGTCTGCGAACCAGTTAGCGAAGGGGTTGCATGAAGAGTAGAGAGAAAGGATTTGCATACCCTAGTCGTCGCCTGAGAGAGCTGAGGAAAACATGTTCACTGTGAATGTCGGAATCCTCTGTTCTGTAGCCCTTGAGGGTGACGTTCGAGGGTTCGAGGAAGGCGATGCCATTGCGAATTGGTGTTGATTTAAGGATCATCTGGCAAAGTTGCGGGGATGGATAATTGCAGAGATGGATGGGGACCTACCTTGTAACCGAGGGGCGTTTCGCCCAACACCAGTTGAGGGAGAGATCTGAACTCAATTGCCTTGAATGTAGTCGATCCATCGGAGAGTTCAAATCTAAGCATGCCACGAGGGAATTTGGGGACAGGGCCCTCATCTTCCTCTGGCTGATTTGCCTCTGGATTGGGATTGTCCCCCTGTGCTAGACCTAGGTCTGCACGATCGAGGATCGTCTGATGTGTATTTAGTAGACCGAATGCCGAGTGAGCTATGTCGGTGATGCTTTTGATCTCGACGAGGAGGGGTGTGGGACCCGTTGTTAGTTTCGGCCGATTTGTAGGGCGTGCAGGTCGTCTTACGCTCGAAGAACGAGGTTGATTTTGGTTCTGAGTGACGAGGAGAGGGTCAATTCCAGTCCCACGGACAGTTGAATCAGCTAGATTTGACTGCAAGAGCTGAGCTTCGACGTATTGACAGAACTGGTCAAAGTGTCTGGTCTGGTCGAGGTTGTGTTCTGCCGCGACCCAATCTGCACACTCTGTGAGCCATTCCTGGTCTGATTGTTGGTTAGTGGGACGTGGCCATGGTCGTGTACAGACCTGGTCTATTGCTGGTCTTGGATAGTTTTGTGTGATCCACGCTCTGATGCGCTGGTGGGTGGACATTGTCAAGGTATATAGATCACGTGGAGTCTAGCTTGGATGTGATCGACCATGTCCGTCAAAGGCTCCCTCGGCTTGAGGGTCCCGCCGATGCGCCTCCCTCGTCTGCCAGTTCCAGACTTGAAAAAGACACTCGAGGGCTATCTACGCTCAGTTCAACCAGTCCTACTCGCTGAGGAACATAACGGAGGTCCTGACTTTGCTACAGCTTACAAGCGACAACAATCACTCGTCGATGAATTTCTCGCCGGTCCAGCTCAGCCCGCACAGCTGCGGCTGATGGCATTGCACAAATTATCCAATCATAACTGGCTTGACGACAACTTTTGGGTGAAGAAAACCTACCACGAGTGGAGAGCACCTCTCCTCATCAATTCCAACTGGTGGCTTTCCTTCATAAACGACCCCGTTGTCCCACCGGACGTCGTCACAGATCCCGGAGAGGGTCTGACTCCTTGGCAAGTCAGAAGAGCTGCCCATCTCATATACGGCATCCTCGAATTCAGGAATAGAATGCGCTCGTGTGTCCTCTCCGTTTCTTTGTCCATTTTCCTGACTCCCAACTCCTGAGAGCAGGCATATTCGGTATCCCGACAACACGTCAACAGGTTTTGTTGTGCATTCCATTCTCATATCCTTTTACTTACCAGCCTCCTAGGTCTGTGGATGAGATATTCCGTTTCCCGCATATTCAATTACTGCCGTGTCCCCCAGCTTTCTTGCGATACCCTCACGGAACTTCCAACCTCCGAATCGCAGTGTGCATCTACAGTCACCGTCTTAGTACACGATTTCCACTACGCCCTCCGTGTCGTAGACCCAACAACGGGTGCACCATTCCACATTGACGAGATCGAGCGCGGTCTGAGAGATATTGTATCCGACGTGCTGCATCGCCGGCGTGAGTGTGAACGACCGTTGGAGATCGGTGTACTCACCGCAGATGAGAGGGATACATGGTCTCAGGTATGCGTACATGCGCTCTCGTTCCGATTCGTAATATATGTATGTTGAGATTTCCTTCAGAACTACTCCAGGTTGCTCCTTGCATCCGAAAGAAACAAAAGCTCATTCAAGGCAATTCATCAATCTCTATTTGTCGTTTCCCTAGACCACTGGCCCGCCCCTTCGGTACCTGCTGATGAACGTACCGAGAGCCTCCCTCTCACATACGAGTTCAATCGAAACTCTCCCGATCGTCCCATCTCTCAATCACCCAAGTCTATCCCGAATTTCCGTCCGACAGTTCCGTCCGATCTTCTTTCTCACCAGTACGCCATTCGCTCATCTCATTCGGCCCTCAACCGCTGGTTCGATAAACCTCTTTCTCTCATCGTCGAGCGTACCACGCGGGCGGGAGCCATGGGCGAGCATTCCCCTGTGGACGCATTAGTGCCTAGTATAGTCTGCGAGTGGGCAGTCGCTGGGGCTCATGGCATAGGCCTCCGTGGTGGGTTGGCAGAAGTACCGTTCAACAACGACATCCACCCTTCCGGCAAGGGTGAATTGGAAGATCTAAACATTGGCCCAGGCGTGCGCTGGAGACGCATTGATTTCGATCCCCTGTTAGATACAAGACTTGTCATAGAGGAGGCGAAAGCACGCGCGCAGGCGCTCATCGTAAACTCCGACCACGAGGTTTCCTGTTTCGAAGACTGGGGAGGCGAGGAAGTGAAACGAATATGTAAGTCTCGCGCAAACGGACACCTACTGCACGTATCTTCGTCTATCGAAACTCACGCTTTCCCCTCTAGGTTCCTACCAGGCCGATGCGTTTGTCCAGCTAGCTCTTCAACTCGCTTACTATCGAATGCATGGGCGCCCTACCCCTGTGTATGAGACCGCACTGACACGGTCCTTCCATCATGGACGCACCGAGACAATACGTTCGTTCACGATGGAGAGCTACGTTTTTATGAAGGCTTCTTCGGGCTGGAAACAAGAAAGTTCGAAGGGGAGCAAGGTGAGTGCTGCAAGCTCGTGCTCATGGGTGATGCTGATGTTGTTTCAATTCATGTTCAAACTCATTTCTTGTGCACCGAAAGCCGCCACCCGATCTTTACCCTCTGCTCAAGTCCGCTCTGAGGGCACATTCATCACTTACGCGCGCAGCGATCACGGGTCGCGGGATAGACCGCCACCTTCTTGGTCTTCAGTCCGCATGGAAGGATTTGGTGTGGTTGGATGTCGAACCTCGTCGCTTGGGTATTGATCATATCAAGGCTCTGGGAAACCCGAAATCAGATGACCTGCCGCCTGCCGAGACTGGCGTCGCCCTTTTCGAAGACCCGATTTTCAAGAAAAGTCAAGAATGGCGGCTTTCAACGAGCGGTTTGAGTGAGGGATGGTGGTTCAGGGGGACTGGGTAAGTATTATAAACTCGTTTCACGTTGCACGTTTTTCTCGATCATCTGTCGATGAGACGGGGACGATCGGGCTTACAGGCTGTCAATATCTCACGATGCTAACTACTTGCACAGGTTTGGCTCTCCTTACGAAGATGGATACGGGATTAACTGTAAGAATCCTCGATTTGCGTTGTACATCTACTGACCATGAGCGTTCCACTTGTTCCGTATGTGGTCTGCCTCCACCGATTTCGCTCTATCGTTCAATGGGATCGCAACGTTCGACTTCACTGTGACACATGATCGTTAGATCTCATCGGTCCGCACTCCGTCAAGTTCTGCGTGGAGTCGAAGCACTCCTGTCCTACAACATCCACACGCACGTTCGTCGAGCATGTCGAAGCTGCCCTCAGAGACATGAGATATATCTGTCTGTCGTCTGAGCAAAGTGGAAAGGATGGAGGTCCCGCATCCACGACCCTCGAGACGGCCGAAGTGGAGGGTGCAGGGCCAGGTTTTGCTCTGGCGGGGGCTACACCAACCACGACGGAGCAGATTGGCGACTTCATCCTCGCGAAACCGAAACTTTGAGACCGTAGTACCCAACGGGCGGAGTAATCTCGCGCGCCGCCCCGTCAATAACGTCTGCACTATAGATTTGTTGCCCGCGCGGCCGCTGCATGTTTTTGTATTACACTTTCACCATTCATACATTATACATCTTATTTAGACCTTATCCATCCCATTTCCGCAGGCAAGTCAGGACCAAATCACGGTCTATACATGGCGAGGTGCATTCTACAAGTACATACATAGACGAGAGCAGAACAAGCTGTACATGATGTGATAACAATTCGACAGCATGACAAAACACGAAAGCTGAACAGGCATATGCCCGAATTTGAGACCTTTAAACAAACACAGTCTTCCCCATGTCCCCCACCTCAATCCAAGCTCCTCCTTCATCCCCCCCATAATAGTCCACAACCAGCCCTCCAATGAGGGACTTCTCAGGACCAGCATACTTGGTGATGTATGCCTTGCTGGTGAAAATCACCATACCTCTCTTGCATCTACTCAACATCACATTCATTCTCCTCTTATCAGACAAAAATCCAAGGTCCCTGGATCTAACCAGAGAGATGATGATGTAGTCCTCCTCATTACCTATAGGATTATCAGTGTTCAGCTAAACTCATGATGATCATAATTAAACTCACCTTGGAAGGAATCTACATTGAAACATTTATCCCCCCATTCCAACTCAGCAGCCTTAAGCTCTGTTTCAATAAGGGATCTCTGAGCATCATAGGGAGTGAGGATTCTAAACTTCTTCCCCTGAGCCTGGAAAATAGAGGCAAGCCTGACAATAGCTTTACACTCCTCTAAGTTCTAAGATAGATGTTAGAAACCAACTTATAGTAGAAACTTGCAGATATAGTACACACCTTCCAACTGGTGCCATGAGACACCTGCTGACCTGGCACATTGACAAAGTGGCAGAGTAGAGAGTCCATTTTTGCAAGAGGATGATCTTCACTGGACTTGAGAAGGGGTTCTGAACCCTCAGTAGGATACACAGTCTGGGCAATGAAGTCACCAATCTGTGGTGGCATTCGATCTAATACCAGGTCACTCAATGATGACCATGAAAAAATGATGCTTACATTGAGTATCAAGAAAGATAACAGGGCTTTTACCAGAGGTAGGATCTCTTGCAGTCAGATGGTCAACTTCAAAGACACTTTGAAGATCCTGAATATCATCTTGACCATGAGGTGGCACTAATAATTGTTTAGAATAAAACCTGAAGATAAAAAAATGACTTACACTGCATGTTGTCACCAATGAAGATGGCTTTTCTGAGAGTGGTGAAGTTAGAGAAGAGAGGAATATAATCCCCAATCTCTATCTGAGAGGCTTCATCAATGACAACAGTATTAAAACTCTTGAAAGCACCCAGCCTCCTAAGCAAGTCCTTAGAAAGCATATTGAGAGTGCAGAGCACTACTGGGCAACCATTCAGCTCAGAAAGCCTTCCACCCTGTCCAACAAATTCACCACTGGTGATGATATTAGTTCTGATGCTGGTATACAGATGCTCATGCCTAGGGGAGATTAAACCATGATACTGGCAAAGATATTGACACAGTTTACTCACCAAAAGGCATAGAAATCATCAGAAACCAAGAGTTTCCAGTAGTTTAGCCCAAAGTCAGCCAACTTTTCTGCAATGTTCTTCACTGCAATGTTAGACTGAGCTATGAGCCAAATACCAGACCTTCCTGCTGAGACAGCAGTCTTGACAAAGGAGGCAATGACTGTAGTTTTGCCTGTTCCAGGAGGACCCTGAATGATGGTGGTTCTAGAGGCATCGGATTGATTAAGCATATGCCTAATGGCTTTCCTCTGAGAGGGATTCAAAGGTCGGGGAATATGATCAGGATTAAACTTGATGGGGGATGGAGAGGACTGAGACCACTCAGCTGGCCACATAAAATCATCCCCAGGGTTGAGATAGATCTTATGGATCCATGGGCTGAAGTCAGGCCCATCAGTGCACACTATTCCTTGAAGCACCATGAGAATAATCTGGGCCCTCTTCACCTCAGCAGCTGTGGGGTCCTCCCTGCCCATAAGGGTGATGGTGGAGATAAGTTTTCCAGTCAAAGACCCTTCAGTTGCTAGCTGAGCACTCTTGCTCTCCACAGAAGCAATGTGGGCAGGGATGGTGAAAGAACCAACTCCATCATGGGCAGAGACATGGAGTTGGGCTTGCTATACAGACCTCAGTCTCCCTCAAGCTAAACAAGGTAAAAAAAGTTACTTACCTGGTTTCTACCTTTGCGTATCTTATTCTGGAATCGATCAGGCTGAGCACGAAGTTGCTTCTTGTCACCATCATCAACAGATGTGGCATAAGATTTTGTAACCTCAGTAGGCTTCAGCTGGTCTCTCTGAAATGAGTCCACAGAGCTCTTAGCCAAGAAGCGAAGGATCTAATAGTACAAGGGTCAGCCTGGATGAAGCGATCAAAAGAAAATAGAGTACTGTATCATTAAGTTTGATGGTATCAATGGGAGGAACCTTGGAAAGTGGTTCCTCCATGAAGGCAAGCTGAGAGATGTGGTGCGCAACCCAGGCACGCTGGGCAAGTGGTGTGGTAGTTGATTTTTGGATAGCGTCGTCTGGAGTAGGACAGATGAAGTCGTTGAATGTGCGCGTGATGTTGTCGTTGAAAATGCCGCGGGGTCCTCCATTAGCGAGCGTGATTGTGGCTCGCGGCGCGCGAGTCGAAGTTGGACCCGCCGACTGAAGGTCGATCGCTTGCTTGATTCGGAGATCGTGGCTCTGCCACAGCGCAAGCGCGAGTGGTGCCATGTCAAAGCCATAGAGGAAGCCGCAGGAGCGACCTAGAACGTGATCGCGCAGGTAATCACGCCCTTCGGTCGCCGACGAGGCGTTGGGAGAGCTAGCGCGTCCGTTGTTCTTGTCCCCGATGAAGTCGATGAGGAGGATAGAGGTGGCATCGGAGATGGCGAGGATTTGGAGGTTCCCATTGGGCAAGAACGCGCCGGAAAGACCGAGAGCGCGTCCTTCGTTGCGCTCGACGAGGGTACGTAAATCAGAATAATCGTTATTCAGGTCTGACATCCTGATGTAAACGATATCCAGTCTCCCATCGTCGTCGATGTTGACGAGATTCTGGTGGATTACGCGTGTAAAGCGAGATGACATTCTGTGGGAGTTGATGCGGTTTGCGTCCAAGCTTAAAGATGAAGGAGGACACAAGTGAGAGGCTGGTGAGGTGTGGAGAGCAAGGTGGGTCCACGTTGTCCGTTGGCCACAAGTCCAGCCTCGAGTCCAGGCTTCGAATTCCAGCACCTTCCTTAGCCACAACCTCCGGCGCCTGTTTATTTCGGTATCCCGTCGATTCTTCAAAGAATGATTCGCCGCCGCCTACCTCCTCGCCACTACGCAGAGCATGGGTTGCCTGCTCCCAACTCAAGACCGTCTCAGTGAAACGCAGGTATTACGCATTCC
The DNA here is from genome assembly GCA_038093975.1 of Chalciporus piperatus. Taxonomy (NCBI): domain Eukaryota; kingdom Fungi; phylum Basidiomycota; class Agaricomycetes; order Boletales; family Boletaceae; genus Chalciporus; species Chalciporus piperatus. The sequence goes on from JBBPTG010000014.1 coordinate 211,912, forward strand.
GAGTCTCGCGCCATACTTCTTATTCAAATAATCTATTAAATTCGGCGCAGCTGATTGGCGCCAGCACGATATCATTGATATCTACGAGTCTACGGATCATGCGCAAAACGCCCCAGCGACAGGTCTGCACATCCGTCGATCCAGTTCTCGTCATCGAGAGACGCGGCCGGCTGACCAACGAGATTTCACGATTTTCATTTTGGCCATCAGGGGGTACTGGAGAGAGATGTTAGTCGCGCAAGGGACGTGATAGAAGGCTAACGTCACATTGTCTGTCGTTCCCAATGAAAACAATCTTCGAAAGGGAGTAGAACCAATGTATGGCAGGCAGATTTGATCTGGCTGGCTTCACCCAAAATCACCACCTCAATTGGAATGGTGCGACCAGACACGTCAATGCGGCAATTTGAGAGCATGCATAAGATGACTTTGGCGTCGAGTAATAGCCTGTTCACTTCCACGATCGACATGTTGAATTTGTCGCGCTTCGTACAAGGGTTCGTGCCTGCAATATATCAGAATGGAAATTCCAGCAGCGATAACAACGAACCAATCGAAAGGGAAATCCTTGAATAAAGGATTCTTAACTGATGGAACCCTTTTTTGACAAACTTCTCGGCGATGTGCTTATACGCCGATCGTCGTCAGAGGTCGACAGGATTTGGCGCACTGCTGCATCTTGCGAGGCGTTAAGAGTACGACCCGGAAAGCCTGGGTTTAGTTTGCTGATCCTTCGCTACTGGTCAGACAGGAGCCTCCGCGGGAAGCCAAATGCTTCCGAAGGATGAGCATGGGAGCATCATCGTCGTGGTTTGCACAGTTTTGAGAATGATATCTCTTCAAGAAGATTTGACAAAGGCAGGTTGTTCCTTTCCTAGGGTCGTGACAGAGGACCGTTAACACGTGCGCACTGCTCCATCAACATTGCGAGCTCGACCAGCCAAAACGTTCGTATTCCCTTTCCCTCAAATTCGATTGAATAACCCATTGATGCATTAGATCGTGACGTCACCAAAGGCTGAAGTTTACGACGAACCTGGTCTATGGAAGATCTGATGCGAGTAGGGAAATTGTTGCAGACCAAGCTAATTGCGTCGTTCTTGGCGGTGGACTCCTCTATGATATCATTTTGAACGATGGTCGGTTCGAGGGCTTCCAAGCGCCCTTCATCCCTGGTGATGTTCGCCAAAGCAGCCAAGTGCTGCATACATATATACTAAGGTGACGACAGCTCGACATCAAGAACAGGTGCTTACCGCTCTGGTGAGGACCCTTGTATTGATCCTCGGAATCGACGAACATCGCGGTCGCATATGAGAAAGCGTTGCCGCTCGACAAGCAGTCCACGCTCTCAGCGCCACCTCTGAGACGGTATCAATTAACGAAGACTCAAGGAAGACGAGCGGTCTCACGTTCTCCTTGTACAGAGTCATCTCACCGCCCAGTGCGTCCATCATGCCGTGCAGAATCACCTATGGTGGGTAGACACCGAGTAACGTGTCCACTGCATTGTCAACGCGAAGCGTTAAGTCTGGATATAGTGCAGTAGCGATCTGGTCCATTTGAAATGGATATTTCCGAAAACCAGGGCTGAGAAGAAGGCCTTGAATTACGCTCGGCCTCTGGCGACTCTCCCTGGTGTCTTTTTTCTTTCGGAACAAGACCGTGCTCTGGAGGAAGGTCACGATGAGAACTCGGGAGAGCATAGCGAATGCGATAGAGGAGAGTTGGCATCGTTTGCCACAAGTGGCGGAACGAGTCGTGAGCGCAGTCCGTGGCAGTGTCCATCGTCCGTGAATAAATTCTGAGAAATGGTAAACGACTCGGACACTAGGTGGTTCATGAAGCAAGGAAGGCGTACGGGGTTATGTGTGAGCGCGTGGTCATTCTTGCAGGGACAAAGACTCTTAGACTCGGCCCAAATTTGTGGGATCAACGTCGAATCATGGGCGTATATTCAAGTAGGGAAGCGCTGGACTGCATCAGTTGATGTCACCGAAAAAACCATGTTAGTGGTGTTTATATCTTACTTACATCGCCATACGGACCTGTATAAACCATGAAGGATGCTCTTTCGACGTGATTGTGATTCACTGTGGTCGGTAAGGAGACTAGACAAATCAAATCCACAAAGAACAAGGCTGCGATTGTCGTAAACTTTAGGGAGTTGTTCCATCATCGAGAACGAAAATTCGATAAGAGATGTACTAACGGAGTGTGAGTACAGTGGGCTCTGTCGCTAATCGGAGGACTCCGAGTCCGATTTGGCTCGCGACTACACTCTTTTGACTTGTCACATACTCTCATTCCCAGAACATGGCCACACCAGTCATTGTTGGCCTCGGTGCAGTCACAGCCGCACTTGTAGGCAGGCATCTCTTTCGCAGTGGTGTCCTTGGAAAGGGAGCTGCGGATCAATGGGTAAAGGGAGGTTTCAAAGCAAAGATGGATCGTAAAGAGGCAATTGCAATCCTCGGGTTAAAGTGCGTGCTTACCATTCATTCACTCCTTCCTTTGACTCATTTCTTCACATTATTTCATGCCTTCAGAGATGGACCGACTCTCCGCACGAAACTCAAGGATGCCCACCGTCACATCATGCTTGCCAATCATCCTGACCGCGGCGGTTCACCTTACCTTGCAAGTAAAATAAACGAGGCAAAAGACATGCTTGACAAGAGCGACGGGAAACGGTGACACTGCGGGCTTTTTCGGTCTATATCCTTCATTCCAGTGCGTAACCTGAAGTGCAGGCCCTGTCCACTTATTCATCCTCCAAAGTTTAGTCCTGTACATTACCACCCAGTATTACATTAGAATATTACTCGCTACTCTCACACGCGAGCCTCTTTGAACTCCCGAGTCCGGTCGGGCCCGTTTGAAGAGTTCCCTCTCTGACATGTGCTGACTAAGCTTGCATTATCCTTCGCAGATTCCGACCATCTTTTGATTGTCGACCAACACGTACACAATATGAGCTCAGCGGATTTCGCCCCTTCCCCCCTTGGAACGAAGGATCAGTAAGTTGCTTCTGTTGCCTCTTGCGATGTGTCTGATTGCCTGCGACCGTCTAGCTGGGATGACAGATATGCGACGGAACTCACCAACTTCCGTGAAAGCAAGCTCGAAGGCGAAGTTTGGTGCATCTTGCGCGCGTTTTTCGGCTGCCTCGCCCACTAAGATCTCGGATCTCCTAGGTTTGGCGAGGAACCCGAGGAGAAAATGGTCGAATGGGTCCAAGGTCACGTTCTCCCTGACGCCAGTCCCAACGTGCTGGACGTAGGAACCGGGAACGGCCATCTTCTCTTCGCCATGATCGAAGCTGGATACGACGGTTCACGACTCACCGGCATTGATTATAGCCAAGGCTCGGTGGATTTGTCGATCGCCATCGCCAAACAACGTGCCGAAGACGACGAGGACGAGGATCATGCCTACGAGAGCGTCGCTTTTGCTGTATGTGACTTCTTGGATTTCCAGTCGCCTATTCCGCCGCCCAAAGACGAGAGTACAAGCGACGGGACTTGGGACCTCATCTTGGACAAAGGCACATACGATGCCATTTCCCTCGTGGACAGGGATGAACAAGGGAATGAGCCACTCAAGAGATACGCTCCACGAGTGGAGAGGCTGCTCAAACCAGGAGGATATTTTCTGATCACTTGTGAGTGAGCCTTGTCTGGTCGTGTTGCCCCAACTCACGGACCACCCCAGCCTGCAACTTTACCGAGGACGAACTGAAAGCGAAGATTCCAATCGAGGGTCCCGAACTCGAATATAAGTGGGTGTCAATGTTGGCTCGATCGACCTTGTCTGACGTCAATCCAAGGGAAATCCTCTCATATAAAAAGTTTACTTTTGGGGGCAAAAGCGGCAGTTCGTATGCAACCGTCGCGTTCCAGAAACGATCGGCGTCTTTCACTTGAATTCATATCCGGTCAGATATACACCACAGTGGCGGCTGAGTATTATACACAGCACGAGAAGTGCCGTTTCCTGAATGGTATTGGTGAGCTGCAATAAGGCCCTGAAGAAGAAATTATAATATGTCTGAGATATGAGGCACCGAGGTTATCCAGGCGCGTATGAGGGGAAAGGAACGACCGAGTGTCGCGTGTCAGTCTCATGATATATGATCGTGAAGACCTTCCACGATACGACGTCAGCAATCGCTAAGCGATCGCTCATTCGACTCCAAATTTGAGGAATTAGAGGAGTGTTCGAAGCCTGATTCTGAAATAGGGACTCCGTCTGGCATGATGGAATGTATGGCGTGGTGTGGAAAAAGTACAATGATAGTATGACAGAAGGGGAATTGCGGTATACTGCAAACAAATAATAAGATCTGTCCAAGACGTTTACGGTTTCACCAGGTATAATCATGTCGTTCGTTACCATCATCATCGCTGATAGATCATATCCACCGCGGACTCCAAGATGACCTTTGGTCGAAGTAACAGTCGCCGTTCGATATTCTCTTCTGATGGCGCCACGGGCTCCGCGGAAGTTTTGTGTGTGGAACATCGGAGACCCAATTCCGTCGTGCAGAGCACCGTACCCTTGGGCGCTCCATAGTCCTCGAACGCATCCGTCATTTCCTGGGCGTCGAATGATTGACCGCTATCCGCCCCAATGACCTCAAAGTTCGTCGACATGATTTCCTCTTTGGTGATCTGCGCGATCCTGCAAGCGGACATGGAGATACGCTTGACTGGTGCTTTAAACTGGTTGCGCAAGGCCGAGGCAAGGTTGGTTTTGGGATTCGTACTGCCACAAATGAGGAACAAGTCGAGTGACCAAAGGAAGATCGTTTCCGTCATTTTGTTGACAGGGTAATCGTCGAGCTCTGGGTGGAGTTCATGGATATGTTGGTGGGCTAGGGCTCTCCATCGCGATGACGTGGGCTGTGGCTCTGACAAAAGACGGTCCATATGAGTTACGGAAGAGTGGAGCTTATCGGATGGATCCACTTACCAGACAGGAACATGTGGGAGTAGATCTGAGTCAGCGCGATATTCGCTTGGGACTGATAACCGATACAGAATGATGACAGAGCGCGGGATATGCAGTATGAGATGCAACCCTGTAACGCAAGTTGCACGAGCATCGGATCTTGTGAATGGTCGCGGGAGGAAAGAATGCGGGTCAGGGCTGACCCCAATCTCGAGGACACCTTGTCTTGGGTCTCCGAAATCTTTGACTGAATGGGGCGCTGTTTTGCAAAGGTGCAGAGCTCGACGGCAGAGGCGGCGAACTGGTGGATTTCCGAGTTGAGGTCCTGAACAGCCTGAATGACCTGGGCACCCGACCAGAGATCGATCTTTGTGAGGAAAGGTTCCATGCTCTTCTCGTGGGCTCTCTCCTCCTCCGAGAGGGTGGACACGTTGTCGATGAGGACATCGCTACGGCGGCGTTGACTGGTTTGAGAGGCTGTCTCGACGTCCCTTTGCTCTGACCAGCCCGTGCTGAGATGAATTTGCTGGGAGAGGAGGGAGAGTGAGGAGTTGGATCTGTGGCGCACGATGTCGTGGCTACGCCGTCGATCGAGGGTGACCGAAGCAGCGCGGTCTCTAGAATGACGGTCGATCAAGAATTTGTCCCTCTCCTTCTTGAGCGCCTCGACCTCGACCTCTCGTGTTCTCAGTAGCTCCTTGGTCTCCTTGAGAGTTTTCTCGAGTAGCTTGCAACGTTCCTCCCATCTCGCTAGTTCGACTTGGGAGCGTTGGAGGTCTGACTTGGCTGTGTCATTTTCTCGTCGCATGGTGTAGAGAGTGCAAGCAGCAGCGGAAGCACCGATGCAACGGCAGGAACATGCACGGGGACAGTGGGCGCGCTCGGCAGCATGCAACTTCACGCGCAAGTTTGCACACTCCTTTTGCAGCCTGTCGACGGGGTCAGGGACGGGGGAGAGGTCTCTGGGAGTGAGAGGGACGTCGTCGTTGTCAGAATCCGAGTCGTCGCTGCTGACAGCGCGGAAGGAGAAAGCGGGGCTGCGGAGAGTGAAGAACTCGACTGTCGTTTCGTACAAGTCTTTGAGATGCAGGTTAGCGACAGGGATCATGGCGGCAGGGACGGATAAAACCAAACACCGTGCGCGATAATCACTGATTGGAACGATTATATTCCCTCCTCGTTAGCGAGTCTGGGGGGATATAAAGGCCCAGATAGTGACCAGACGGCACTGAAAATAGAGGGGACCAGATCGAAGCAAGTGATCTCTGTTGCCCATTTCGAACTGCCTCGTTGCCTTGAACTTCTGCCTCGTTGCAGCCGCGTTCTCTCCGAATTAGTCGATCTTGGGTCAACCCCACCGTCCTGGTCACTTGATGGATCCAATCCTAAATCGCTCCTCATCTCGTCTTTTTTTGTCAGTCTCTCCTCCACAACTCGGCTGTCCAACGCTCTCGGTCCTGGGCAGAGCGTCACTGTCCACCGACACATCACATCGTCACCTCCGCACTCTTCGCGTGGACATAATTCGCTCTGATCGAAATATATGTATCTCTAACTCCCTGTCTCGTCCATATCTACCTGTACTTGCCATCTAGCCGCCCGTCATCCCTATGAAAGCCGCCGACATGCGAAAGCCCTACACGGGGCCTTCGCGCGCTCTTGTCATCGCTCTCGACGTCGGGACCACCTTCAGCGGTGTCTCATATGCAATCCTCGAACCAGGCGAGATTCCAAAGATTCATGGCGTCACAAGGTATGTATGCCCTTTCGTGTCTGGCGCATATCTCTTACCCCTCGCCCTGGGCAGATTCCCTGGCCAAGAACATGTCGCAGGAAATAGCAAAATTCCTTCCATTCTCTATTACGACAGGGACGGCACCGTCAAATGTGCTGGAGCAGAGGCAGACACCGCGTCGATCTCATCACAAGCAGAAGACGAGTTTTGGATCAAGGCAGAGCTGTACGTCGCATCTCGTTCGTTATCTGTAAACCTGTCGACGTCCTGTGCAGATTCAAGCTTCGTCTGCGGCCCAAATCGATGAAACTGAACATGAACGGAATGCGTTTTAGCGCTCTTCCCCGCAGCAAGACAGCCGTCGATGTCTTCGGGGATTTCCTTCATTACCTGTTCAACTGCACCCGTATATTCATCATCGACACCCATGCAAACGGTAGTGCTTTGTGGCAAGCAGTAGAACACAATATCGAGTTCGTCCTGAGCCATCCGAATGGATGGGAGGGTGCCCAGCAAACCAAGATGCGACGCGCTGCACTGCACGGTGGACTGATCTCTGACACTGACGATGGACGTGCGCGGATCCGCTTCGTCACGGAAGGGGAAGCAAGTCTCCACGCATGTGTTCAGAGCGGTCTTGCTGCAGAGGTTCTCACCGTATGCCTTCTTCCCATGCAGATGCTTCTCGTATTCATTCCCCTTGTCACTTTGCCCTAGAATCCATCTAGGCACGGCTTCCTAGTGGCTGATGCAGGTGGAGGAACCCTTGACATCAGCTCCTATGCAGTTCGCGGCACAAATCCCCTTGTGATAGAAGAAATAGCACCTCCAGACTGTCAGTCCCTTCCTCCCCACAGCGCGTATGGCTAAATTTAGTTTTGGTTCCGACAGGTATTTTTGCCGGCTCTGTCTTCGTGAGTCGGAGGGCAAGGGAGTTCTTGGCAGGTACGTTGAACCATCCCTATTCGATGACGACGTTGACATCTAGTTAGAGAAACTCAAGAGCTCCAAATACGGGAGCTCCGACTCAATTGACCACATCACCAAACGATTCGATGAGACAACGAAACGCCTGTTTCGTGATAAGAATGACATCCAGTGGGTTCCGTTCGGTTCCCCGCTGGACAAGGATCTCTCCGTAGGAATACGAGGTGGTTCCCTCAAGCTCACGGGGTACGCGGCTTCCTTCACTTCCTTTGATCCTAGCTGAGACCATTCAGTGCGGAGGTAGCGGATCTATTTGAGCCGTCTATCCAGGCTGCTGTAACGTCGATCAAATCTCAGGTAGTGGCATCCCAAGGGATGATCAAGGTGGGTTCTTCCGTTTCTATATCCGTGCTCATCTTCACTCGGTCGTATTCTCGGCAGTCCGTATGGCTGGTCGGAGGATTTGCTGCAAGCCCTTGGCTCTTTAGTCAACTCCAAGAACGCCTCGCGCCCATGAAGATCACTGTCAGCAGACCGGATAATCAAACGTGAATCTGTCGTGGTTGCTGTATAATGATTGCATCTGGACTCATTCAATTCCCTTTTCAGGTCCAAGGCTGTAGCAGATGGGGCCCTGGGCTTCTACTGCGATCATCATGTCTCGGCAAGAGTGTCCAAGTTCATGTACGGCGTGGAATACCTGCGGGAATATGACCCTAATGATCACGAACACGTTGCCCGGAAGGAGAGACTCTGCGAACTCCCCTCCGGGCCGAAACTTCTCCCAGACGCTTTTGATTGCATTCTCGCAAGAGTACGGGTATCCGTTCCATCGATTCTCTGATATTAAACCTCCTTCTCAGGGTGTAAAAGTGAAAGAGTCGACCGTCTTCACACGCAAATATTGTACAGAACTCACGAATCTGTCGACTCTTTCTGTGTTTGAAGTCGAGATATGGTGTTACCGCGGGGGTGATACGATCCCTCCATGGATCCTGAGGCACTCCGGTAAGCTTTGAATCACCGTAGTCTCCCCCCCTTTGGCTAATTTTGCCCTGTAGAGGAGTACTCCACCCTTTGCGTCGTGCGCGCGGATTTGTCACCCCTTAGCGGAAGCGCGGAGCCAAAGTCTGGGAGGAACGGCAAGACATATTGGACCATCGTCTTCAGCGTCGAGATCCACTTTGGTTTGACTGAGTTCAAGGCACGGATCAAATGGAACGACAACGTGCGTACTCGTCTGCGTGTCCTTGATATCAAATTTTCACTTTTGCTCCTAACAGGGACGGACAAAATAGTAAGTCCTTGCAGCGCCAGCTCCATGATAGGCTTCGTCGACTAACCTCTTGCCCAGCGGTCCAGCGTCTATCGTGTACAGCGAAAGTGGTCATCGTGCCGATGAAGACGAGACGGACACTTTCTCTGAAGATGACTTTGGCCCATCTCGCTCTGCATCTCGTGCACCCTCCCGTCCTACCTCTGTTGCTCCCTCTCGCACCCATTCTCAGGATTCTTCTGCAGGGTCTGGGGCGAAGACCCCGCAAGGACAAGGGTCCGGGAGAATGGATTCCACGTTCATGGATACGGGTAGCCGCAGTCGCTCTGTGTCCACGGCACAGTCCCAGATCCCTAGACCGTCCCATTCTCGTCATCCGTCTCAATCCCAACCCCAACCGCCGCCTGCCCAACCGCCGTCACAACCACAACCCCAACCCCAACCCCAACCCCAACCCCAACCCCAACCCCAACCACAGCCGCAACCGCAGTCACAACCGCAGCCACAGCCACAGGCATCGCATCAATCCGCCTATGCAGAGCGCAGCCGAGAGTTCGAGCAACGCGAACGCACCATCTCCACCTCTCATTCCAGAGTAGCCTCGTCTGTCACGCAGGTCGAGCGTGACCGAAAGGTCTCCACTGCGTCGACCAAGATCTCGAGTTCCTACCCGTCCCAGTCGCGCAAGGAGACTGAAAAGGAGAGGCGAGCTAGGGAGGTTGCAGAACGAGAACGTGCTGCAGCTGCAGAGGCCGCTGAGAAGGAGCTTCTCGGGGCTATCGAGAGACAACAACGTGCGGCGGCAGAGGCAGCAGAAAGAGAACGTGCTGCAGTCGCTGACGCAGCTGAACGAAAACGTGCCGCCGCCGAGGCTGCTGAGAGAAAACGTAGTGCTGCTGCCGTGGCTGCTGAGAGAGAGCGTGCCGCCGCAGTGGCTGCTGAGAAAGAGCGTGCTGCCGCCGTGGCTGCCGAACGAGAGCGTCTTGCTGCTGAAGCGGCCGAACAGGAGCGCATTGCCGCTGAAGCTGCTGCAAGGGAGCGTGCTGCGGCTGCGACCCCCGTCGCCCTCCCTCACATAACGACTAAGGCTGGGAAGAAAGCGAAAGCGAAGGCTTCCAAGGACACGAGCACACTCACATCGCCAGTTGATCTCGCTGATACCACAGTCGGCAAGAGTCCCAACGGTCTCCGTAACGCTCTTACTTCCGTCTGGGGATCTCAGTCTACGGCGGTCACACCCGCTGCTTCACCTCTTCCACCGGCAAGATCCGTGGGCCCCACGACGCCTAGAATCGAAATGCCTCCTGGCGAGGCTCAATCGTTCTTCGAAGAGGCAAATGCAGCACCTTTCCCAGCGCCCGAGGAACCTGCCCTCCTCACTAGAGACCTGTCCGTGGAAGTTCCTCAGTCCCAAGACAATACTCCTGCCGACACTGTTCCGCCAGAACAACTTGCTTCAGAAACTGGGGGAGACTGGGAATTCAATACGGAAGAAGCTGTAGAATCAACCACCGAGCAGATCGAGCTCACCGAGACCCAGACAGTATCAAACGCGTTCCAGTTGGACGCCGATGCTACTACCACCTCAGGCGGCAACGTGTTCGATACATACGATAACTTTGAGGGTTCTGGCGCGCAGGATGCTGCTCCCGAAACGGGAGACGCGTTCAATTCATGGGGGGGAGACGAAGGAGGCACTTGGGACAACAACAACGACAACACCGCGACTGAACAACAAACGATACCAGAACCGGCTTCCAAGTCGCTCGGATTCGGCTTTGGAGGAACGGCTAGCAAGTGGGGTTTATCTGCGCCTTCCTTTGGTGCTAGCCTCTCTGGCTTTGGCTCGATCTTTGGTGGGGAGACCCAGAACCAAATCGAACTGGATCCATTGCAGACCGAGCCTCAAGCTGGGGAGCAAACAGAACCCGCTGCTGCTGCTGCTGTCGAAGGGGCTAATGAACCCGCTTCCTGGTCTGCAGACCCGGCCGCTCCTGCTGCGCCAGAGGCTGCACCGGAGACTGTAGGCGAGACTCCTGCCCCGGAACCCGCAGAGGAACCACCGTCAGCTGTGGAGCCTACCACCGAAGGCGGAGAAGATGGACAGCAGGACGAATGGGCTGAGAAGCCAAAGAAGGGGGGTAACAAAAAGGCCGGTGGAGGTGGAGGCACAGGCACAGGCGGAGGTGCTGCTGGTAAGAAGAAAAAGAAGGGAAAGTAATTGTGTTGTCGGTCTGAAGACGCTAGTTTCTTGGTAGCTTTGCAATGGAATACTATACCCGAAGTGATCTTGCTAATTCATTTTGCTTTCGCTCTGTGGGAGTTTGTGATGTCCGTGAAATTTAGGTATTAAGGTACTCGTAAGATCGTAAGTGGTCGTGACGGTCGTGAGTGTAAGATAATAGTAGAGTTGGGGGGTATCAATCAGGAAAAGCATAAACGGAGAGGCGAGGTATAAGAAAAGAAATAAACTGGTATATAGTGACCTTCATCGACCGATTCCTGCGAGAGTGCGGTTGCTAATTCCCTGCTCGAAACTTCGTTTGCGGAATCTCCCATTCTCCGCTGGGAGTGGGAGCCCTGACTTGAGACTGACCACGCTAGCATTCTTCTTCGCATCAAGTGAAAAAGCGACGTTGACTGATGGCATACTCAGTCGACGGATCCAGCCTTTCGGCCTCTCGGGACGAAGGACGATAGGAGGCACCGGTGGACGAAGATCACGAGGTGCGGGGGAAACGTCTATCGCTTTGTACTTGCTGACCGAACACGTGTCGCATCCGCAGAACGGCGCATGGTCTTTCGGTGGAAGAAGTAGTGGTGAACGCGAAGGTGAGCGTGAGGGGCTTGGTCGAGGCTGAGCGATCGAGCTACTGCTAGTTGACGAGGTGGGGTTCAAGTTGGAAACGCTCTGGGAACCTCTTTTGTGTCGGAAAGGGCTGTTCCTCGGGCCCTTGGGGCCATCAGAGGCATTGCTGGGTTCGGGACGGAAGTGAAGGAAGTGCTGTTTATCTCGCTCGAAATCGCGGGCTCTTTGGTCGAGTTCGTGTTCTCGTTGACGAAGCTCGTATTCCTTCTCCTTGAGCTCCAACTCAGCAGCTAATTCTTCGATACGTTGCTTGCGTCTTCGTATCTCATTGTCCTCAATAGGGACGTCACGAGCGGACTGACGTGCAGGAGTCTCCACGGGCAATGGGAAGCGATCCACTGTAGGTGAGGCGGTTCGTCGTGGGGACAAAGGCTCGTCTAGGGGTTGATATCGAGATATGATCTCAGATACACTCATCGGTAACCGAGGAATATCTTTCGGTCCTTGAGAAGGCGTCTCGACCTGAAATAGGGAGTCGGTGAGTACATAAGAGAAAGCACTCAAAGCCGCCTACCGTTCGAGTGTATTTACTGCGCAACGCCGCGACATTGTTGTTCCCCGCGCTATTCGTGGAGTCTGTACGCTCGAGATTTTTCTTCGCACTATCAACGCTGTGGCTCTTGAATACACTTCTACTGCTAGCGTCGGACTGAACCCCGAATTCCTTCTCGCTTGAAGCTTGTTCTGCCCTCTTGAATGGTGACCCAGGTCTAGATGTTTGAGATCCCAACCCGATGAATGAAAGTGGCCTTGGTTTGTGTGGGTCGCCTCCCGACACCCCATCCTTGCTTTCCAGCGGAATAACTGTACCTTCGGGCCCAGCCTCATCTTGGGCGCGTGTGTCTGCGGGTGGTTGTTGCACCTTTGGTGGAGTCCGAATCACCTGTGATGAGTGTAAGGACTTGGAGGTGTCTAGCACAAAAGGTTCTCCGAGCGCAGTGCCTTCCATAGCTTTAGGAGAGTCGGTTAAGACGTGAGCAAGCGGGACTAGGGTAGCCCGGGACTGAGCAAAATTCGGACTACCAGCTCGAGACTGGACCAATTGGATGTTTTGAAGCTGAGCCTGCTGACGTTGCAATTCTGCTTCATTGGAGGCGAGAGGGATGGGGAAGTATGTCGGGGGGAACGGGAAAGCAGATAGCGTGGAGATCGAATTGATAGAACCCTGGTTCTGGAAATCCATGCTGAATGGTGATCGCGGTGGATCGAGCGTGGTGGTCGCGGATGCTGAAACTGATCCCGGGCTATTATTACCTACAGGAGGGACAGGGAGAGACCGACGAAGTGGTGTCGAAAGACCAGTCTGACCCCACTCCGAAACACCGGGTCCCTGCGTAGGGACCCCTTCACGAGAAAAGTCTGGCAAGTCATCGGGAAGTGGTCCAGTCCAGGACCCTTCGCAAAGGGCACGCCATTCCCCTAGCTGTCCGACGGTGGGGGAAATCCGGCGCATGCTCTCGCAGGTACGAACCCATTCAGCATCTGCTATACGAGACAGGCCCGCAGCTACATGGAACGTCACTGAAGTATGTTGCTGAGTGACATGGACCGCATGGTTGCTGATTGACAGAGGTGATCGCTCGTGCCGAGGACTTGATATAGATGAAGAACGCTCACAATTTCTCCTGTGACATCTCGGGTCCTAGGACACTGAGGAGATTGATGTAACGCGCATGTTCTTCACTAGTATCACGCGCCCCTTTCTTGGACTTCTTCTCGTAGGCTTGACCTTAAAAGTGGAACCGTCAGGAATGCCCTGCTTCTACCAGAGAAGGGTGCACGGCGTACCAGCTTGTTTGATTCGAGCATTAGACTCCTCCAGGCGCTGATCGTGTGCCTTCTCCTCTTTCTATTTGAGAGTCAGGGTCGGTCAACCTCCTGATAGGCAATAACTTGGAGCTTACCGCCAGTTTCTTGAACCATTTCTTGACCTCTGAGTTGACATTACTGCGTTCTCTCTCGGCGATCTTCGCAAACTTGCTATCGACGTCTGCCAATACTTCAAGAATGCCTGCACTCGCACCAAAAGCGCTAGCTGGATTGAGGTGGTTCTCAGTCAAGACTCCCCTTCGACGGCGAGAACGAACTCACCTGCAAACTGTAAATTCATCTTCAATCCTGCGGCATCTTTGAGGGCCTTTGACAGCTTTTTCTGGATCGCTGCAAAAGCACTCGCTGCCTCGCAATAGTCGTTCAGGACGCTCAAAAGGGCCTCAATCGTACGACATGACTTGTGAATGTCTTGCCGTTCCGCAGGTTGTACCGCAGTCGCCGCAGTGGACATGTTGGGCACTTGACGGAGAGAAAAGGCTGACCCAACGCCGAATCCTACGATGTCGGACGATGTTCGCTCACAAAATCCGTGACCTCACCCACGTCGCCTACGCTGGCGAAGTGGTGAACGGACTTTGAATCCACAGCACTAAGATAAGATATTTCCACCGCGGAACCAAAGCAAGTATGTAGTAGTCGGTATGAACAGGAGCAGCCAATACATCACGAGAAAACTAATCTATGATCATTCTGAACATAGTTAGCACTATTACTGTTAGCCTTATTACCGAGGTCGTCTCGACTAGCTGATTCGCCATGGTCACCAGCTCGTCGTCGTGGTGAGCGAGATCGAGAGCTTCGACGCCCCCTCTCTCTCGGAATGACTGCCTCTCCACCAGCCAGTGGATCTTCTTCCGTCGTCCGAGGGCGGTCACTCCAAGCCAACCGCTCGACCTCGACCTCATCACCACGTGCATCTCTCCTTTCCTCCGCAGTTTGACCTCCCTCCCCGCCTTTCTCCTTGCCGTCTCGCTTATCTTGTCTTCTTTTCCACAACAACTTCCGCACGCATCTCGGGCATAGGACGATTTTGACTAGTGCTTCCTTCTGTTCCCCGTGTTCTTCGTAAGCAAAAGGCAGTTCGAGGGTTGAGAGATCGGGAGGAGAAGGTGAACGATGATGTTCACAACGGGTATTCGCACAGGACGTTTCACCAATTCCGTCGAGAACCTCCGATTCTGTGCGCCAACGAAGAGCAAACTGTGAAGGGTCTCCGTAAAACTGACAGCAGTACTTTGGAAGGGCGGAGATAGACGCACGTTACCGGACTTGTAGTGCTTCAAATCGCAGATCGCAAATTCACGGTAAAGACTATCGTAGTACTTTTTTGCTAGCTGGTCGTTCCAAGAGGTGCTTGATTCAGCTTTTGTGTCCTCGCGAAGAAACCTGGTTGGCTGCTCAGTACTCAGTCTCTGAGTTGACAGGAAGTGTAGCTTTTACTTGTGTGACGCCTTCAAGATGTCGAACTCTGTCACTTTGACTACAGGCTCAGGTTTCGAAATGGTTTGAGAGGTATATGGTTTGTACAGTGACATGTCGACTTTGAATCTACACGGTGGGTGTAGCAAGGAAGGTAATCGTGGATCTTCTTCGACTCCCACGTTGTGGAAGATGGCGAGCGTTCGGGCATGACCCAAGACTCAAGTACTAAGTCCTCCAGGCTAACCAACTTGGGCCGTAGTACGTCTTTCCACGTGGTACTCGCATGAATTCAGAACATGTACCCCTTTGTTCTCTCCATCGACGAGAATCAGATTTCTAGTTTGTCGGACCAAGCACAGAGACGACCCCGAAGGGTGAAGGCGTGTATCTTTGTTTCTCCACCCGGCAGTCGAATACCTATTCGCGAAGACTAAAGCCGATTCACCTCCGAGTGATGAGGAGGAGGTGAGTCTGACATAACTAGAACCATGATTCCTGTGGTTCGATGGCAGCATCCGGAGGTCCGGTGAGTTGTCATTGCGCACCATGCAAAGTTTTCTCCCCGGACGTGCGTGAGATGTCATTCTTTGATGTAGGTTGCCTCCTGGGTTGCCAACTTGCCTGGAATCATACTTCTACGAGAGCACCGATAGAACGTGTCGATGTCGTTACTCTGTGCCACGTTAACACTGCCAGGGTCAATCTGTTTCAGAACTAGGATCCAATGAACGCCACGGATCTCGTCAGTAACGGTCAGTTCCTGGATACATACTTCCAGATAGGCTGCTTCGCGGGAACTTCCCAACCACAGGAGTTCCGTTATTGTGCTGTGGGCACTGGGTTCTTCGGACTGTCGCCAGGTCGGCTTATGCGTTAGCTTCCGTGGGACCGAAAGGAACGTGTACGACCGGGAAATTACTGCGGCGATCGAATGATAGCTTAGATTAATACTCATTTCTGCACGGAGGGGGACCTGATCTCTTTCTTTGTAGCAGCAACTTCCACGGCGGCGAACACGAATGAATGGTTCTGGTCAGCCTCATGGGATTCTCCTACAGAGTCCTTTTTTAATTTATTAGATTCCCTCACAACGCTCCATTAGTGCAGTGCTCCATTGCTCTGCTACGACGTCGCTTCTCTCAACTGATTTTCGGTTGCTGACCGGTTACATTTGTCTGTCTGTCTGGTCTGAATCACACCCACCTGTCAGTGTCACCCGACCTTTATATGTACACCCCCCTTCCCAGGCCATCCCTCCAGTTTTCCCCTCCCTCCCAGCAGCGATGCCCTTGAAGATCGTTCTCAACGCTTTTCCCTTTCGTCATTGGTCGAAGCCCCCGCCCTCATCGAGCGAAGCCGAAACCGACGAAACTTCACCAGAGCGTGGTCAGCGCCGTATCATTCATATTGCTACAGCCACAAATGGACGCAAACCTGGGGAGCGTTTCGTGGGCATCACGGACAAAGGAAAGATGCCCCACGGAGCGCCCGAGAAGGTGATGGAGGGAACACATATAGCCCTCACATTGGACAAGGCGCATCAGTCAAACCCCCTTGACTGGCAGACCAAGAAACCTGCAAAGTATGATGTCGTGAGGTGAGTAGTATGGGCAACTTTGTTAGTTCAACCCCGACGCTATTCGTCCATACCCCTCCCCTATGTTCAGCATCATATCTAATCGTTTCATCAGCGCATCATCCGGCGCCTCTAATTCGGGCACCTTGACGAATACTTTTCAACCGCCAGCCAAACCGACATTGATCCGTCGCGTTGCGTCGAAACTGAACATTTCCATCCCCTCGAAATCTCACCCTTTACCTTCTCGACCGAGCTCACAAGCTTTTCCAGCCGATACAAGACCGTCAGCGCAACTGTCTCATTCTCCCAAAGTCATCATCCCTGTCTGTTCTACACTTCCCAACAGCTTCATCGGCAAGGAGCATCGTGAAGCTGCCCTGCGAGAACGTGGGCTCCTCCCTCCTCGTAAAGACTTGAGCGAACAGGAACGCGAGGCGGACCAACGCATTACCTGCAAATCCGTGCCGCCTCCCGTAGCAATTAACGGATCTAGCGAAGCGGAACGGCTGAAAGCAAAATGGTTGGCTAACAACCCGACTTCCGAGAGTAGCGATTCGGACTGCGGTCCTCAGTTCTTCCCGGGGTCACCTATATCATCTGCTACTTCAGACATGGATGATTCGCGCCGATCGTGCGAGAGCAAAGCAGATTTGCCAACGGCGGGCAGACCTTCTATTTGCAGCTCTGTTAATGCTCTATCGGCCTCTTCACACCTTGAGGTCCTACATGAGGACCCCTCGGAAGAAGGACAGATCAGACCACCACCACGACTGTTGGCAGCTGATCTGCCGATCATCCTATCTTCGCTTGAGGACGGGTTACTGGCTCCCCTCGAAATCGTGGAGAACCCTGTTCCATTCTCGGTTTCGTCGCATCCCGCAATGCCAGGTTCGCTATTCGACTCGCAGTCACACCCAGACATGCCCCCTCCCCTCCCAGAAAAGGATCGTGCTCGTGATCCTGCATTACCTGCTTCTCATATGCGCACCGCGGATTCGGTCGATCGACGTCGCAAGGCTGTCGGGCCCACATTATCCAAGTTTGGCACTAGTTCGCTCTCTAATCTTCGTCGTTCGGTGGCGGAAACCCTCGGATTACCGGGCTCGAGCGCGCTTTCCGCAACAGATATCCCGTCTTCGCCAACCCCTTCCCATCTCGCGCTCCCGGCACCAAGACCAAGAAGGGCGATTAGTCCAACCATACACAGCCGAGGAAGCATTCTTTTGGAGACGAGGGACATTCAAGATGCCGAGAGTCGCAGATTGAGTGAACTGGCCTTTTTAGATTGATTGCGCCCTCATTCGAGGGTTGGATTTAATTCGCTCGCACTCGGATTCTCCGTCCTTCTCCTTCCTTTTTCACTTACGTGCATCAACATCAACAATACCCGCGAATGCCATCATCAACATCACAACAACCTACCCTCTTTCTGTGGATACTATCTTTATTATCTGGATTCGATAAGGATACCGGGCACTCATACACTCCTTATTTCATTTATTTCAGGGCCCCCCCCCCACAACATGGACTTTTCCTATGCTGTACCCCTAGCGATAGTTTACGCTAAACGCTAAAAGAATCGTTCGTCGTCATCCCGGCCTCGTGGACGTACTTCCATCTATATATCATCAGTGTCATCTGTCGGTAAATTACGATTCAGTGCTTTGGTTTGAGATCCATCTGATGAAAGAGGACTGCACGAATCGCCCAAGCATCTGCAACTTCCGCATCGGCACGCACATTGCAAGTTGCGTCGGTCCGGTCCGGCCCGTATCCCATTGGAGCGCCGCGAGCGTTGAGACCAACCAGTGTAACATCTTGCGGACGACAAGCTCCGATCGCCACCTATGAATGCAGGGTCAGACCCAGTGAAAATTGGTTATGTCGAGTTATGTTTCTACATGTCGTCACATGATTTTGTCAATGTTTATCTGTTGTGATCTGCTCGTGTCTGTTCGAGGCAATTTACCGTCCCACCGATGCTTCGTTTACCTACATCAAACCTACATTGGACCGTTGGACCAATGGCATTGCCAACGCCATTGCGCCTTACGCCATTGCGCCTTGCCAACGCAAATGGCGCAAAATGCAAATGGCACAATAACCCACATACACCGTTATGCGTTCCTCGCCTCGTGCACAGGGCGTGTTTTGTACTGCCAGTACAAAACACACCACGTCCACCTTCTTTCCCTACGCTCTGACCATGGAACAACCCGAACGCTACAACTGCGTTTGTTCAGAGTACAATTTCGGTCAACCTCACCTAGTTTCAATAGCAACATGGTACCGCCATTTTCAAGAAGCTCGGTCGGACGAAGAGCGTCAGCGGATGCAACAGGCAAAGCTCCAAGTTCCCCCGGGAACACATACTGGCCAACCGAAGCGTCCACCAGCTCGCAGACGCACCAACTTGAATGCTCCTCCAGCACAGAAAAGACCTTTCGAAGAGAACAATCCAGAGGATACTTCGGGATCAAACAAACGAGCACGCTCAGAGGTATGTTTTATTATACTATCGTCTTTCTATTGCTAACCGCTGATTGAATTTTAGACAAACTCACCCCCACCATTTCAGGATTCTCCTCCCCGGTCTCCACTCCCTCCTCGTACCCCTTCGCGATCCCCTCCGCAGTCTCCAGAACCTCCTCGCAGCCGTTCTCAATCTCCACCCCACCCAGACCATCGTACCCCTTCGCGATCCCCTCCGCAGTCTCCAGAACCTCCTCGCAGCCGTTCTCAATCTCCACCCCACCCAGACCCTCGTACCCCTTCCCGATCCCCTCCGCAGTCTCCAGAACCTCCTCGCGGCCGCTCTCAATCTCCACCCCACCCAGATCCTCCAGCTCAGCAGCGTGTCCGTATCAACTACGTTCGTAGACCCCGCCCCGATGTCAACCTAGATGAGCTCACTCGGCTCGCGTTGTTTAAACCGATGTCTGACACCATGAGTTTCATTAATGCGCTCAGAAACGCTTCCACCTTGGACCCTGTCGCACAACTCAGTGACGAAGGTCTAGAGAGACTCCGTAACCCTCCTGCCATTCCCCTCGTTATCGACAATCCCGGAAAACGGCACAGCATATCTACGTATCTTGCGCTTGAGCATGCATCTCAAGCTGCATACGAGGCTGTCTGCCGATCCGTCCGACGAAATTTTGCTGGTACCCCTGGAGTCGAGGACATCCTCACTTTCCAACAAGTCGAGAAACTCATTAAAATCCACACCGGTGTCGAACCGATTCTCCACGACATGTGTCCGAAGAAACAATGTCACGCGTTTACTGGGCCCTATAGCACACTCGAGCATTGCTCCATGTGTAATGCTTCCCGGTGGAACGAACAACAACTCCAAGGTTCGAACGGTCGTGTCAAAGTTCCGGCCCTGCAATTCACGACCATTCCACTTGGACCTCAGTTACAAGCACGTACCCGTAATCCCGAGAGTGCTGGTCGGATGCGTTACCTTTGGGAACGCACTCAATCTGTTTTAGAAGAGATCAGGCGATCTGGGGGAGGCGCTATTCCTGTCGTCGATGATGTTGTTATGGGGTGGGACTACCTTGGAGCCGTTCTTGATGGGGATATTGGCAAGGATGATGTCGTCCTGATGGTCTCTCTCGACGGCGCTCAGCTATACGATAGTAAAGAGTCTGACTGCTGGATGTACATCTGGGTCATCCTCAACCTTCCCCCGAACGAACGCTATCAAAAAATCAACGTCCTTCCTGGCGGATTTATTCCGGGCCCAAACAAACCAAAAATCCTCGACTCTTTTTTATTTCCTGGTATCCATCACGTCGCAGCGCTTCAACGCGAGGGGCTTCCTATGTGGGACCCTCTTACAGATTCTCGTTACATTTCACGATTGTATCTTCTCTTCACCACCGCCGACGGCCCTGGACTGGTATACTGGGATGGAATGGTCGGCCATAGCGGCAAAAATGGGTGTCGGCTGTACTGTGGTGTCATCGGACGCCGTAAAGATCCAGGTACCCATTATTACCCGGCTCTCCTATGTCCCCGCGATCGTGTCGTCCCTGGTTGCGATCATGCAGATATCGACGTCATGCAAATACCACCAGGAGGTTCGGCCGAGTATGCTCAGCAACTCAAGAGAATCGTATCCGTCCCAAACCAAACCAATTGGGACCGAATGAAGACAGAAACCGGCCTCACTAAACCTCCTCTCATTCTCGGGCTTGATCCCAAATATTCACTTGGTGTTCCATTGTGCATGACGACAGATATCATGCATCTCGCTGGCAACTTATCCGACATCCTTCTCGCTCTCTGGCGTGGGTCGCTCGTCGCTACCGGCAATGATGACAAAGCTACTTGGGATTGGGCCGTCCTCAGGGACAACGAGACATGGACGAACCACGGCAAGCTAGTCGAAGATGCTGGTCACCATCTTCCGGGATCGTTTGATCGGAAGCCCCGCAACATCGCGGAAAAAATCAATACTCAGTACAAAACTTGGGAGTTCCATCTCTATACGTTCGGCTACGCTCCAATTCTACTCTATAGCCTTCTTCCGCTCAAGTACTGGAAGAACTTCTGCAAGCTCGTACGCGGTTTTCAAATGATGTCTCAACACTCTCTTAGTCAGCAACAATTACGAGACGCCCACACCCTGCTCTGCATGTGGGAGCGTGAGTTCGAACTCCTTTACTATCAACTCAAACATGATCGGATTCACTTCGTGCGTCCCGCAATTCACCAAGTCGTCCATCTTGTTCCAGAGGCCATTCAAAAGGGCCCGCCCATTTGTTACGCTCAATGGACGATGGAGAGAACCATCGGAAATCTTGGACAGGAAATTCGGCAGCCGTCTCAACCTTACGCAAATCTCGCAAGAGAAGGTGTGCGTCGTTGTCAAGTCAACGCCTTAATCTCGATTCTTCCCGAGCTAGATAACCCTCCGAAAGCTTTACCTTCGACCTCTATTGATCTCGACGACGGCTATGTGCTTCGGCACAAACGCGACAAGTACTCGACTCTTCCCGACCCCGCCGTCACTCAGGCCATTTCCACCCTTCTTACCCCGGGGCAGGATATGCCCCGAATCACCAAATGGGCGAGATTACAACTCCCGAACGGTCAAATCGCACGTTCTCTATGGAGAGAATCACTCAAGGACCCGAATCAACTGCGTATTTCCCGCAACGTCAAGGTAATTTTAATTTCATCACCCAAAATATGCCGCACATCCTACTAATGTCATTTATTTACTTAGTTTCGGCTTGAGGATAACATACGTTGCGGAGAAGTTCAGTACTACACCCAAGTCGCCATCAAAACAGCACCGCAGGCGTGGACATTCCGCACCGTCGCTGTCCTCAAGCCCTATTCCCAACCTGACGAAAAACTTCTCGAGCTTTCCTCTCAGGTCGTCGCCGCATCCAAACTGCTTGAAGATATTGTTGTCGTGGACGTCAAGGAGATTCTCAGCGTCGTTGCGATGATTCCCAATCGCCTTACGCTACCAGACGAGAATTTAGAGGACAAGTACTTCTGTATGTTGGAACGACCAGGTTTAGATATCTCGGACTTCGGCGTACCTTATGACATAGGCATTGAAGAGGATGATGAGCTCGAGTATGTAGAATAGTAAGTACTGGTAGTAGATATTCTCGGCCCTCACAATGTTTGGATACATCAGATCTCGCATTCTCGGCATTTCTGGTATGGTACATGTAATTTACGACCCTACGCAACACGGAAACGTTTCACATATCTATCTTTGATGTCCTCGTGAAGTAAACGACGCTTGGCGCTTTCGAATGGAATGAGCGACGAAGGAAATACGCGCACTAAATATTTGGTAGGAAGAGGCAGAGCACGGCCTTCGGCATCTTTGCCGCGAACATAGAGTAGGCTACAAGGCAGCACAGTTTCGACGGAAGAGCTATATTTACGGTTGTTAATCTCACAACAGAATATACAAACGAGCACTACTTACTGTTCAAGTTGAGATTTTTGATTGTCGTGCTTGATCGGGTCATCAAGAGCTTTGATCATGGATATATTGTCGATCTCAGATGTGTCTCCGGTCTGGGTCGCGCTATAAGTTGTCCGCGTAAATATGACATCACGGATATCAAAGAAATACCTGCATTGAGCTTTTTTCAACCTGGTTTCTTCGGATGCGGAAGACTATCTGCTAGAGTTGGGCTAAATAAATAGTCTTAGAACTTGAGGATACTTTTCACTCACCTTGTGGCCTGGTGTCTGCACGTCTAGGGCAAGTGTATACACATCCCAATCAGCAACGATGTCATTGATGTCGAGGACAGCCACGTCCCCGGCTATATGGACTAGTGGGGGCTTTATGAGAGTCGGCAAATTGGACAGATCGAGGGAC
Organism: Chalciporus piperatus; assembly: GCA_038093975.1. NCBI lineage: Eukaryota > Fungi > Basidiomycota > Agaricomycetes > Boletales > Boletaceae > Chalciporus > Chalciporus piperatus. Next base: position 234,873 of record JBBPTG010000014.1, read on the forward strand.
ATGTCGTGATGAGTCTAAAGATAATAAGCGCTGTCATACACTAATCCAGCAAGCGCAATCATTACAGCTGTAACGGCATCTCCCAGCGGAGTTATCAATAACTGTAAGACCATATCTGGGACGCGTCTCTTGGATCTCTCTCTCGCAAAACTTGCTCATCGACGCGTTCTTGCTGTGTCTAGTGTACATAAATGGAGTTCTCCTTTGGTCTCGGAAATGGTTTCCATAATTCCAGCGGTATCGGACTCGTTGGGAATGGTGGTGGTCTAGACTATGATCACAGCGCCATCTCCTCGTTCCCGTCATCTAATCAAATGTCTCAGGTAAGTTTGTTTGTAAGGTACCCTTCTGATCCCGTGGATCTGTTGTAGGCCGCATATATGCAGGAAATCACACTCCTTCGACAAAGCTGCCTCGAACTCAAGCTGGAGTTGGGGAAGGCTATAAGCGAGCGCGACATAATTCAGTATGGATCTTATATCTCTGTTTTATGGTCTGACAGAGTTTTCGTTTAGAGGCGCTTTCAACAAGCTCTCGACGTCACTTACGTTACCAGCATCTGGGGCCCCTGCTGACGAATTCCTCGACAAACGTGTGAAATACCCGCAAGTACGATTCTGGACTCATACCTCATTCAATACATGGTCGAGATCACCTGAGGGACAAGCAGACACAAACTGGAAGTTTGCCTGCTTCGAAGACCACCTTGGGAACGCGGTGGATGGAGATACGATAACCGCGTTACGATCCATGCTCAAAAGCACATGGAAGGATCTCGCCCTCAAAAAGATCGCACCGAGAAAGTGGGGCAAGGCAAGTGCAAGTGCAAGAGACTTCGTTTGCGAAACGATATACAAGAAGTACCTGTTTTTGACTCTTGCCGATAACGACTGGAAACTCGATTACCTATCTGCCCTCGACTATCCCGGATGGGTTCGACGATATCTGGACGACGATGGCACCTACGTTGAGGACCGCAAGACGTCAGTGAAGCAGGAAGACATCTCCAGCGAGGAGTCGAGGTCCGAGTCAAGTGCGAACGGCAAAAGAAAATCCAGAGGAAAGTCTGAAGTTCCCAATAAGAAGATAAAAGGTGTGCTCTATTGTGTCGTATCTCATGTACTCATTGTATCCAAACCCGCAGTTTCAGATGACATGAAGACGGATACTATACCCCAGTTAACCCAAGTCAAAGAGACAATGAAAACTCCTGTTCAGATCACATCACCGTCTACAGGCCCCGACATTGTTATGAACGACGCAACATCCCGACCCAATACACCAGGATTTTACGACGACGACGCCCCGCATGCACCATCTCCAAGTCCAACCTCTAACGAGCCAGAATCGAGCGACGATAACCACGCTGTCAGTGGACGTGCACCATCCACGATCTCTAACGAGCCGGAAGCGAGAAACGACAACCACGCTGGATTTGCACCATCCGCGATCTCTAGTAGTGAGCCGGAAGCGAAGGACGACAGCCACGCTGGACGTGCACCATCCGCGATTTCTAATGAGCCCAAAGCGAATGGCAACGGTGATACACGCGCACCATCCGCGACTTCTAACGAGCCAAAAAGCGCATATACGGACAACAACGCTAATCTGGAGCCTCAAGACATTAATATGAATCCATTGTAAGTGAACTACTTTCGTGCGAAGATACACTAATCGCTATTTCAGAGCCGCTCTTGGAACGAGCACGATCAAGCTGCCTCCTCTTCCACCTGTACCTACATTGGCGCCTAGCAAGAACGAGGACGGTGCGACAAAGAAGACTCGGAACACGAAGAAAGCAAAGGCCGCTGCCAGTGTGTCTGGCGTCGAAAAGGAAAAGTCAAAAGGGAGTTCAGGTAATCGCAAGATGTGTCCGTCTAAATATAAAACCGCTTTGTAAGTATTCGTTTTTGACTATGTAGTGCTAACGCGATGTTGTTTTAGCAATCTTTGCGCATTCCGCTGGCTCCACCAGGTGAACCAGAGCGGGACGAGGGACGAATTCCGGGCTTATTGGGATGCGCTCACTGATATCCAGCATAAAGTATGTGTATTCATTCTTTCATTCATTTCTAAGGCGTTCTAATAGATATATAGGCTTACGAAAAGGAAGTTCTCGAGTTGGTAAGTAGTATCAGCTTCCGGTTTGCTAGACTAATTGTATTGTAGGTCGAGAAAAACGGCTGGACCAAGATCGCTTTCGAAGGCGGCGCCATGTACTAGACCACAATACCACTTCCGCTCGCTCGCTCCCATCGCAGAGCCGTGTAATACGATCGGATTAGACTGTCTTCACTGGAATTAGACTGGAGGTGCTCCGTATGTTTTTTTATTCGTTTTCTATGTTTTTTATTATGTTTTCGGGCTGTTTCATGGGTCGGGGCAATGTATGCTTATCACGTGCTATCATGAATGTCATTTGTCGTCAGCTGTGAGCATTTTGCAAGTGTGACTAGCCTAGAGATAATATCACGAGAAAGCATATGTGATCAGATTGTGAGCGAGCGAGACCGCAAACAAAGATATGTCGTGATCTGCTCGTCTATGTTTTTTCTGTCATTTGCATCTCAGAACAGGCTCAGTCATATCATAGCATGCAGAACATTCTCATTCTATTCGTGAGATCTGCCTACTCGTGACAGTGTATGTAGCAGGTACAAAAACATGTATCGTCATGTCCGGGCATACCCGGACATAGCTAGTTTTCACTGGGGGTCAGACGTGTAGGTTGTTGTCTACCCTGATCACCATGACCAATAGTTATCTCAAAGAACAGTCAGGTTTTTTTGCTTACAGCATTTTATTTGATGCCCAAGCATTAGCCCATAAAGAGCGTATTCCATAGCCGACAACGAGGATAAAGTACCCTTAGTCGGGTTGGTGTCCTCCCTTTCTTCGTCTTGACTTATTGACTTACCGCTCGGAAAAAACATGGCTTCGACATCGACCGCGTTGCAGTTGAAGGAGGAGGGTAATGCCTTCTTCGTCAAGAAAGACTTCAAGAACGCACACAAGAAATATACCGAGGCCATCGCTCTTGACGGTCAGAACGCAGTGCTGTATGCCAATCGATCGGCATGTAGGATGAGAAAGTAAGTCTCGTTACGCCGACCTGGGCAACACTGTTCCGCAGAACTGAGAATGTGCTTGCAATGTAGTTTCGTCGATGCTGCGCGTGACGCAAGAAAGGTAGACAGCTTACTTCCTCCGTCCTCGACCATACTTTTTGAACTGACGCGTGTCTTCTCAGTCTACCGAACTCGATCCTGGCTATGCTAAAGGATGGTCTCGGCGGGCGTGTGCTGAAGAGGTCAATGCTACCTATCATTTGTATAGACACCTGCTTACTCTCCTTCAGGTTCACTTGGACTGGAAAAGCTGCGTCGAGTCGTGGGAGAACGCTCTTAACGCTCTTCCAAAGACAGACCTCAGCCCGGCTGAGCTCAAGCAAAAGGAGCAATACGCCGAGTCCTTGCAGAGCGCCAAGCGCCACCTTGAGGAAGCCTCGTCAACTCCTCTCCCGGGGATTATAATGTCCTCAACGGAAAAGCAACCGTGGAAGGTGGCTTCAAAAATGCTTCCAGAGCTTACAGCAATGGGTCCCCAGGGTTATACTAGCAGCGTAAGGATTGGTTGTCGTTTCGGGTATACTCAACTGACATCATGTGAGCTAGGCATGGGTCATACATGGTGCTTACAAGGTTAGCTAATGCATCGTTGGATCTATGTACGAATTGTTAATAATTTTATCAAACAGGAATTCATGGAAGGCGTCAGGTGGATGAAGGATTTGAAGAAGATCAAGGTCCCGGGTTCACCAAAAGGATATGGATACTATGGATCAACGTTTGTGAGCGTGTTCGCTGAGTGCAGACGAGCAGACACTGACCTTCTGCAGGGCGTTACTTGCATTTCCAATGGAGTGATGCGCGATAGCCGTGTGTTCCATATGGACGCACCAGATTGGATTACAAAGTACAATGACCAAGGTACATGGAAAATTCGGTACTCTGGCAGTACTTCATCTTGATCATATGGTGCAGTCATGTTCGAGGCCGAAAGATTCAAAGCATGTCAATGGGTGTCAGATGATTTGGAGAGCATCAAGAGGCAGGCTCTGGAACGATAGAAGAAAGGATGGGACAATGTCCGAGGAGCCCTTTCTATCACAGTGAGGTTCGTAGTTCTCCATCTGCGGAAGCTTCACACTGATGGTCTATTGCTAGGGCATGGATAATGCGTGCTATATTTGACCACTCACTCACAGGAGCTCCGCATGTCTCCATCGAACTGTTGAAGCAGACCCTCGATCTGCTTGAATGGGGTCGCCAAACGTGGAATAATGTGTCCAAGGAGGACAGGGGTTCGATTTTCCAGGATACATTCGTCAGGGGAGTTCGTGCAATATATCTGGAAGCTTTAATGGAGGTAAGTTTCCTCACGAATATGTTTTGAAGGTCCCATAGCTCACTTCCATTAGGCGTATACAAAGGGACCTGGGGTCGACAAAACCGCTACGCTGGATACGCTTTTCAAGCAGGCCAATTGTATTATCCAGGAATCGCAAACTGGCTCGCAGCAACCTCCTGGCGAACCAGTCGACCCCGGATTCGCCTCGTCTTTTTACATCTATCCGGTTGCACAAGCTCACGCGTAAGTTTTTCTCACCTCTCAGGAGACACGTTAACGTTCATGGACCCTCATAGAATGCTTGGGTTTTACCATGCTCGGATGGCGGAATCTAGCCCCATCCCAGAGGTATCCTTCTTGCAGGCAAGCATTGAATACAGCGAAGCTGCTAAGTTGTATCCAGAAGACGACGAATATCATTGCTGTAACCGCCTTTCCTATATCTCCATGCTCATCATGCAATTAAACGATTTTTAGTCCATCTACAGGGTGCTATCCGACACATGTTATCAGCCCAGCTGCCGATCCAAACAATTGAGGCAGTTGCCAAACGCCTTCGGGAGGCCATTCCAAAGATGCAAAAGATATGGGCAAACTCGGCGTCGGCGAAACAAGGGAGGGACGTAATGATCCAGCAGACGCTGGATGCTGTTGACGAAAGGCTACGGTCGTGAGGAGAGGTGTTTCCTTTGCTGGAGGTTGGTTCGGAGTGTGCGCTATGGTGACATCGTTTTTGACGGAGTACATTGTATGGAATGTTTGCAGTAATTATATCATGGGAGATGCCTTCGTGCTGCCTTGGGGAGAGCTCGACATGGTTGTAGTCGGACTACGACTATGGTCCATTAGGACCAAACAAATACAAATAGATTACTGGGCCAATGGATCATTCAACCAAGTAATTCATTAGTACACATATTAGAGGGACTATCTAGGGGACCATAGAATCTGTCTTGACTCTCCCCATCATCGTCTGATAGCAAGTTCTGGGCTCCAACTCGGGCGATCACTCTTCGGTGCTATGCATAATGGTGCATCAAGCCGCAGCGGACCACAATCCTTGTTCAGAATCATCCCCCAATCTTCCCTTCGAGTTACTCTCGTACATATTCGAAATTTTGGCTGAACAACAGAGGCGCAAGAACTCAGACAACTATGTTCAACACGACCCCCACACTCCTCCCTTCCAGATAGTCGTCTCACACGTTTGTCGCTACTGGCGGACCGTGGCGTTATCAACCCCGTCTCTCTGGACCGCCATATTCTTTCCACGTCTTGCATGGCCACCACCTGAGCTCGTTGCACTACTGGTGGAGCGGAGCAAACCTCTGCCGATAGACGTTCATATTAATCCACAAAAGTACGGGATGGACGACGATCCGCTGAAGTTTCCGTACCACTCCCTCCTTCCTCACATTCATCGCTGGCGCTCCTTGACAGTGGACTTCCAATCGAAGGAGCACGAACTCTCATTTCTCATGGCGCTCTCTCATCCGTCCGTATCCGCCGCCTCCCAGCTCACCATACTCGTGCTCCACAGAGAGGACAGCAGACCCACCACATGGAGGCGATTCACCTTATTCAATGGATCAGCGCCTCGTCTTACAAGCATAACCCTTTGGGGAGTGTACGTCGACTGGCATCAGCCATGGATCTCTTCCGCGTCTAATCTCACCACCCTGGAGCTTGGTTACCTCATAAATTACAATCGCCGGTCCTGGGCACAGCTTTCCGCTACCCTGCGCAGCGCTCCTGCCCTCAAAAAGCTCGTTTTGTGCTCGACTGGAACAGTCGGCGAAATACCCACAGACCCTAACAATCCCATTCCACTCCTCAACCTGACAGAATTTGTGCTGGCTTTCGAGTCCGTGGATTGCGCCATTGGTTTTCTGCGCATGTTTTGCATGTCCGCCCTCAAGCGCCTTTCGCTCGATCTGGGTTGGGTTGACTATACCGATTTCGTCATAGAGCTTGCTGGACCCGCTACATCCTTATCTCGTCTATCAACGGAAGAACAACCGCACAGCTTGCTCAGGAATCTCGAAGAGCTCACCATTTATCATCTTCCTTGTAACTCTCATGCGCAAAAAATGCTCTACGACGAGCTCCGTAATGTCAAATCTCTCAGAATCCCATTGACTCATCCATCACCACTCCCTTGCGACTTTGCTCGACTCCTTCTTCCGGTCAGACGAGCTGGGGAGAGTGTTATTGACGTCTCGGTCCCATGCCTAGACACACTCGTGATCTTGAAGAACCCTGGTGGGGAAATCGGTCATGACGACTACATTGCCCTTCGTGACGTGGTCCAACAGAGGAAGGATACAAAGTTTCCTCTTAAATCGTTGTCCTTTGATATGTCAATTGAAATGGATGACGATCTCGTGAACTGGTACAGGGAGGCCGTAGGAGTTCAACCCATATTTTAGTACACGGTATGATCATGATCCCTATCTCGACAGCAGTGAAACAACGATTCCTTCGTTATTCCCTTGCAATGGTCGCTCCTCGGAGTTTTCCTTCCTCACTACTGGGATAGCCAAAAGGTCAGTCCACGTCGCACAACCCTGTTCATTTCACGGGTCTACCTCATAGTAAGACGGAGATCATGAATGTTTTTATTCACAGCTGACCGAATGTTGAGCGACTTTGAGCAGTTGGCAATGTCTGTCGCTCGTCCTGCAGACCGCAGACGCGAGGACGAAAAAAAACCATTATCCGCCCAGAAGCCCCGACCGTTTACCGCACCTTCGTCATTTCCAGACCGTCGTCGCTACTGGCGGACTGTAGCGTTTCAGACTCCTTGGATCCGGACGACCATCTTCTTTCATCGCCCTGCCCGTCCTCTCCCCGAGCTCGTTTCATTTTGACAGAGCGGCGCAACTCTCTGCCCAATGATATATCCGGGAAAGCGGTGGACGTGTCATGACCCACTGCGGTTTCCATACGATTCGATTTTTTCCCCACCTGCTCCGTTGGCGTCCCTTCAAATTGACTTTGAAATGGCAAGATTTGTCTCCTCAATCATGATCGTTCCTGGACTGGAGTAGGTAATTGTGGCAAGTACAGTACTACTTCATGAGGCACCAGGGCCATTGGAGTTCACTTTCAGGCCTTCGACACTCGGAGTGGAAATAGCCCGACTCTGCCGGGGTAGGTGAAGAAGTCTTAAGAGTCTTTCTTTGGATCGGCGGGTGGTGACATTTCAAGCCGGGATCGTGTCAGACGACACGGCATGGCTCGACAACTGTCCTGATCGCGGTTCCGACCATACCTAACGGAGGGAATTTGTTATACGAACCAACTTTGGGATACACTCTGCGCCAACCTATCATCCTTATCATAACGGGGTCTTTGTACAACAAATACCGGTGACAGTCCGAGGAGTTTAACGGAGGTCAACCAATTATGGAGAGATACTTGGAAAAGGGTGGAGGGATGACGGCGTTGATGGCAACGAGGAGCAGCGTTGAATTACGGTGTGGTGGGTCAGTGGAGCTAAATTCATCCATAACGTTCTACCGCAGGAACGGCGCAAACATGCCAGGTGTGGTTTGGGCAGGGTCACGGTGGGTCTTACTCACTGACCCTGAGTATCTGCTGACCATTGACATGACGAACTGAGACTCCATCGGCGTTTCTTGCAAATTGCAAAACATGTTTATTAACCATTGTCTCATGTCGCGGGGTTATTGCAAAATGCATCGCGGATCTGGAATAATCGAGATAACCTTTCTGAACATGGGAATGATTGTAATGGCCTTTCCGGTAAAGATCTTACGCCCAGATGATCGTATCGCAGTCATGGGAGCCTCCATTCCGAGACCTGTGGCGAGGTTTCTGAATAGACTAACACATTTTGCCCTCGCCATCGTAGCAGAGCACGAAATGTGGTCCCGGCGGTTAGAATAATTGGCACACAGCCACCGGGGTCGATGACAGTGAGCTGACAATCCGGGGAACTGCGGAATGGTACAGTAGCATCAAGATTCAAGGCACCAGAGAGGGTATTTGAGCGGCGACTACGTTCGGTCAAGGAAGGTTGTCGAATTTGTTTCGGGGCTGGCGTAATCCGAGAGGGGTCATTAATCAAATTGGGGAACACGTGGTATGACCGGGAGTTGCCATGTCGGGGTTTATATAAGTGATCTTGGGGGTGGTCGCACTCATATCTCTTTCTCCCTTGCATCGACCTCCCTGTACACTCCCTTACACTCACTCCCATGAACCAAAACTCCTCAGACCAGAAACAGAACCAGGACGGTCTCCAGCGATCAAAACCTATCCCGATCTCAACCTCATCTCTCCATTTCCGCCACCGCTCCCCTTCTGTTTCCTCTGACTCGTCCAACTCCACCACTTCTTCTCCTCCCCTCGCAACCCCAAAGAATATACAGCTTCCTCTCATCCCGACCTCCCCATCTGGCTCTCCCACTCTCTACTTCTTGTCTCAATCCCCTTCGAAATCCCCTTCAACTTTCCCTTTCCGAGGCTTCGCGCCTCCCCCCGTCCTTGAAGGTGCGTATACACGTGTCATGTGACTCCATACCATTAATTATGTTAACAGACGAACCATTGGAAGATATCCCTCCCCAATCTCGCACGCGTAGCTCCAGCAGCGCTGGTCTTTTCCAACCTCAGTCCCCTTTAACAGACCCTCATCATGAACGCGGGGTAAACGTTCTCAGACGTCTTTCCCTCGGAAGTGCACTTGCCAAGGTATGCTCTTCCATCACCACATCATTCTCCTATCTCATAGTTTAGACCCAGATGAACGAGATATCACAACCCCGCAGCCCTCACCCCCCTCCAAATTCTGCTGTTTCCCCTTCCCCCGTCGCCACCAGTCGTTCACCCGGCAGAAAAGCCAGACGTTCTGCTACCATTGCCGAACCCAGCCGGCAACGTCGTGCCCCTTCTCCGATGGGGGAAAGAATTCTCAAGGGGCATTTCGACGGATTTAATTAATTTATCCATTTCGACCCTGTTTCGCCTTCGCATCGCTCCTCCTTATCACGGTACAACCTCCGCTGCCCCCAGCAACCGCGTCACATGGATTGGGAGATCGCTTCTCACAGATAACGTTGCATCCATCCCGCTTTCGCTCCATATCGCTTCGTCTCACTCTGCGTCTATATAATAAATCACGCTCTGGCGTCGATATCAGATGCATGCCGCTGCATCACCATAGTAGGCACTCGCCCAGCACATCCCCATGCCGAGATATCCCCAGCGCGCAAGCTTGTTCATTTCTTCTTTCGAGGATTCTTTCAATAGTCAAAAACTTCATTCTGCTGCTCTCGTCGTGTTTCATCGATCACTGTAAGTTCATTCCTTGACAAGTTGTAAATGTACTACTTCGCGCCTTGACTGCGGCCTCACGCCTTGGTATATTGAAATATTGCATTAGTTCCATGTGTAAGAGTATGTATGTAATGTCATTAGGACCCTCCAAAAAGCTTCGTGAACAAAAAATTAGTGACTGGGCCAGCCAGTACAATCATAAGCCGTCAAGCATCAAGAGACGCGCTTGTATCTGTTGTAGGTAGCAGAAGACACGCCAACATCAACTTCGTTTGCGCAAAGCGCCGCCAGACGTCTCTCCAGCTCAGGATGAAGATTCGGCTGGGTGGGTTGTTGGTATCGACACCAGTCCCACCAAATCGTCCAGTGAATCCACTTCAGTCTGAGAACCTTGCTGTGTGGTTCCCGTTTCGTCGTCCGGGAAAGCACGGCCCTTGTGAATGCTTGCTCAAAAGTGAGCCCGGTATCATCGACCTGGTAATCGAGCGCGTCTGTCGATTCACAGCTGAGGGAGATAGCCTTGAGCCACGGAGCGAGCGGCATGCTTCTCTCCTGGTCCGATTCGCTGATCATCTCCTTGAGCAGCGGGGACAAGATCGCGGGTATGCCTGCCCCGTTCAGTCTGAGCAACACGAGAGAAGGACAACGCTCCATAACCTGCCGAAGTTCCGCGCTCGAGATATCGATCGCAGTGAGCGTGAAATGGTTGAGCGAACATTTAGAGCGCGTGAGAAGGTCCATGAAACTCTCATGACACCACCCCGTCGTCATACTGCTCGTGTCCCACACGCGCGTCAGCAACTGAAAGTCGCGCAACGCAGGCGTAGTGAGCGCGTCCATGAAATGGCTGATACCCTCTTCGTGGTTGCCGATCGTGACGAGGACGAGGGTGGCGAGACAGGGCATGGAGATGTGACCCCGGAACGCGTCCCATTTGGATTCGCATTTGTATTGGGTGATTTCGACGTGGAGGTGGGTGAGGAGAGGGGCGCAGCTGAGGATTCGGAGGAGGTCTTCGATATCGGCGGGACGATATCCGCCACGGAGGGTGAGTTGCGTGAGTTGCGTCCAGGGTAACGTACGATGACTATCTGGCATCGCACCCGCTGGGATCTGCAACTCTCGCAAACGGGGAAGAAACTCTGGACGGAAAGGTGCCCAAGGGGTACATTGGGGTGATATCTCGAGTTCCTCGAGCGCGGGCATGTGGCAACGCGCGAGGGCGTTGAAACAGTCCCAGTCACGAGTGGCGGCGGGGAAGTGGATGAAGATGGCACGCCATCTGTCGGCGTTGTCGGTGAGGATGCGGTTTAGGCGGCGAAGGAACGCCGCGGGGACGTCGTCTGTTAGAAAGTCGTTCCAGAGCCAGAGAGAGATTGGGAAGGGTCGTGAGCGTTGGAGCCATGCCTCAAGGATACTCTCCTGTTTGTCAAACACGCCCGACGTGGGGAGGTCAAGATAGAGCGCCGTCCAGAGACGAGGCATAGATAACGAGAGGGAACGCCAGCTCCGACACACGCTACCCAGTAGCAGTGGGGCCCGTCTGCAAGGCTCGCAATGCGGCCCTCGGACGTTGACGTCCCCACAAAAATCAAATACCCTAGCGATGATCTCTGGGGGCATCCGTTTGATCGGAGAAAGAAGGGCGCCGAGATCCTCAACGTAAGAGGCGAGCTCTCGCTTCCGGCGCTGAACGTCGGCGAGACGAGCTTGTAGACGACTGATGTCTTCTTCTACTGCCTCTAGCTCGGCTTTGGGCTCTGCGAGCAGAGTGCGGAGTTCATCCCTTTGGTCGTCTGCAGGGGCACAGTTGGTCCTTAGGATGCGGATGATCGATGACTGGCAAAGTGGGGGTTACGCGTGTGAGACGACATATGGACGCTGATCCTTATTACACGTACTGGAGGTATGTCCTTGACTTCACCATACCGTTCCAATTTGTCTGCGTAGAGCGGTGCGCTGGTCTCTTTGAACGGTTGAAACATGGTGATATGGATATCAAAGGAAGACTTTGAGAGCGGGGGACGAGTTTGGGGTGGCCTCTCAGCAGGACTGGGCTCTTTTCTATGGGCCGTTTTAATGCGAGCGGTGGGCGAGAGGCATGGCAAGTTGAAGGCGAGAAAAATATCACGCCTCGCTGCAACGTTGAGAAAACGTTGCTTGTGCCATGAGCCGTCCTCGATTCAAATCTCGCGGTCACGTCAATTCAATTACGAAACAAGACCCATACGAAACGAACTGTAACACTACACGATCGTGCCAATATCGCTCAACAGTCTCAGGCTGAGTATCATGATCTATTGCCCAACCACACTCAGACTCAGGTCCTAATAGTATCTCACTCACAGGATGATCAAACCTGTGTACGTGGATGAAATTCACTGACCTGTGGGTCAAGGGGGATGAACCTGAATGTAAGCAGCGTGTTCACAACGATGCGCGCGTTATCGCCTGATCAGCCTAGATCCGCGTTCGTCATACCCTTCGAGAAGCTGTGCTAACAGGTTTGGTGATAGGCATCGGTCTCTTCGAGAAGACCATCTTTTTCCTCACCACTGCCGTCACGTCCCATCTGACCTGGACCTGCTCGCCTGAACGCCCTGTAGAACGTGGACCCTCGTGGCTCTCCGCATCGTTTTCTGGAAAAGGGTCTAGGTCGTCATTTCGGACGACGTTCCGGACGTGCTTGTGGAGAACGCCCAAGGGTTTGGGGAGGTTGACAACCTTGCCCTCGAGGAGATGATGCCCTATCGTGAGAGTGGGTTTATTCTGAGGTAGTTCTTTCGTCAGGAGGATGCCGCCACTTTACGATGAGAACGGACCATGTCGGCAATGTTCAGCTTCCCAATCAACTGCCCATCTTTGCCTGTCGTCTCAGAACCTTGAACATTCAATGTGCCTTGCAGCTCGATCAAAAACAGTTCATCATGCCCCAGTTTTGCGATTGACGGCGGAAGTTTGGGCGAAAACGCGTTGGGAAGAGAGACAGATATCGGCACGATCATCGAAACGCGTGTCGTGTCGTGAAAAAGGGTAGTGTGACAACCATGTCACGTACTTAGAATCTAGTATAGCATTCGAGTTGGTAGATCTAACCTCATGGATTCATAGAGATCCTGCATCTACTACAGACGGCGGAAAGTCGCCGAATTCCCAAGTAAAACATTCCTGTCGCACGCAAGCCATTCAAATTAGTATCTGACCTGATCAGGACACCTCAAAGCATACTCACCACGCAGTCTGTCTCTCTTTCCGCCAACGGTACCTCTCTACCCACTTCAAGACTAGGCTGCCAAGGTTTACCCAGAATGTTTTCTATCACTGGAACGATCCCATGGTTCCGTATATCGACGGACCAAGACAGATTTGACACGGTATCGTACACGATGGATTTTCCGAGATGACACCTGAGACCGCACTTGTTTGAGACGACACTATGTAAATGAAATGTGACCGAGACACCTACTTGGTCTCCATCGCATATCCTCCCAAGGCACAGGATGAAAGTATTCCATTGCAGGTCCCCATCGCGATGGGGTCAGCGGTATGATAAATATGTGTGACATGTTGTGTAGAAGGCTGCAAGGACAAGGCGTGTGTCAGAATGCACCTTTTTTTCAGTCTGGATAGACGCATCACATACAGGGGATGGAAGATGTAACCTCTTCGCTGCCAACTTATCCCCCGGCGACTCGAAAGCCACAACCGGAACTCCAAAAGTGATGCCAAGCAGCGACGCCAGCGCACCACCTGCCACAATCCATGGTCAGCACAATACACCCTCGAAAACGAAATCACATCAACCCACCCAACGAGTGTCCAGTGATCCAAATATTGGACGTGGGATACATATACGTTAAATTATTGTATAAATTCTATAGCATCAATGACGCGCTCAACGATCAGCTTCCGGACGTCCTTCCGCGGGAGTATAAGCAATAACCACTCACGGTACCGATAGGGTAGAATAGACTGTCCTCCTCAAGCGAGGTCTCCAAACAACTCTGATCACATTTCGACCCGCCTCGATAACACCCGCACACCGTCGTCCACGTCCAATCGATTCTTGCACAACAACAGCTGAAGAGCAGGTTATCGTTCAATCGGTCTTTCTTCCCCGTAGGACCTCCACTGCCGAACAAGGCAGCAGAAGTACCTTTGATGGACACTACGACCGTCGAGTTGTCAGGCGTCGCGAACACATGGCCACGCAACCCATCACTATCGGGTTCCCAACCAAAAGGGTAATTCTACATCGCGAATCGTCAGTGCGCAACTCGAAGCCAGGGGAGGGATCACGCAGCACAGTTACTTACATTGTTCCACTCCCCGCTCAACTCATACCACGCTGCATCGTCCGGCGTGACATACGCATTGTTCGTCATCTTTGCAAGTTCGAGAAGCGTTTCCCGACTCTCGATATCCGGACCCATGATCTCGTCCTCGTACCAGGTGAGATCCGCGCTCTGGGCATGTCGGATGGATCGGATTCGAGCAGCCTCGTGCTCTGTGAAGGACGAAGGACGGTGTGAAGGCAATCTTCTTGTCGCTATCGTGTATCCCGTCTTGTTCCCTCCTCCCAGTGAGAGTCCTCTAGTCGTCGCAGCAGGAACGTCGGAGAACACCACGTGAGCGTCGGGTGACAAGGCATGTTGATGCCTTAGCTCAAAGTGAAGTTGGTCATGTCTGCCGCCCTTGGTGGCATACGGTCGTTTGTGCGAGTCTTGGGTGGCAAAATAGTTGAGGAGAGGGAGGAAGAGAACCGTTAGTGCGGTGGGTAACATCGACCAAGCACGAAATTGAAACGTGCCCAACAGAGCATTATCACTGCTGACTCATCCAAAGCATGCCATGAGGATATTATCATAATGGAATTGACAATGCAAAGTAATGTAGTACAAATTCGAGAAGGATGTGAAGCACAAGTATGCGATGAAGAGAACCCAACTATATCTAACCAGGATTAAATGTCCCATGCCCAGGATCTCCAAGAGCCATCACTACATTACGCGTATTATGGTATGATTTTGGGGATGTCGAGGGAATCTAGATAATTAAGCAGAGAGAGCGAGACTCTCCATGGCAAGGTCGAGAGGATCGGCGAAGGCAGAGGTAGCCTTGACAGCAGCAACATCTGCATTCGCATCTCTGCCGAAGAATACCTCAGGGCTTGTGCAGGCTGCAACTGCACGCCGCATGTGTGTCGAAAGGAAGGATAGACCGACTTGGTATGCAGCTGTATAAAAACGCTTAAGCATGCAATGTTCCACGACCCTGATTCTACTCACAGTTCATCCATCCGAATCCTTCACGAGGGACAAGTTTAAAGTCGATTCCCTGGTTCCCGTACTCGGCATCAACCAGATGGGAAAGCTTAACAGCATCAAACTATTCACACGGGATGATTAGAATCGTGCATGTGCACAGGAGGCAAAACATCTCACTTTCTCGGGAACTACACCATTAAAGTCGACGAAAGCCGTGGTCATCCTAATCCGATGCGAGTCAGTCCATTCGCAGACACGGGAACGAAATGAGAAACATACATGTAGAGGAATCGATATGCAAGGCGTTGAGCCTCTTCCAGATAACCGTAACGCTCGAGACCAACCCAAGTCATGATCTGGTGAGGAGGCCTAAAGATGAATCATGTCAGCACCCAAGAACAACGTGATCCTTCAAGGTAACCAACCAGGCATATCTGAAGATTCGAAGAGTAAGTGAACATAGTCGATAAACACCAATCAATTTACGCACGGATAGTCCCATTGACGGTTCGGCCGATCGAGGGAAATCTTGCCGCGAGACTCTTCCGTACCAGACACCAGGCCTCCGAGAACCTCGAACTTCTTTAGCGACTGCGAACTAAGAAAATGTTAGCCAGAGCATCCACAAGTAGCCCTGAGACGTACACAAGTTTCCAGCACTGTTCCTCGCTTGCACAACCCGCCCACAGTGCCCAGAAGCTTGTGACACTTTCATACAAGCTTTGCTTCTCCTGGACAGTATCGTAGTCGAAATAGAGGCCCTTGCTTTCGTTCCAAAGATACTTGTCAATCATCTCTCTTCTGAACTCTGCTCTCTCGAACCACTCTTCGCTGGATTGAGGTCGAGACATCGAGCGCTCCCGATGTGGGTTGGCGTACGATTCAACGGACGGTGGGAATGGTGCAAGAGGGAAATCTTCTTCCAACTCCAACTCATCGTCGAAGACCTCCCTAATGGCAGTGCCAATGTCAACCTCGTACTTGTACAGGAGTGCCTGAAGGTCGATCGTTCCAAGATTGGCACAACGCTTCTCGAACCGGTAGGTTGTGTCATGTCCAGACTCACGGACCGCCCGGTCGTGCAGGAAGTACTCGTCGAGTTCAGGTTCCTTGAGCGTCCCAGCAGTGTACTTCTCGCTGAACTCCAAAACCGAGATCCCGTGCTTGGCAGCGTACGGCTCGAGGATATGGGTGAAGTGGGTCGCCTCAGTCTCGGGCGGTATGCCCAAGCCGTCAGGGCGGTAACGGGAGAGACCCGTCTTGGGGTCCATGCGGGGCTCAGCGACCCAAATCGTGTGGTACTCCTTTATCGCCGCTTGTATGGCGCGTTTCAGCCACTGGCGATTGGCCTTCAAATCAGAGCGGTCTAGTTGGTTGTAGATTTGCAGGGCCATGTCGGTTAGGAAAGGAGGTTGAGACCGGCAAAGGTAGTAGCTCCGAGATCCGTTGAGAATCTTGCCGTAATGCTTGATCTCGAAGATAAAGTGGTCCACCATACCCTTTGCCATGGTGACTTGACCATCTACGAGGAGTCCGAGAGCGATGAAGTAGGAATCCCAGTTGTAAAGCTGAAGGGAAAAAAAGATGAGTGAAATTCGGGTCCGCGGCCAAGAGAACAAACCTCGTTAAAGCGAGCACCAGGTACAATGAATGGAATTCCCTTTAGCGTCCGTCCGCCTTTGCCGTCATCCACCTCGTTCATCGCCAAAGCCAAAAGACCTGGCTTGGAGTTGAGACTCTTGACGAAAACTGGATCATCGGGTTTGGGTGGAAGAACCACGACATCGAGGTTCATGTGAGGCTTCTCACGTGCAACCTTGCGGTAATACTCTGCCATAGCAGGCTCGCCATGCGGAACATAGATCCGAGGCTGCACACGGCCAGTGCGGTTCTTGGGGTCTGCGGTAATGATCTCGAGACCATCTCCATCGATACGACGAGTGAGGGAATGCCAGAATGAGTTCTTGATCATGCGGGAGAGACGATCGACTGGGTTTTCTGTCAGACGAGATTCGTCAAGCACGATACGCTTTCGGCTATGGTCGCGAGCGAGCGCGAGTTCTTGGAGAAGGTTGGACAACATGTAGGTTCCCTGAAAATTGTATCAGCGTGTCGAATCGATCGGGAACTACAGAAGAAAGCCATACCCGGATGTCAAACGTCTTGAAACCGTTGCTGGTGGCCGTTCCGAGGGCCATCATCTTGGGGCCTGCATCGGTGACGCTGATTTGCAAGTCACCGTCAGTGTCTTCCTGTTCGAGGACGACGCGGATGGTCTCCTCGACGTCAATGAGGAAACGGCGAGGTCCAGTGACGCTCTTCTCGTCATGAGACATTCGCCGGGCGCGCATGTGGGTGTCATCCTCGAAAGTGGGTGCCCGCTTTGGGTTATAACCGTGCACTTGAGACTGCAAAGAATGTCAGATAAATAGAGTTGACACGTCATCTAAACGCTCACCTGACTATATGTTCGGGAGCGGGAGAACGACTCTCCAGTACCGTAGTAAGTAGCAGCCTCGACATGGACTGGTCGAAGTTCCGAGTCCTCGATGAAAGTGAGACCAGGTGGGTGAGAGAGGGTGGGAGGCATTGCGAACAAGGATACGTGAGCGGTTAAAGAACGGTGTTGGGGCAAGGGTAGAGCTGTGGGGTAATAAACGCAAGGTTCGGAATGGAGCAGGACCAAGGGGTAGCGGGATTTTATGTTAGCGTTTTATTTCCCGGCAAATAGCACGTTGTCAAAAATAATCGTGGAAATCCGAGTCACGATCGTTCTGCGGGAGCTCAACGAACCAGTGGCGCTAATTGGCGAGCTCGACGGAGCCCGCGTGCTTGGCACACTCAGGTGGACTAGCACGGAAGAGGTGATCACCCTAGATCAGACAAGTTACCTCGCGATGGGAGTCAACGGGATAGATCGAGGATCTGTTTCGAACTTGAAGATGCGTGTTTGTCTCGAACGAAGAGGGCGACGATGACAACGAGGCAGACTGATGCTGATAACCTCCCTCTTTTTATATCCAAGTCATTTTGGCTTCCCACCTTCATTCTGGATGAGACTCGTCCGGAGCGCCCCCACTTCCCATTTGGTCGAGCTTCTTCTGGTACCGCATCACTGAGATCAGCAGTCCAGGACCGACTCTTCCTCTCCCGCCCACCCATCGACGAACATTGTTTGCTGATATCCTCAGAGGTTGCCATCGCAGTAGCACCCACGGGTCAGAGACGGTCCCGTATGTCCCGTATGTCCTTCCCAGATTTCTTACAACGCAAGACTCAAGTTCCGTTCCGAGCAACATATTTTCACCTTTTAATACTGCTCAGGGACACGGCCCCCTCTCAATCTCAGATCTCAGCACTCCATCCACCTCTACGCGAGCATCCACAGAGATGAGATGGATAGTCTGGGTGCACCTCGTATTTCGGGGATTGGAGCTCAGGAGCCTATTCACTGTCCATCCTGACGTCACTCGATCCCGTTCCGTCGCTTCTATCTTCCAAATGAAGCTTCGTTGTCACCGACTCATCTCGTCCCATTTTTTTCACACCAGATGGCGTCGGATGCACAGCCAATCACATGCCGCCAGCGCCGCCGCATGGATTCACTTCGTCCTTCGGAGAATCGCGCATCGTTGCTACCTTGCTCCGCTCCCTCGTGTGCGTGCCAGACGGATGAGCCAGGATTTCGTATCCACCTCTGCGTGTGAGTTTCACTATCTCAAAGGCCGCGCTGACGCATCCTTCATACTTGCGAACTAGAGAAATGATTCTCGGACGCGTCAAGAGAGCCTGTGGTGCTTCTTCAAATCCCACTTCTGAAAATTACTGTAAGCCACGCGTCGTGGGCAACATAAGAACTTCGCATCTCGTTTGGTAGAAACACGATGAATCATTAACGACAACAAGACACGATGTGGTACAACTAGCAGCGTCAGATAATTGCGCGCATAGCTACCCTCCTGTTTATATCGGTACCCCACAAACTTGCCAATCCTACCCAGTTCAGTGCATCAAGGCACCCCGCGGTTTCCTGAGGGACTCTGCGATTCCCAGGAAAGTCTCAGCAAGTTGAACCTATCACGGTGTGTTCAACAATCAAGTGCTAAAGTGGGCAGGGAAAAGACTCACTGTATCCAGGGCTTTGCTAAAGGTCGAAAGTATGGTGGATGACGCAGGTGCGAGAGGGTCACGAGCCACGCTGTTCTGTGCATCAAGTGCGATCTGCGTCATTCGTTTCAATACATCGGTGTTTGCATCAGGACCAAACGACACCGAGTGGAATGAAAGTGGTTTCCTGCATCGATTAGGATGAGAGAAGTGTTCGAGGGATGCGGAGTGCTAGATCATACCCCAGTCGGATCGCTGAACGGCATAGGTCTTGCATGACCGCGTCGGTTAATGACCATATACCGTCAGACAAGAAGATGATGACCGGTGTTCTAGAGAAACTCAGAACTCCGATGCACTCGATATGTCAGTTAGGTGTTTACCTCTCCGTACTCCAGTTCCCTTCCATAACTCTCTGGGCGTGACGAAGCGCACCATCGAAGTCGTTCTCTCCCGCAGCTCGGTATCGTAGCACCATATCTAGTAACTGATCGGGAGAACTGTTGAAATCGTTGATACAGACCTCGTAGGTCAGGTGGTCATGCATGATAATACTGTAGGAGTCCCGGCGAGGCAAGTGGCTTTGAGCAGCGGCTGTTGCACGGGCTGTCCAGAATGGGTAGAGAGAGGAATATACCGCTCCAAGTCTGTCATTTGCCGTTGCGCAGATTTTCGCGTACACAGGTGTACTGGGAAGGGGAAGGCGATCCATGCTCATCATGGAGCCAGACCTAATCACTCACTCATGAATGACGGCTCAGAAGCTAGATGACCTTATCACAATACCTGTCAATGAGGAATATCCTGGAGAATGATACGCGTTAAAACACTCGTACTGCAGACATCAGAACAAAGTGTCACTTACACGTGGAATGCCTGCTGTAATACCACCGGATTTTTACATGAAAAGTGATGGCCATCATTCGATACATATCCCAATCCTTCTGGGGGAGCCCTCGGATCTGCTGGTGGATGGAAGAGAGGAAGCGTGCAGTACGAGGGCTGGGCAGGATTTCCGCCCGCTGCCACTGTATGCTCGGGACCTAAACTCCAGGATTCATTCACTTCCCGAGACTTTTACTGCGGTACGTACCACTACACATAGCATCACTGTGAAGATCGTGAGCAACCTGTAATCTCCCATGGTGAATAAAACCGTCTCACCATTTAGCAAAGGTAGCCTGCTCCTCCCGTGAATACGGGTCCTTGAAACCTAGCAACAGTCGGCGACCTGTAAGTAAGCGAGAATCCAGAGCGCACTACAGCTTACCGGTTCGCTTCCAGTAAAGGCTATGAGTCAAAAAGTCTTTCGGTCGCTCTGGACTGGGTTGCATCCTCCTTGCGATGTGCTGCACTTCTTCGTTTCCTGCACACGTAGCTGGGTCTTCAGCACGGCAGTAGTCCAAGTGAATATGTCGTCCCAATGCCTGACAGACGAGGTTGCACAACATGGGGGCACCCTCGTCGTTCGTGGAGAAGCGTCTTCCGTCAATTTCAACACCCTCATCGTCATCTCCGTCAATAGCCCAGCGAGTTAGGGCCATCGATCCGTGCCGGGTATCATGTTCTTGTTGGGAGTGGCCTGTAGAGTC
This sequence comes from Chalciporus piperatus, assembly GCA_038093975.1. Taxonomy (NCBI): domain Eukaryota; kingdom Fungi; phylum Basidiomycota; class Agaricomycetes; order Boletales; family Boletaceae; genus Chalciporus; species Chalciporus piperatus. Next base: position 255,553 of record JBBPTG010000014.1, read on the forward strand.
ATGAGCAACGTCCTTGTCCCCCGAGGTCATGCTTACCTAGAGGTAACGTGCAGAAATAACCGCAGTTTGCACAACGCACCTCACAAAAGTGGAATGTAGTAGCATCTAGACTATGTACGTGGGGTCCATTGTGCTTTGTTTTAGTGGGTGGAATGACCTTGGCGCATCTCAAACGTTTTGCCACTGTAGTAAACTTAGTCAGGCTATAGTCCGTCAGGGAAGCAAGCATTGACGTTTACCTTGGGAAAACTAAGTTGAAGCATGTCGTCAGCACATCTAGCTTCTGCATATAATACAATAGCATACCCTAGTATACTGGAATGTTTCATGCCGACCGGTGAATGTGACTTCGATTGAATGAGGAGACGTGTCGATTTCGCAGATTCCTGGGGCAGTGCATGATCGAGAACAAGAGTGTTCCTGCCTGTACGAGATTAAGCATGTTGCGACCCGAGACTCAGCACGATCCACGATCTCACCCGCATAGATGGACAGCATCTGGTTCCAGGCCGTGCAAATGATCGCGGTTCGCACAGAGCCTCTTGCAAAGTTGACAAGTCATGGAGCACATGCGAAGATCACAATGGTGTTTTTCGTGCTCGACGGTGCTGCAGTAATTTCCAAGCCGACTTAGTTCTGGTCATAAGAACAACTTCTTACTCACCTCGGGACACTACATTTACCAGTGCAACTGAACGTTGAGCCATCGGGCAGGGAAATGAATGCGAGGTCACAAGCCTGCCAGAATACAATCAGCGAAGAGAGAGTACAGGCGGAACGAACGCACTTCGCCGCATGCGTGGACTGTAGCAGAGCAAACGTGATCATCATCGGCGTGGCTCACGACCTTTGTGCATTCTTCCAAACACCCACTCTTCCCGAGAAGCTTACAGGGCTTTCCGCAAAGGTGCGCAGTCACAACACATCTATGGAAGGATGAGCACGCATGTTTCAAATCGCCCAGGAGCTCAAAACTCACATATGCTTTCCGGGATGGCCGGCACTGTGGGACATGAGTACGAACAAACTGCCAAGTGAGAGAACTCACGTCATAGAGCACTGCTTCCTCTCCTCTCGCGATTCAGTACAGAAGTCACAAACGTGCGAACAAGTATGGTTCGTCCCACAGTTGTGGTGGCCATCATGCATCCGGCTTTGGATGCACGACAAATGGCACGAAGCGCATTTCATCTTGCAAAGCTGTACGCTACCTTTCAAGTCGACTGACGCGTTCTCGAAAGTCCTTCGTAGTTCAGCTATGCTGGCATGTCCTGCCTGAAACCGAGTTAGGTTTGAGGATATCCATTTGCGAACGAGCTCGGTCCTCGAAGATGCAAGGTCTTCGAGGTATTGACCAAGCGCCTCAGTCCATTCATCGTCCGGTATGAGCTGACGTTCGGCGTATCTTCCCCAGGTTTCGCGAAGAGCGATCAGGGTCTTCTCGCGATTCGCAGACTGCAATGGTAGGGAATCCGTGTTAGGGAGGAAGAACTGCGCCTCACTGTCCTCCCCATCGATAGGGGCATCGGTGTCAAGGTTCTAGGTTGTCCAAGAATCAGCCAGTGTTCGAAGAAAAGTAAGGGTGAATCACCTTGAGAGGCTCCGTATCTGGTTCAACCTCTTGTAAACCGTAAGTCAGAGCAATCGGAAGCATGTTGAGAAGTAGCTGGGCACGATGCGAAGCCATGGTCTCTGTTGAGGAAGCTCAGAGCAAGGATAGAAAGACTGGGCAGGAAACGCACGAGATAGAGCTCCCCAGTCGTTTGCCTAATCCCCATCAGCATCTGCATGCAAGTATATGGGTCACCAACCTTGAGTTTTGCCATCAGAGTCTTCATTAGGTGCAAAAACTCTCCAGCAGCTTTGTGAGTCAATACTTGTTGATCAAGGTATCGTTTGAGGACAGGGAAAAGTCGGTAGAATTCCTTGGACTCGATAACCGGCCTGTCCAAATCATACGTCAGAATCGGGCAGATCAGTGGGAAATGGAAATCCTCACCAAGGAATGATGTTTAACCTCCCAGCATGAAGACGTGAGATGAAGTTCGCTTCTTGTTCATCCTGAACGATCTTCTGGAACTTCAGCGAGAACCTACACGCAGTTAATTACCGAGAATCAACTACAGAGTCGATACCCACTCTCGCACAATCTCTTTTTTGTCAGAATCTACGACATCCTGAAGGAACATATCAGCATTGAACAGATAGGACGAGGATTGACCTAAGTGCGACCTTGATAATGATAACCAGTGTCGACTGGAAGAGCGATGGGTTGGCAGCTGGGTCCAATACTGTTGAACTCGATTGGAAGGACTGAAAAAGCCCCGTGATATCGCGACTAAGCGCAAAGTTGTTACGGAATAGGACCTTTGAACCATTAATAACGTCGATATAGTGTATAGATTCGGGAATACCAGATTAGATATCGCGGTGTTGAAAAGAACTAGGAGTGTGTCTTCCTGGACGGAGCGTTCGATACTATGTACACCTGACAAAAGACCAATGTTCAGCGGATTAAGCATGGTGAAAACACACTCATAGATACCTTCAAAATCGAGCGCAACCACGAGTGCATCCGCGGTCGGTGTTACAGACATCCAAACACCTTCCGTCGTGCGCATGGCGGACCCCGCAAATGATGTATCCACGAGATGGTTCAGTGCATAGCTCTTGCCCACCGACTGTTCGCCCATCGATGACACCACTTTCACCGGCTAGAAGACATGGCTGTTCAGTTGAGGACCTCGGTGGCATGAAGACGATGCTTACTTTGTCAGACATATACGACTGGAAGATAGACTCATACCATCCAAAGGATATAGAATCTACTATCCGATTCACATCGGCTCCTAGCAACGACTTCTCCATCTCTGGTGAGTAGACGCCATCTTTAAGCGGGACGAAGCGATTCTCTCTCGCAACGGCGATTTGGATGGGGATCAGACATAGGAAGTCCACGATCCACTCTCCAGCTTTGAATCGAGAGACAGGCCACTGCTTTTTAGTCCCGAACTCCGCCGCAAAAACAGGAAACGCGATTGCATCGACAGTGAGATTTCTGAGCAGATCGCCTGTCGGCTTCTTGGTCGACCGCTCAAACGTAGTGATCAGATCTGAGAAGTGGGATGGGAAAAGGTGATAGTCACGATCGACGACGAAGAGAAGTCGCCTAGGGATGTGGTTCTTTGACGCGGTGATCGCAGTGCGCTGCACAGCCGGAACAACGGGAAAACGTGTCCATACTTCAATGTGACAATCCAAAAGGCAATTGTGGGCTGTGGATCTCTCTTCTTTCGAAGAACGACCTCCATTATTCCTCTCCTTGAACATGAATTCGGTGACCTTTCGTGTAATGTCTAAAGCGACGGATTGGCAAGAGCGGGATTTGATGTCTAATTTGATGAGGTGAATGGAGGTCCTATTGACGATTGAAGTCATAGTCGAGGAATCTTCTGCCGTGAACTCAGGTAGGGTGAGAGAAAGACCTTCCGTTGAGCCGAAGGTACTCCAGTGAAACGCGGTAACTCGTGGACCCGAGTCGGTGGAGAAGAATGCGAGGAAGCATGAACCATCCGGGGAAGAATGAATCTTGGTCGGAATGCATGGTAGAGTGAGAGTTGCAGGGCTGCGACCAAAGATCAGATACATAAAAAAATCGGGCACAATGCGCACCGGAATTGCATTGTGGTCAATGAAAATATCCTCGCATGGGCATGGGAATCAATAAGGAGTAGCTCCTCGCTGCCCGCAACGAAGCAAGCATTGACAATCTCAATGCCCTCGCTGTACCAAGGTAACATGTTGATCGCGCTACCTGACGCTTGGAACCCTCGCGTGTTATCATGGATAAAGATATGCAACTGCAACTGAAGTAACGTTCAACAATGAGCAAGGATCATCCATGGTGAGGACTCAAACCTTCTCGCAAGCCACAATAGCGAGCATCCGTTTAGACTCGCCAAAGGCCAGGACAAACTCCTGTCCGATCTTATCGCGATGAAGGGTTTTGGCGCGTCCACGACCGATGGCGTTTTCCATTGCCGCGAGATTTTCCAGATAGAGTTGCAAATTTCCACTTTGGTCGACAACGACGAGTAACATGCCTTCGCCCTCTAGCAACTGGGCATGGCTGCAGTTGCGGCGAACGGGTCTGACTTCGGCGAATTATCCCGAGGATTGGATGACATACCAGATAGTGTGCCCTAACGGAAGCATGAACGAGTGTGACGATTTGAAACGTGGTGCTGGAACAGTGGTTGGGTCGAGCTGAAGATCATGCTGATCTTGTGTAGTCAGTTGCATTAGGTGGAGCGTAAACAGGAGCATCGGATCTTCCTGAGTCTCACGAGCGCCAGTGATCTCATACGTGGGCGATGCTTGTGAGATGATGAACAGCGGAAACGAAAACTAGGCGAGGAACATACACCAGTAAGACAGACTCTTGCGTTGTTCGAATTCGTCAATACGAAGGGTATGGCTACATCGTTGAACCTGGATGAACACTCCGAGTCTCGAGGAGCGGATGGACTCACGGGCTTAAAGAGGATTGTGACATCGTATTGATGTTCTCAATCAGAGTCGTCCGCAAATCTTGTAAGACGCCATCGTTGCGAGCAGCGATCTCCAGATCAATGCTTCTTCCGAAATCCTCCTCCTGGGCGCGGAGCACGATGTGCGTGAGTTTATTCGCCAACCGATGGATTATAGGCTCGAAGTATCTTTGTAGTGCTTGCCTTACGACCGCCGCAGTTTCTCTCATGATTGGCAGGGCTTCGGCAATTGTCATGACCTGAGCAACAAAGTCGACATCACGGGTTCCGAACACATCATCCGCCGAGTCCCGGATGAGCTTCTCCACATAACGCTTCTCCCAGGATGATAGAGACCATGAGTGAAATGGATTGTGGGGCATAATTTCGTGGACATAGGGGACTAACATGCCCTTGATGTCGTCCATTCTGTCGTGCATAATCCAGTCGATCAGCGTTTTCCAGCTGGTCTCCTCGAGATTGAATTTCTGAGAGAGAAAATGGATGAGGGAAACTTGACGTTTGAGTCGCTTAAAATCCGGATCTTGGACTCTCTTTATGTCTGCCCTTTTTATCTCTTCGCGAAGTTGTTCCTCTACGCGCGGATGGCGATTCAAAATGCCTGAATACCAGCCAGGTGAATCAAAGCCGGCTAAGATAACGTCGCTCGCACCTCTCGGACCCATCTCATCTTCAAAAGGAGGCAACGCTTCAGGAAATGCATTGTCGAGAATACTAATCATCAAGTGAGTAGCCCATCTTAGACCCGAGAGAAAAGCCACTGACGGAAAGATCCTGACAATATTTTGGACCACATCGGTCGACACTATCCGCGCCACCTGCGGTTCGCTTGCTCGAAGTCTTCCTCTCATCGCGATCTTCTCCGTTTCCGCTTGGGCACGTGAAGAAAGCTCGACTTCGGCCACCTCTCGTTGCCACGTCTGGCATTCAAGAGGATACCGTGAGTCCAGTCCCAATCGGACAAGAACCGCGAGAGCCTCTTGATTGAGAGATTGTGCAATTATCAGGGAATCAGTTTTCCTGCAGGTATATGAGTGGACAGCGTTCGATGTAAGAGGGTTTCGCGTACAAGATTGCTTGAAGCTGGAGTTCATTGAACCTCTGCGACTTATACACCTCGGCCGTTCGCCGCGATGGCCGATACCTAGCAGTGAGGATTCCTTGCGTCGTTTCGCCCTGCAACAGGCGAGGCTTGAAGGTATCGGCATCCAACCTACACTCGGGGTGTAGTTCGGGAATCTCGAGCAGAGCTGACATGCACTACAGGGAACGCCAAATATAAGTCGATGCTTGTGCAGCTGACCGGTCACGCATATACGCACTTTAAATCCTCTGCGCACGGAGACAGACTCTTCTTGCTCATTCGTCTTCGCAACTTCAAAGCTGAACATTCGATCGGATTGGTCTTGGTCTAGTTGAGATACATCATCGTCGCTGTCATGTTCGCTCCACACAATTGATTGTGCATGTTCAGGAGAGATCAACGCGATAACCTGGTCACACATTTTGGTAAGGTAGCTAGTCAACGGGTCGGTATCAGATCGTTCCATGCAAAGGAAATGACTCACCGAATGAATGTCACTCGATTTCGGCGAACGGGCGATGACGCTGAATCATCCCAAGTCGTCTCCTCGGGCCAATATATCACGTACACCTGGTCTTCCGCGCCGGTTTCACCTGCAGTTCGTACGACATACAAGCCAGAGCGTAACCCAGCTTTCACAGCCAATTCTTCGACTGGAGTAAGTAACTTGGCTGCGCTAGAAAGATACCCACTTGAAACAACATTCTCATCTCAAAATGGATGACAACTCACGTCGCGTTATCGACGACGTCGATGGATGACAAAAATCGAACGATCTCCTCTTTCGCGCCATATATCCCGACAGGTTTCATGGAGTATTGATCTAGGGTTTTGAAGTTTACTTTGGTCAACGATGTGTACACCCCTGGACAGATAGTGTTGAGGAAATCTTGGAGAGAGTCTTGGGCGATAATGATCTTGTCCACTAGAGGAATAGTTGGTTTTAGTGTGCTAGAACACGCGGGGTGGAAGAGAAAACCTCACCCAGACCGCCGCTTCCTTGCTCAGAGATGAGGTCCAATAACCTATACATTCCCGGGATAGAGTCGACTATGTCCTGGTACGGAAGTGGGGTCTCTGGCACATCCCCAAGAATCTACAGGGGACGTAGGGGTTCAGTCTCACTGGTGAGTACGCAAAGGATTACCGATTCGTGTGATTTTTCACTTGCATCATCATACGCCGACTCGAAAAGATCCTCGTCATCGCTGCGGATCGAGTCCGTTTCCACTGTATCCGAGTCGTCCTGTTCATTGCTGACGTTGACGGGAGGAGCCCGATCCTCGAGTGATGTGCCTATGGCAAAGTCCATGTCATAGATGTGCCGTGTTACTGTAGGAGAGATGCTGTACCTGTGATTCCAATTCCAGCTCTGGTTTCGTGGATAGTTTTGAGGGGGTCCACTACGCCAGACTGACAACTCATCATCAAGAAAGAGTGGACCTACGCACTGTTATGGAAACGGTTTTGTTTTGACTGTGGCTGATGATGGTGACTTGATAACAGAGAGTACCGCGTGAGGGAGCTGCTGCCTAGGGCAAGTAGTCAACAAGCGCTGGGGATTCGTGGCCGATCTGCTAGTGGTCATTTAAAGTCAAACACGAGGCAACCTATTAACGTACGAGATTGAAATGATATCTGCGCCTCACTAGAGCCGTGGTCATGAACTTCAACGTCCCGTCTATCCTCTAAGCTTCGAAAAGACGAGAGCTAGCAGATCGCAATGTCTGTTACAGACCTCTGCTGAATCCATTTCCCACCGTTCTCGGGGAACTGTACGATCTCCGCAGACCAGTTCTCAAACGTGCAAATGTACCCGGGATGGAAAAGGCCACTTTGACCACCAAAATTAATCACGTCGAAGATTCAAATATTCATGTCACCTGCATTGTCAGTACAATATATTATGGATGTGACCTAGTTAAGGCTACACCATCGCTATGGTGTTCTCGCCGCTTGCATGAACCCTAGAAGTTGCTCGAATCAGCACCAAGTTTCATCGTACGCGACATTAGAAGGCAATCGCATGTGGAGATCAGAGAATGCTAGCAACACGTGTCAACGTGTCAACAGAACCGGACATTTACTCAAACTGCTTCCCGAAGCCCCTCGCTGAGGGGTGATTCCGAAGAGTCATATGGCCCCGGCGTTCCTCATCCCGTCCTCAAATGATGTTGTAGAAGAAATTTACTTACTTGCTAATGTATTACGAATCGTCGTCGTCATCATCGGTGAGCTCTTCCCCTTGGCGTACACCGAGATGTCGAACGAGGCCTTGACATCTTGCCCACGCACGCCCATCGGTGTAAGGCATAATCCGAAATGGGAGGAAAAGTGTGTAAAGTGGGCTTCAACACCAGTGGTCAGAAGGCCTCGTTGGTGCGAAAGAAGTAACATACTATCCATTCGGCCCTATGTTAAAGAACATGACCAAATTGTGACGTGTTCTATTCGATAATTAGACTTGTACAACTCCCAGTAGAAGCTGCACTCACCCAAGGTCGTAAGAATTAACGAATGACTTTAGGCGCAAGTGACAAGTGTTAGGACAAATGAGGAGGAGACAGGGTGTACGCACCTCTCCCCTTTGCTTTGCGGCTTGACGATAGACCTCGTGATCCTGTGCCTCGACAGAGGTCTCGCCCCGTGCAACCCCCCAAAGGTGCCAAAGCAGCATGATGGTAACTGCTATGCAGATCACCACAGAGAGTATGTAGGACAGGATGAAACAAATCTGAGGCATAACATAAGTCCATGGCTAGGGTGGTTCAGCAACAATGTGGAAGGAACCATGCATAGGAACGCACAGTATATCGCAGTCCAAACGCGTCAATGATGTGAGGGTAACCAAGGACAGAGAGAAAACAAGTCCCAATCACGAGATATACCCTGCAAGAAACGTTCCCGGACAATCACATGGAGGATCGGGCAAGTACGTACATGAAAAGCACGAAATGCCGTTCATTGTGCAAACCCACACATTGATTGATCCCTTTTTGTGGCGAGTTATGGCAAGTTGAAGCCAGGTTAGGCAGCGATGAGACTACTTACACTGTAATGGAAGGTTATCGCTGCGAATAAAGGGAGAGAACGGATACTGACGGGACAGTGGTGGTCATATTTGAGGACACATTTGTTGCAGATACGACAGTGGTGTGCCCTCTCGGGAGGGGGTGAATCAGGACGATTATAGGTAAAGTTGAACTGCGTGGCTCACCTCTGGTCGCATAGTTCCACATCGCTTGCATCGAGAAACATTTGCTCTTACAATTTCTGGCTCGGGTGATGACCAGGACACCCCCAAGGAAAGCGGCTTCCGAGGAGCTGAAGGAGAAGCCCACAGAAAGCCTGATACAGGATATCGTGGAGGATCGTCAACAAATCCTGGTGGAATCGTACACACGTAGTAATAGTGCATGGAGAGGTTGATAGCTATGAGGATGCAAAGCGGGGTCGACAAGAGAGGATATGGTAGGTTGGGTTGGACAACAAAGACTGAATTGAATGAGTGCGTGAACAATAATGAGGAAGGAGACTCGTACAGAAGCTGAGTGTTCCAAGGGAAATGAGGACCACGGCAAGCGCGACAAAGAAAGGACCAGCTGCACCGGCAAACCGATCTCCTGCGCGTTCCATCCACTTGAAACATCGAAATACGTGACGAGCACAGACCATGGCGCGGATAGACGTCGATAGACCCTCAAAAGATTGCTACAGTGTTGGTCGACGTTCAAGTTGATCAACGTTGGTCTCCCCTACTAGTAGTACTAGTACTAGGGAGTCGGGATGAAGACAGCCTGAACCTCAACCACCGTTTTGCCTCGACGTCAACATGATCTTCCTTGTCACGTGGTTCTGTTGTCTGACTCTCTCAGCCTTCTGACGGCTTCATCATCATGATCCTGGCCATGCCTAGTCTCCCGTAGGCAGCCCCTTAGAGGAAGACAGTCGTTCCTACTCTTTGGCCATGCCTCTCGTACCTTACTAGAGATCCATTGCAGGTCCAATTATCTAACAATCAATTCAACGTCTCACAACTTACACACACTCCTACGAAACCTGAAACCGTACGCAGGACGTATCACTAGTACATGGAGAAAGTGACCGCGAGTATGGCAATGATGACCGCAATTCTCTGCCTGGAATTCATCATCTCCTCGTTCATTGGACCCTCGCCTTCTCTGTGGGCGAACCATTCAAACCTCTTCCCCAACGAACCTATCTCTCCGCGCTCTACAATCCCAACAACTCGTCCCCATTCGCTTGCCACCCTGATAAAAGAACTCTCCACCACAGCGAGGATCCACTTGGGACCAGTCAATGAGGAGTTGATGGTGGTTGTCCGTTCCGCGTCCCTCCAGATGTGACGATACATGTCATGCGCGACGTTTCCAATGACCGTGACGATAGAAAGTTGAACTGCAAGGACGAGGGGTAACGCAATGCCCTTCAAAAGGTACGATGGGACCCCAATAAGTCCCAAGACGAAACTGACCAGCACAAGTTCGCCGCTGTTTGGTGCATGGTCTCTGTAGGACAGATCGGGATACAACTTGATGAGGCCGCCGTCACCTTTCGACCACATGTAAAAGCGGAGGTACGACCTCTTGCCACCGTTCCACCAAGGGTGGGTAACAACAACCTCGGGAGCAGCGTGGAACCCTTCCCCTGTATTAGAGAACCACCAATCCCTCTTACGCCGACAGAAGTCGATGTCTTCACCTCCTCCTGTCTTTGGAAATTGGAGATCATATTCCACGCCGTCGTTGATGCGACGGGCGATGAGATTGGCTGTTACCCCCCAGGGCATATCTCTCTCCTCTGGCATCTTCGCAGCAATGTCCCAGAAATACGTGACGCCAGCCAGATGCACCGCAGTCGTGAAGATCGAGTTGGCTGGAGGGAACTGTGCGTTTCCGATAAAACCGACTGCATTTGGCTTTGCGCGGATGACCTTCTCAGCTTCCATCAGGAGATCGGGTCGTGGGGTGATATCGTCGTCCAAGAAGATAATCCACTCTGCTGCGGATTCCTTCATGCCTCTGTTACGTGATGCTGAGGCGCCGATGTTCTTGTCGTTGGTGCGGATGCGGATGTCAGGTCGGGAAGCATACTTCGTCTCGAGTTCGAAGCGGGCGGGCGAGTGTGGATCATCAATGATGATGATGAACATGACGCTACATGTTGACGATGGCTTAAGGTTCAAGATCGGCTCCAGGAATGGAAGTTGAACTCGAAAGCTGGGAATGACGACGTCGAGGGTGAGCTTACGCGAGACCGCTGGGCAATGCTCCAGGAGCCACGCTTCAGTGGTCTCTGTAGCGTTGTCCAAGGGACCAAACGTCCACCCATCAACGTGTTGTTGATGGTAACGAGCAGGCTGGCTCCCGCCGATTCTATTTTCGATTCTGGAAGAAAACATCGTCGAACAACCCCACCGGCGGTAGAGCTGGTAGAGGAAGGGATCGCCATCCTGATTGACGAAGTCTTCGGGGATGACGTCTCCGTCGAAGATGTTGAGATGAGTGCGGTGGACGATGGGAAATGTTGGCATACCGGGGAAGCTGGTATCTGTGAATGCGACGCAGCCAAAGCCATGGGGAACCCCCATGCGATTCGCCAGCTGAGCGAACTCCGCGTGGGCGTCCCTCATCCAACCTTCATCCTGAAGGACAACATCGTCGCCCATGAGGACGAAGTAGTCGCAACCATCCACCCAGGCTTGCCTCGCTACCTGTCGCCAGATAGCACAGACATGTCCGGGCGGGTGGTAGCAGACTTGAACCGTCACGTCACAGATATCGTACGATACCAGTACCGCTTCGGGGTTGACCCCTCTGAGGAATGGGTCGTCGTGGTCGATAGCGAGATAGACCTTGACGTGAAACTGTCGTTCACCGAGTTGGCTATTGCGCCGCGTCGTACGAGCGAGAGATTCGGCGAAAGTATTGAGGAGAGATAGGCATTCGCTAGGAGGGCTGGAGCCGCGTGACGTGATTGGGAGGAGGATGGCGAACTTGATGACATTGTTCTTCAGGTCGACAATTTCGCTGCGCTGCATCGACTGCAGCATTGAGGCGCATTCATCTTCACTCTTGTTGGCGAGGATTTTCCCCATCTCTCCCTCCATCCAATTGAATGTCTGCCGCATCCCATCCTCGAGCGACACCTCGGGGGACCAACCAAGGACCTCTCTTGCGAGGTCATTGTTGGAGTTGCGCGACCCTACTCCGACCAACTTTGTGTCGGTATGGAAGCGAAACGGGACATCTTCTGATCGCAGCCCCGCACAGCTGATGGCTATCGTCGCCAGTTGATTGATAGTGACTGGGCGATCGGAACCTATGTTGACAGGCTTGTCATGACTGGAAGCAAGAAGCGCCAAAACGGCATCGACACAATCGCTGATGAATAAGAAGCTCCGACGTTGGGTGCCGTCTCCCCAGATCTCGAGCCCATCGGAAAGATTTCCCGCGAGGCGGATGGACAGTGCTTTTCGAAGCAGTGCAGCAGGTGCCTTTTCGCGCCCATTGTTCCAGGCGCCACGTGGACCGAATACATTGTGGAATCGCGCAATTTTGACTTTTATCTTGCTTGCGCTTTGCAGAACGAGAAGCTCGGACGTGAGCTTTTCTAGACCGTAGTGGCCCTGGGGCTCAGGCATCCCTTCCCAAACGTCCTCTTCCTTGAGCGAGACGTCAACGTTGGGGTCGTTCTGCCTATGTTCTGGATAGACGCAGGCAGAGGAAGCGTAAAAGAAGACGCGGACCCCGGCGCGGATGGATGCGTCAAGGATGTTCGACGTCATCAGCGAGTTTTGCTGATAAATCGGCATGTCGTTGTCGGCGTGAATCATGCCCATTCCTCCCATGGTGGCGGCAAAGTGGAGGACGGTGTCTATTCCCTTTACAGCACGATCGCAGACGAACGAATCGCAAAGGTTTCCCTCGATCGGAGGTTCGGTGCAGAAAGGCTCGTCGAATGGAGAGGATGGGTTGATGTCTACCACACGCACAAACGCCCCCCCTTTGAAGAGAGCCTTGGCAACGTGGGAACCCTGGGGTAGGAACGTTCAATCAATGCCCCTAAAAGCCACGATTCAACTTACAATAAATCCGTTGCCACCAGTCACAAGGTAGCGGGGACGTGGGAGAGGGGCGCTGAGATCTCCCTCAACGAATCGCACTTGAAGCGGATTCATGGCCTGGAAATGTGATGAACAATGTTCAGTCCTTGGTTCAGGGATGACCTACGTCAAATGATATAGATAGGAGTAAAAACTTGAAAATCTGAAGACTGGTGGACGTCAGCTTGACGCTATGGGCCACGAAATTGTTCTCACCAAGAGCGAGTGATGCTGGCGCTGAGGGGACTGGGACAGCAAGAGACCTGGTTTTAACGGCCTAGGCAGCAGGCACGGTATGTACCACCCAGTGAGGAGTCCTTTCGCGCCTCGTGATGCAACGAAGTTTTCTATTTCACAGAGGGGGGAAGATCACCCAAAAATGGTTCAGAAAGATGGAACTTTTCTCACATATTTTCAAGGGCGCACCTTTAAGTCACCCCAAAATGCATCATGAGTATGGACCTGCCATTCCAAACCGATAGCCACCGCTCGAGCTTCTCACATATACAGAGGGGCCCATCGCCCATCTCCTCCCCGGCACCCCACTCTCACTTCCGCTCAAGTAGGTAGCCGCTTGTCACCGAGTCGAACCTAGTTGACCGTTCTATCCAAGTCAGCAACGATGAGCACTCCTGATCCAAAGGCGAACAACGACGACAGCTACGAGTTCACCCCAAACCAAGACTGGTTCTCGTCCAACATCCCTGCATGGCAGAACCTCTTCCCCCTCGTGACCTCCAAAGCACCCCGAGGCCTCGAAATCGGCTCATGGGAGGGTCGCTCCGCAGTCTTCCTCTTAACTACGCTCTGTGCCACAGCCGGAGAACTCGTCTGTATCGACCACTTCGACTTGATGAACACATCTGAGGGTAGAGAACGTTATCGAAAAATCATGCACAACATCGCACTGACCGGTCGCCCCGCTCGCGTGATCCAGAAATTCAGCGTCCCAGCCCTATACACCCTTTTAGAGGAAGAGATGAAAAAGGACTGGGATGCTGGATTTGACTGGATCTACGTCGACGGATCCCATCGTTCTGACGATACCCTCCTTGACGCCGAGTTAGCTTGGCGGCTCGCCCGTCAGGGGTGTATCTTCATATTCGACGACTACCACTGGTCAGAGCAGCCCACAGACAGCCCACACCATCCACGTCGCGGTATCGACGCCTTCCTTACACTCCATGCAGGAGAGTACCAATGTCTTTCCACGAATCCCACGCAGTACCAGATGGTACTGCAGAAAACGACTCCCATGCGCATCGGCTATCTTCTTGAAAACAAGGACGTAAAGATGGACGCCAGTGATGCATTTGAATACGGAATGAATATCGCCCTCTGCGTTGATTCAGCGTATGCCATGGCAGCCGCAGTCACTTTGCGTAGCCTTGTGGATAGCGTTCGCGGACGCATCACGCTCTACGTCGTCGACTGCGGGCTCCTCGCGGAAGACAGGGTGAAGATCGAAACATCATTCCCCAAGCGCCAGGATATCACCCTCGTTTTCGTCGCGTTGCCCACAGACTCCCTGACTTCCAAGATGGGCGCGGTTTGGGCAAAGATCGATATGATAAAGTGCTTGCCCGTCGAACGCGTACTTTATCTGGACGCAGACATCCTGGTTCGCAAGGACCTGGGAGATCTGTGGAAGACAGACTTCGAAGGTCGCTCCCTCGCCGCTGCGCCCGACGTCGGGTATCCGATGGGGCACGAAGGCCGGCCTCGCGGGAAATACTTCAACGCAGGCGTCCTCCTCATCGACCTCTCCAAAGCTCGTTCCACACTCGCAGAACTCGAAGCCCGCTGTGCCGAAATGGAAAACTCCAAATTCCGCGAACAAGACGCGCTCAACGTTCACTTCAAAGATGACTGGGCGCCGTTGAGCCTCACGTGGAATGCTCAGGGACTGGGGACATACGCGGCCTGTCCCACCACGGATCGAGCGACGCTTTCTTTGACTGAGATGGAGGACCCGGCGATCGTCCATTTCACCGGGCCAGTCCATCCCCCGATAGAAATCGTGCTGAATCCATGGGTACAGCCATACACTGCCAAACCATGGGGTTATGCGGGTTCGCCAGGACACCCGTATGAAAGGGAGTGGTGGGACGTGCTGGAGAAAACGGCTTGGAAAGGATGGGAGGGATCATCCGAGGACACGATGATGTGTGACCGGGCATCGACGGAAGCGTTGAAGGCCGCGGAAGAGGAGCTCAACAGGCGGTCGAGGTCGGGACGGAGGGGCTCCAGTTGTTCCTAGTTGGCTTGTACACAGAACTTCGAGCTCGATACTTTCAGATGTACTAATATATTGAAAACACACCTCATGTGGCTCGCAAACGACTCGTTATATGCTGTCTCTGGTCGGATGAATCGGAAGAAACAGGAATGGCTCCGAAATACTCCACGTACATCATCCATCCAGAGATATAGATCTAGCGGACCAACCGATTCTCCACGAGCCTGGCCATGCCTTGGGAAGAACAGCTTTCGGACGTGTTCACATCTGAGCTGGCTGTCAAGATCCCTCGATTCTCCCGATCTACCATGCCGTAGCAACCAAAAACTGGTCATGAGAGGACGGATTGAAACAGTGCATTTCCTTTGGTCAGCTTGGGTTTCATGAATGAACCTGAGTAGCAAACGTGTAGCTGCGGTTGAACGAAACAGCGCACTCACCTGCAGTGCCTTGCATGTTTTGGGGACATTTCGCTTCTAGTTAGACGTTTTTGCAGCCTGTATCTCCATCAAATTAAACGCAAAGAAAGTTGATGCAAATGACCATGGTGCGTTTGGGCAATGTGCATCATGCATCATCAGTTGGGTGAGACAAATGATGGTGTGACTTGGTTTCAGCTGAGTCAATGGTATGAACAAGGATTTGTTACAACATTTTGTAGTCGAGCCGAACATCCATAGCATTGCGACGAGACAAAGCAACAGAAATAAAAAAAATAAGATAGACCGACAGACAAGAAAAACGCCATCACAAATACATCACAGCAGCGCACCCTTCTCGATACCACTCCAATAATGTCCTAGCGCCACTACCGGCAGCCTAGAAACACGATGCACCACATCTTCATCGATCTCTACGCCGTGGCGTCCCAGGTACTTTGCGTGGTGTAGCCCCAACACCTGATGCTAACCCTGTTATTCGCCGTTCTCCAACACCACCAAGCCCCACTTCTTGCACGCGTTGGACTTCCCTGACAGCCCTCCGAGCTGCATCTCCTATCTTGCCTGGTGGTCGTTCCTTGTCTATCCGAGACAAGGCACGAAGGATATCTCGTGGGCTTTCTCCAAGAGGTTGACTCGTGCCTCGTTGAGTGAATGGAAGGTGGGAGGCTAGTGTCGTCGTTGATGATGTCGGGGGTGGTGGAAGGGAATGCGATCGTGCTGAAAGCGCGAGCGAGAGGAGCGAGAAGCGGTAGTCGAGTTCCACTTCTGCCACATCGGCCGTCTGCACTGCTGAGTTGACATACGAGAACAGACTGTCCACTTTAAATTGTAGATCGTCTATCCTCTCGTCCAAGGCACCCTGCAGCTCGGTCCCATGCCGAGGCTCTGTGGACATGACCTCTCTGATGAGCCCAAGGTTGACTTTATCCCTGAATTCATCCGAAAGCTCTTCCTCACGAGGAAATAGCCAGGAGATATCGTCTGGGGGCTCTTGTGAGGTCGCTCGTTGTTTGCCTTTTGACTTGGCAGTAGAAGGCGGTTGCAGTGCTTGCCGCCGCTTTTCGAGGTCAGCCTTGGAATTGGTCTCGTATTGATGATAGAATTGGTCAACTTGTGACCAAGCGTCTGACTCGGCTTGGGCTCTGAAACGAAGCGACACGTGTTGAGGCCAAGCGAGTGGGTTGTGCTAAAGAGGCGGACCCACCGATTGATGTGCTGTTGGAACGTCACCTCGCGTGCGCGATTCTTGACGTTCTGTTCGTTGGGTTTTTGTACACTTTCTTTGACGGCGCTCCCACCGGCACCCTGGTTATATACAGAGGTATCAATTTTCTTCTCGGCCAACATCCGGATGAAGTCCTCCTGAACGGTCTTGAGTATCTGTTTCCTCCGATCGTCGAGTGGGGGTGGATCCTTGCCACCACTTGAGGATGACTTGGATGGTGGTTTTGAAGGTTTCGCAGAGGAAGACGTCGGTTCTGATGGTCGTGACATGGCGCGGGCGGAAGCCCAGATAAGGAGCTGTCGTGCACGTTGTGGTTCGGGGAGGTCATAATCAATATGTTTGTAAAAGCATGAATCGTCAACGGAGGCATGAGGTTGGGCTGTGCAAATCAGGAATTGGTTGGTAAGTAAACGCTGTCACGAAATATGAGTAGATTACAATGAGAGAAAAGTGACGCACAGATGACGCCGGTATTCTCGAAGCTAGTACTTATTCGCTTTCCACGCATACTCATAGAACTTCGTCGGGAATGTGAGGGTGTCTGTGATTGAGGTGTTCGGGGAAGAGATTGTTGACCTTCACGCATTTGTTTATTGCGCTCGATCTGGGGGGTTTCGCTTTCAGGCAGTGGCTGCATGGCATCAGGTAGGTGTCGCTTTGGAGGTGGAGTCGTAGGTTGGGGAAATCGGAGGGAGGATTGAGTTGCTTCCTTTGCGCGTGATCGACTACGTAGATGATCTGTCTCTGACTCCATCTGTCGTATGTCTTCGTCCACCTCTGGCTCTTCGCGGGTCGTGGCGAGAACATCTCGGGGTTTCGCACTCGTGGGGGCTCGAGAGTCTGCTCTGAACTTCTTCGACGGGTGTTTCGAGGTTCCATTTAGGATGGCGGTGGATGTTGAAGGTACTGGTTGAGAACGGGAGGTGGGCGGAAGGGAGGTTTGGCGGGAGGTTGTTGCGGCCAAGGGTTGGGATGAGGGGTGATCTTGAGAAGATGCGGTGCGCTGGATAGGTGCACGAACGATGACCAGACCGCCTGGCTGCTCTTCTCCGACGTCTGGAGAGGAATCGTGAGTACTCACGCGACATCTGCAGAGATCTTACACACGTTTCCGTTTGGACAGCAAGTTGGCCTGAGTGGTGGTCAACGTCGTTCACGGTGAAGTTGGTGGTTGTACTCACCTCTTTCTTCATTCTCTTCGTAGCAGCAGCTAGGAGAGGATTTGCATCGTCTGGTGTTTTCCTTTTCGCGGTCTGTTTGAGGTCAGACATGGACACCCAAATGGGCGTATGTCCCAATCAACAAAGCGCGTCGCGTTAATTGATGTCACGTTCTAGTCACGTCACGCCCTAATGGGGTCACGACTTACAGTCTACACTTGGTCTACACTTTGCTCTACGCCTCTTTCCTAGGCCTCGCTCCAAAGATACCAGTCCCAACCCTCACAATATCACTCCCCGCCTTCAACGCAGCCTCAAAATCGCTCGACATACCCATACTCAACTGCAACTTCCCACCTCCCAATTCCGGCTGTAGAACTTCCTCCAAGATATCCCGTGTCCGCTTGAGACTCTCAAAGTCTTCATTCGGACGCTCGGACGAGGCACGCGATTCCGTGAGTGATCCGATCGTCATCAACCCTTGAAGATGCAGTCGTGGACAGCTGGTCACGATGTGCTTGGCCAGTTGCACGAGCTCGGAAGTTGGCGCAGACTCGGCCGATGTGAGCGCAGGCAGTCCAGATTTGTCTTCTTCCCCAGAGGTGTTGACTTGCAGTAGAATATTAAGAGGCGCATCTCTTTCTGGGGGGAGCGATTTGTTTAATGATGTAGCAGCCTTGATGGAAGTGACGGTCTGCACGGTATGGAGGTTCGGTATCGCTAAGCAGGGCTCAAGCATGCATCGGTGAACACATAGTGATAGCACGTACATGCAAGAGTCTTTGCTTTGTTGGATTGCAGGGTACCGATAAAGTGCCATCTTATCTCGGACAACGAACTTGAAAACTGTAAAGAGTGAGACAACTGAACGAGCGCAGTGAAACGACCTCACCTGTGCGGCTTTCTCTTCCAATTCGTTCACATAATTCTCACCGAAATCGCGCTGTCCGTGTTGGTAGCACGCAAGAATATCAGATGCAGGCTTATACTTTGACACTGCGACCAGGGTGGGCTCCGAGGACGAAGCTTGGCGCACACGATCTCGTATCTCTGCGAGAGATTCCGAAAGTTCCTCGATGCGCTCTTCAGTTGCTTTGGAAACTGTCGTGGATGCCATCTGTCGCCGCGAGACTGTCGATATCGCTCTGAAGATGTTGTTGACAGCGTTCATGTGCCCGACAAAGAGCCACTCGCACCAAAACGCGTCCTCACGTGACACCAATCAAGTTTCGCGACAGTCCCCTTTCATCATTTTTTACTCCTTGACTCGCAACCACCATGTTGAAGCTCAACGATGTCTCTGCATGGATTGAGGTCGACGGACAGGAACTCGAGCAGTATGGTATCGAAGAAGACGCGGAGAACAACCTGGTTACGTGTTGGATCGCGACACAGGCCGGAAAGGCAGGTCACCTGGCAACTGACGACTTCGCGCCGCCGCTTACCTTCGGTCGTCTCAGAACTTTTCCGTCGTGTACAGAGACAACTCACCCTACAGAGATCATGCGCTTGGTTTCTATTTGAAGCTCGATGGGACAGACTCCGATGGTAGAGTCATCCGCCCGACCACCCGCACTGGAACCTCTATACAGTCTCGTACCGCTGTCATTAAAGACCGAATAATTTCTCCAACATCCACATGTAATTTCGTGTTCTCGAAGCTCGAGTTGACAGGTATTCTATCATTTGCCACGGTTATCTCGTAATCGTACTCACATGTTGTTCCTTAGATGAAGATCAATATCTGGACCAAACCTCGAAATACCTGGGAGAGATAGAGATAGTTGTTTACAGATGTCAGGTGTTCGATGCTGTGCCGTGGACAACCACTCATAAAGTGAACAACCAAACGAAGGTCCACGAGCGATCCAAAAAAGCCATGTCTCATTGCGTTTCGTGCGTTGAAAACACCATTATGCTTGCATACTCTGAAGCCACATGTTCTTTCAGATACGGACAGGAACAGAAGACGCCGATGAATTATTGTTCCAACGTCCAGCATCTGGATCAGAAACCTTTGACTAAATTCATTTTCAGGTATCGCGATTATAGTCCGTATCTACGATTCCCAGAGGAGCTTCCTGCGCTCTAACCTGCCCCCTAGCTCTCCTGCAAGCTAATGGCATCATCCCAAGACCCCCCAAGGAAAATCCCGCCGCTGCCGAAGAAGTCATTGACTTGACAACTACGAATAACGTCAAACGCGAGCCAGCCGGCGATGACATCGAAGACGTCGAAGCATTGGACGACGCCATCCTTGCCATGCAAACCAAACGAGCGGCCCTCCTGGCGAAGAGATCGAAGTCGGGTGCAAGCGGTGCGCCTCCTGCCAAGAGGGTGAAGCGGGAGAAGTTGGTCCCTACCATCCCTGGCGAGGTCATCGACCTGACTTGATACGGCACCGTTTTCGCGCTCGCTCTCCCAAGCTTTTTGTCCTTCCCTTGCGTTCAGCTCTTCGCACCGTCCCTCCTACCTGGATTCATTCATCATTGAGCATTATCGTCGGGTCTCAGAACCTCATTAATTACCAGCCTTACTGCCTTCATATATAGTTCTCTGTACGTTACCCAGATTTGTATTAGTCTATCCAATCCCCCAAAGGGAGTGTGCATGGGTTCAAGCAGGGACGAGTCGTATGTCATTGAACATGGACAACCGACTCTTTCGATCAATGGCATCAGGATCTAGTAATGACGATGTCTCCTTCCCAATCGCTAAGTGGGCTCTGAGATGTCTTTCAGTTCGATCGCAACAGGGTCCAGTGATGCGCTGAGATCGTACACCCTGTAGCAACGCGACTGTACGTTGGGTTGACATTACAACCTGGGCAATGCGATAAACTGCCCTTCGGCTGGGGTGCTTTACCTGATAGCTGCCAGTTCCGAACCATAATACCCTGCGCTCTCCAAAATGACGACAGATCATCGATCAGCACCCGGAACGTTCACAAGAGGGGCCCCAGCGGCGTCCGGACTAACCACATCAGATCGCATGAAGAATCCCCGCCGTGACGCAATTCATACCAGTAACCTTTTTTTTCAGATCCGCTCAGACTTAACAGTTAGATTCGCCAAGCTCGGATCTGGGTGAATCGCTCCGGTACTAGGAATGGGTAGGAAAGATGCCCTGGGTTGAGGCGCCTACATTAAACGCCTCTGCCAGTGTGCGTCTGCCGCATCACCGGCGGTAGGGCCCTGCGACGGGCTGTGCGTTCTCTTCGATTCTGTGCGATTCTATTCGGGGAAGTGGGATGTCCCGTTCTCCTGATGTGCTCGTCGCGCCGCGATCGACGGTTGAGTTCTCGGACCTAGGAGAGGGTCAGGTAGAGCGTGAAGCATGACGTACCCTAGTCCTCTTGGGAGCCCGAAAAAAAATCGACGGAAACGAGTAGTTCCTTCATAGATTCGGAAATACCCTATTATCATGATCAATGTGCGCCAAAGACGTCAGACGGTCGCAGGTTTTAATGGTCTGTTCCCTCCGGGGGGCACGACTGTCACGTTTCACCACAGTCGATGAGAGTCATTCTCGCCGAGGTCATGATGGAGTTATTGGCTCAGCTGTGGCCATTACTTATGGTGGCGAGTTTTGACAGCGTCTTTTCCGGTTGATCGGGAATCACCGTGCCACGCCACGACTACTACTAGAGGACGCGTGTCTGTAGTGATGTCCACTTGTCCTTCTGTTCCACACCCCGGTTACCGGTAACACTACTCGACGCGACTCGACATCTGTTGGGCAACGGACGTTCATGTACCTCCTTTCAATTCTGGATGGGATCGAAAGAAAGTATGTGCTTCAGCTGCCATGCGAATGATGCTAATAAAACACCCAAAATACATAAAACATATAGAAACCACTTGCGGTTGATGATCGATTCGTATTTCCAATAGTAGGGGGAGCCGATGCACGAGGACCTTCGTTCTGCGCTACACCGTCACAATTCGACCCAAACAAGGTCCTTCCACACAGTCATCGATTGGGCTGCTATTAGAGGTTACCGGAGGGAGCGAAAAGGAGGTCGGAGAGGTGAGTTCGCTCATAAGTGGTGCGCGAAGCCCCCGTCATCTTCAAACATTTGAAACTCATATGGTCAGGTCGTGGGTCCGAGCGTGCCAACAGTTCACGTTACATTTGCGTAATACCTCCCATTCCAACAGCGTGCCCGTGGTCTACCAGAGTCATCCTACCTCAAACTGCCGCCAAGGCGTCACTCTTGCTCGCTCATGACTCAGTCACCCAGGATCACCTCTTTGATCTCAGCGATCGTCCGAAGGTTCCCAACGAGGGCTTCATGTCAATTCGGGCCGTATTTGGCAGATATCCCACCAGATACATCTAAGGTGGTTCAATTCGAAACGATTGGAAACGTGACGGGCCAGTGTAACTGTATAATATGCGCCATTTCTGCGCATATCGACCAAACTACAATCCCCCATCGTAGTTGAGCGATGTCGTTGCGCATAAACACAAACGTCCCTCCCATCTTTAGTCGGATCAACTACTCCACTGTCGCAGATGGCGGCCCTCCAAGTTCCGCTGGTCGGACGTTATGTTTCACTCCTACATCTCCTTTCGGATGCAAACAGACTCCTCGTGGCCCACGCAAGGCGAACACGTTTGCCACCCTCACAAATACCGAGCTCCACCAATCTTCTCCGACATGGCGGCTGTCCAATCATAACGTGGGTGGTGAGTCGCCACAGTATCTTTAATTGTTGGTCCGGTAAGACTTAATACCACCATTTCACTATCCATTCGCTGCTGTCGAATATCATGTCAGGATCACCTCGCGGTCGTAGCATAAGCCTTTTCTCTCCTCGCTCCGCAGCGGAAAACAACCTGAATAGTCAATTTGACTCTCTTCTACCCTACAATGCGGCAGCCCCGCATTCTCCCCGTGGCAATTTATCTGGGCGCAGGCCACGTAACGGGTTTTCCGACTCAACGTTTTCGTCGATGTCCCCTGCAATTCCAATGTCATCCCTGTCGCACAGTGCCCTGGATATGCTACTTAAAGCCGAGGCTACTCTAGAACACAGTGCATCTACACCAGACCCCATCCTTGCTAACGACATTCAAGGCACAATGTCTACACTTGAAGTCCCGGGCAGTTCACTCAGCAGGCACTCTTCGCGCTCTTCCGCTAGAGGTCAGCGCATCAGGGCAGGTGAACCGAAATGGGAGAAAAGCCGCTTCACTTGTGCGTCGCCTTGCCCATCGATTGGTCCGAACACCACCCCGTCGTCTAGCAGCTCTAGCTCGGCATGCAGCGTCGTTTCGGCATGCAGTATCAGCTCCACAGGCAGCAGCGCCTCATCATACTCCAGCGCCAGTTCGCTCACGCCGTCCCCGACGGACCGTTTGAGACGCTCCCCTTCCCCGGACTCATGTCCTCCCATGATTGTGCAAAGCACATCGACGAGTCACAGTCTCTCTGTGACCCTCCCACGGGTTATCCAACCTGAGATGGTCACTGTGGCGGCGAAGAAAGGTGATAGATTGGATGTTGTGGCGGACGCTTGGCATATGGAGCATGATTGTGAGTGACCATCCCCCTTTCGCCCGACTGCTGTACTCATTCACTTGACTCTTTAGGCCATTACGAGTGGCAAATTCGTTTCGCGGCTGGAGACGTAGACATGTCGGCAGTTCGCGCACGTTTTGGACAAGATGGCAAGCTTACCATTGAAGTCCAAAGACGTCTTCCTGGGCAGGGCTGTACCCCCAGGTTCGGCATGGGGTTCAGATGTAGGTATCACTAGGTGGTCCGACGTCCGAGTCGCACGGACCTGTTGCTAGTACCTTTGTATCCGATCTACCCGCTCCTCCACTTTTCACCCATCTGGCATTTTCCTTCTTCGTCTCTAGCGTCATACTCATATCAGAGCTTGTAGTTGTATCACCTCGCTCCAGCGTTTTCCATCATCCACACCCACGTCCACATAGTTCCATATGTATTCACACGTCTTGCTTCCCGCACGTCAATTTATGTTTTCTCATACCACATTGTATCTGTACCACAACATCGCATAGTAGTATAATATGCATCGCAATGGCATCCACCACCACACTTCGAGTCTTGAAGGTCATCTATATCACCAACCAAAATGTACCACATGGACACATCGTTTCTACAATGGGTTAGTTCGAAGCTGCCTTGCCGATTTTACCGAATCATTCTGCACAAGGCAAGGAAGGGCAACTTCAACTTGAAGGACAGGCATAACACCCGCCTGAGAGTTGTAACTTTTCCACTGCCAGTGACAGGTCCCTCTCGTATCGCTACATCCTTTACGACCGTGGAGGAAAAAAGTTGTGCGGCATGTTGACTCGCTACGAATTTCCTTCGCGGTCATTGGGAGTCATGCTCCAACGTGATCCACTTGAACTCCAAGCCCTAACCCTCCAGCTTCCAGCTCCATCACCGAAGCTCGTAGAAGACCTGTGTGGATGCTACGCCGGCGATTACGGAGCAACTTGGGACCCTTGAAGTTCTGATGGATTCTATCCGTTCCTTCCACACTTCTGAAAAGATACAGCACTGAATAACAGGGTTCTTCTTGCGGGAGCTAGTCTTAGGATGCTAACACGTCATGTTTCAGCCTTTCAAGTTGATCCGATCCTGAGCTCTGACATCACGCCGGTACGACGAATTGGTCCTCGAAGCGGTGCGTCCACGACTGTGTCCTTTGGTTCATGTTCCCATTTTTATCCCTGGTCAAAGGGGAAACTTGTGTACATCGGGCCCGAGATCACGATGGAAACGGGTCACGACAGCTCTTCGGTTCGGTCTCGGTTTCTTATCGATCGTTTTGAAGATCTGGCGGCATCTTGATTCCTGACGGTTTTCCCAGATCCCGAACGCATATGGTCCTCGATGAAGGAGTTGATTTCATGATATGCAGCCAAATATATCGACCAACCCCCGAAGGTGATTTAAATATTCTCATCACAGTATGCTCGCATTAGTGATCAACTTCTTCTCCATCGCTCTGGCTGCCATTAGCAGGGAGAATCGCACTTTTGGATACTGTATTTTGCCAATGATCAAGCCTCATGGCTGTTCAATCCGTACTCCGCTGCGTCGTATGGTGTCGGTCCCAATTCAAAGTCCAGCTCGATTTGAGTTCACGCCTGCCGCAACTTTAAGGGTCCTAGGTCTGCTATGGTTTCTGAAAATTCCTCGAAAAATATGTTGATTCCATGATACGCACCAATTACCAAAGGTGACTCTATACATCCTTCTTCCCTCAACGCCCTTCTGCAGCCTTTTCCTTCTGATTCGCATGCTCTCCAATCCAGCTACAATGGCAAATCACACTTTCAGACAACTTCTTTTCCAGAGTCGGGCTTCATTGGCCTATCTGCTACGCACACTCGGTTAAGCGCTCACCTTTCGTGGAAGCTTTCCGATCAAGCGTGCTCCGTACTCCGTAGTCAGATCCCAGTTCAGCTCGATTTGGCATGTCGACTCAGTTGAATCTCATCCACAATACGGTACCTAGGTACGTTACCATAAACATCACTCTGCAGCTCGATCTCTTATCGATTTCGCAAGTCAGGTGGTCATCGACAAATATACTGATTTCATGATAAACAGCCAAACAACCCGGCTGCAAAGCCACGGAGCTGGCTCAAATACATATCCACCTTCCCTCGATGCTCATCTACTTCTCTTCCACTTCCCATCACAGGATGCTCACGTTTGTTGGTAAGCTCTATGTGGTTTTGCCTGGTGGGGATCGCATTTTCGTACACTTTGCTCTGGAACTTGTCGAGCTTCGCGACTGATCGATACGTTACGAGAACACTTGGTGAATATTTTCTGCTGTTCCAGCGGCGGAGGGTGTTGGCCAAGTGTTCTCCGCGCACGATCAGGTCAAGACCAGTTCGACTCCTATCGACCATCTCCGAATTTGCACTCGGCTACACTACAAGGACAGCTTAGGACGCTTGGGATGCTTGGATCGTCGATCAGCTTTTACCTCTCAATGGAACAACAGAATGACTGTCTTCTGCTCGTTGAAAGTCTACTCGCTCCTTCTGGTTATACTTTCCAAGGTGAATTGCACCTTGATCAGTCATTTCACTATCTTCTGATTCAGACGTTTTTTTGTACGTGGGCCGTAGTCGCACTTCAATGACAAGACCATAACCGGGCCAACAGCTTGAGATTTGGTTCGTTTTACATACAATTTCGAGACTACGTCGATGCTAATCGTACACACAGCGAGTCGGACATTCACAAAACTGGATTCGCATACAGCCTTACGCCGTCTCCTGAGGATGGACAACAAGCTTTACCCCGCTGGTTTTCCCTGCCTTCATTCTCTCGAGACCGTCGGCAATTCCATTCAGACCATTGGGCAAGACTTCGACAGGATTGGGCTAGGAAGCCATCTAGTCAGTTTGTCGCTCTCTACATTCCCATCCCACATACCTTGATAACGCCCTCCTCCAGCCATTTACTTAGATTGTCCCACAACCCACGACACACGGCCACGTTGGGCTGCGCGTGGGGGCTACCGTAAGTTGCCACAATCTTGCGGTTCCTCCCCTGATCTTCCGCGACGACAGGTTGGAGGGTCATAACGAGCGTGCCGCCTGGGGCGACCGCGGGCCAGACCGTCTTCTGAGTCTGGGGAATTGCGATCGCATCAAAGGCGATCTGGATGGGCTGCTGAGTGATATTGTGCAAAGCCTGCAAGAAATCGTTTCCTGTGATGTGCCTATCGATGACGTGGGTGGCCCCGAGAGCCTTGAGATTGGCCTCATGAGCGGGGCTCGCGGTCGTGATGATGGGAGAGAATCCAGACAACCTAGCAAGCTGAAGGGCTGGCGGGAGAATATGTAAGCAGACGCATACACGCTACTCCGCGATGTTCACCCACCGTACATGCCAACAGAGGAGGATCCACCCATGATCACGATTGGCTTGCTGGCATACTTGCCTTTACCTCCCTCTGCCCAAGGCGCAGTGAGTCCGGCACCAAGGTCAACAGAATACAAGCCAATTGATGCGGTGTCCAACCCCAAGGGAACCGTAGCGGCTTGGTCGATGGACAAGTTAGCGGGGACCTGACAAAGGAAAGTCAAGATTGACGTCTGTGCGTGCCGCGATGCATGCTAACCTTTGTTGTGAAGTCGGCTACCGCAATGGCGTACTGCTGGTAGCTGGACTGATCATTAGATAAACTCCCGTGCGCGAAACTGTAAATAGGGTTGAGAAGGTGCGTTGGAATGACCATAGGAATGTTCATACACTTTGTCGCCTGTAGCGAAGTTCTGAACACCCTGGCCGAGCTCTTCGACAACACCAGCCATATCTACACCCAATACGGCTGGGTAGTTCTCGACGAAGGCCCCTGTCTGCTGGATCTTGTAGTCGACTGGGTTGAGAGCGACAGTTTGCAGCTTGACGAGGAGCTGCCCACTACCGGGCTTGGGGATCGGACGGGTTCCTACGATGAACCTGCCTTGCTTGGATTCCAAGAACAACGCTTTCTGGTTGTTGGACATGGTTGTTGAACGTTGAAGAGAGAGAGGGGATAAGTTAGGAGTGATGGGTATAGGTATGTTTTATAATACATCATAATTTGCTATTTACTGATTGGCCAACCCCCGTATTCCATATCCGAGTGTTGATCAAGGTCATGTCGTGCCATGACGAAAGCACGGAGAAATCGAGTTGCCATTCTGAGTCGGATGTACCGCATCGACGGTGTCCTCCTGAGTTCTTTGTGCACTTGATGACATGCGGGTGACATCATCGCATAGTCGCTGATAAGATAAGATAAGATTCTACCCAACACAACCCGTGACTATAACAATCGTTCTACCTTTCAGTGTCTTGCGGACGGACTACAAGCTTCACTCCGTCGATTTGCCCTCCGCCAAACCTTTCAAGTCCGGCACTGATTCCCCTAAGCCCACCAGCAAGAAGTTCAACCTGGTTAGGCTATAAAACACCTCTGTCAGCGTCAGGCCCACAAGGAGGAACGAGGAGCGCTTACTTGGATATCGCCCTTCTCAAGCCACTTCGCGAGATGATTCCACAACTGCCTCCCAGTCTCCCAGTTCTCCTCGAGATGAGGATTCCCATTCGTAAGAACAATCTCCCGTTTATCGTTGGGATGTCTGTCGATCACTGATGGAAGCGTAAGGACAAGTCGTCCTTGAGGCCCAAGCAACGCCCATGCTCCATCTTGAGTTTCTCTAATAGAAACCGTGTCGTATATAACGTTTATCGGCGCAGAAGTAATCCGCGCCACAGCCTGCTGCAGCCCGGAGAAAGGAAGATATCGATCGATGACATGCGTCGCACCGAGTTTCTTCAGGTACTCGGTCTGTTTCAGAGCGGCCGTAGTAATAATAGGAGAGAAGCCGGACATCTTTGCCAGCTGAATGACTGGGAAAAGGTTTATCAGGGGAGGTTTCATGCAATGCGAGATATGATTTGCGCCTACCATAATGGCCAACCGAACCAGACCCGCCGAATATCAAGATGGGCATGTTCCTGTACTTGCCTACTCCGCCGTGTTTCCACGGGGGCATGAGGCCAATGCCGTTACTCCGGCCATAAAGCCCAATGGCTGCAGTTCCCAACCCCAGAGGCAGCGTTGCTGCCTGCTCGTACGACAAGTTGTCGGGGATCTGAAAGGAGCGTAAGCACGGGTTGAAAGCAGTACCCATCAACCAACCGGCGACATACCTTGCAGGCAAAGTCGACGACAGCAATGCAGTATTGTTGGAATGTCGACAAGTCATTATCGTCATAGGCGCCGTGGAAGAGCCTGTTTCATTGATCGTTGATAAGATCAGCTTTCGATCGTTCACATGGTATTTGACTGATGGCCTCACACATCATCTCCAGGATCAAACCTAGTCACTCCCTCCCCCACTCTCTCTACGACGCCAGCACCGTCGCTGCCGAGTACAGCTGGGTACTTTGAAACGTAGATACCTCGCTTCTGGACCTTGGCGTCACTTGGATTTAGTGCAGTCGCTTTGACTCTGATGAGGATTTCGCCAGGTCCGGGCTCGTTGATTTCGCGAGCGCCAAGGACAAAGGGAGCTTGTCTCGAAGGAAGAACTAGAGCAAGGTGTCGCGGAGGCATCGGTAGTAGGTATCAGCTCGATGTCAAAGAGGAAATCAGGGGGGTAGTCCAGTGACATATAACTTCAAACGAGAGCTTTACTTATACGCTGACAAGGCATTGCCTCCACTGGTCAAAGTATTAAAACCTCGTGTAATCCGTGCTGCGTAAGGGATGCAAGAGAAAGTGGAAGGAAGCACGTAGCGTTGCCGGGAATCACCCAGCTTCCGTTGGTCTGGATCACTGACTCCCCGGCTCAGGGCAACAGCCTTCCTGAAATGGAGCGAAATTAGAATGTTAGACGTAGCACAGCATAGAAATGCTCTGAAATCCCAAGCCACAGCTTGGGAGATCAGGGAATGCACATATTGGTATCGATCATAACTCGCCACTGTGAATACAAGGTTTGACCAAGCCCCTTGAAACTATCGCTGGTCAGTTGAACAAGTAAGCAAATTGTCATCATCGTGGGGTAATTGGAAAGAGCCGCAGCGCAGGGAAAGGGAATACCTGAAACTGTGTGGAGCAGCTGTGAAACAAAAGCATGTCGAGGAATTGGATGGCTGCTAACTAAAAACACTGAGATGCGTGTGACGAACGCCGTTCCTCTCATGAAAACGAGGTAAGGTCATAACCTGCAATCGTGCCCGATTTGGGAAAGCTGGATGCGTAAGGGACGAGTTTGAGTGTAGGCGTGTCCATGGACTTAGGCTGGACCGTGTTGTGGGGTCGGACTTGAGATAAAAGCGTGTAGATAAGACCTGATAGAAATGGGAGCGTGGCCAACGGAATGATCGTACGACAGCCAAGGATTGATCGTGATGTAAGGAGACACGATGCATGGGGCGTCTGTTAACCAAAAATATCATGTGGTCACAGCAAGTCCATCGGAGAACGCCGGGGTAGAACGCCTGGAAAACAAAATAGAAACGGCGTGCACACTGCAAAGTGGGTGTTGGACTTTTCCAGCGAGAACACCGTCGCATATACTGCGGACATGAACAGTGCCTCCTGCACCGTGACCTTCCAGTCCACAGTTAGGCGATATTACGAGGAACGGTAGAATTGAAACGCAGCTGAAACGACACCAAGGGTGATCCGAGACAATCCGTTGACAGAGCACTCAGTTTCGTCGGAGTTCACGAACAGTCATAGAGGAGCTTGATTGACCTAATGGACTGGAGTCCGCTCAGTACCTGCGAAGAGTGAATCAATTCGCTCCACCGAGGTAATCCGAGACGCAATCAACCTGCCTCCACTTGTTTGTGTTCCTTTCCGAAAAGTAAGGGGCGGCCGGAACATCAACAAAACCAGGAAAAACCTTTTTGAATCTATATGGGAGCAAGTGAGCTCATCTTCCACGATATCTTCCCGAGGAGCCGCAGTAGTGTTAGTGCGCAAGTAGTAATTCATCCGGACGGATGTTCAACACACAGAGGGGTGAAATGGTCCAACCAGCTCACCGATGCGAGAACGAAGCCCGCAGCGGCTTCAAGGCAGTAGAGGATACTCCGATGGCGAGTCGGGCTTCGTTATCGAACCCGAAGAGTTGCGGAGGGCCTTCGATATGGTCATGTGAACTCTGTTGTACATACAATGCGCAACCGTAATCCTGTCACAGACCCTCAGAAGTTCTGCCTCATTGCACGATGACGTGTGGGATAGCCGTCAATATGCAGTTTCGGAAACGAGGACTCTTACGATCGTCCAGGCCTTTCCCCCACCAACCCCCCACGTCATCAAACTCCCAATTTTCCGCTCCTGCTGGAAATGACCCAAACTCCATTAATATGATATGGACCCCGGCAAAATGACACAGGCATATGCCCGTGACCGCGTTAGAACATGTCGAAGTCAACGACCAACATCTCAGATGACAGGTTAAGTTGAAAGAGCGATTGATCTCACCATCCTTCAACGTTGAACGTTGAGCCTCGAACCCGAACCAAATCTGCAAATGAAAACCACATTCATACCGCGTATAGCTGGCGATTCGTTTTTGCACATAGTTGGAGAAACCTGAGGAAACTTTGAACTCTAAGCTGACGAGTTGATTTTCTGAATTACGTCATTGCTACTGTAACAGTCTGATAGTACAGCCTACGGTATGCTCCGTGAATAATAAAAGAGTGATTTAAGGAGGGACTTTCTGCAGTATCAACAGTTCAAGAAGAATCAAAACATCCCTAGCTTCACTGAGGTGTCTGTTCGCAACCAGCTCGGCCTTCCTGGGCTAGGTGAGGTCAATGATTTCCCCGGGAGTAAAAAGAGGCCGTTTTCGTGGCTCGGAGTCTTCTTTCTTGACACGTTTGGGCTTTCGGTCTTCAGACGTGCTAGATTGCAAGTCTCGGAGACGTTTGAGTTCATTCTGTGGCAGGTTAGATATGAATGTACGTGTGCAAAACAGGTAACCGATTGGTACCTCCAGACTCTGAATCCTGCCGCTCAGTTCAAGTGGTTTCACTTCTTGGTATTGGGGGTCATTCTGAGATGGAAGGTCTATGACATCGATGCTCATCTCGCGACGAGGAGTGGGCCTTGGAGCAATGCCATTTGCCTGTAAGACGTCTACAATGGAGGTCGGGATATCAGGGGATAACAAAACACGAGGTAGGAATGGCAATACCAAGCGGCCTATATTTGAACACTAGATCCAGGGGGGGATCATGATTGGGGGTGAACAATCTCTTGGAAGCTTTGCCTTTAGAAGGAATAGCTCTTTCAGGACCAAAGCTACAAAAAATAAATCGATGAGGGATCAAGTGCGGCCAGCCACTTACCCGACACAATGGACTGTTGCTTTCTTTGCCCTCTCATGGAATGTAGTCTCACCGAACTTATCATCCAGGACACGGCGAACCGTGCTCCGGGTTCCACGACGGCGTTTAATCGCCCTCCGGTCACCATGTGTAAGTTTCAAACAGATATCGCCAAGCTGTTTGGGCACTTCCTTGTCCAGAATGCTGTCGTCGTCTGTATTCATCATGCATCTCGACGTGATCGTGTTTAGAAAAGTAAAGAGCTTACCGGTAAGCTGGACACGAGCAAACATGAAATCGCGCTCTGCCGTGTCAGAAGAAACAGCCGACTTAACCCTCGTGTCTTCAGTGCCTAAAGGACCACGACACATTACACGATGTCCACAGTCGATGCCGTCTATTACGACCCTCCCAAAGACATCAGTCTACCGTGTCTCTTTGTGACATTTCCATTTGACACTGAAATTCTAGAGACACCTATTAAGAGAGACTAACTGAAATTGAGCATGCTTGCGTACTTTTCCCTCCTCTGAAGCAATCCAGCAGGTTACCTTCGTAGGGCTTTCATGTGTGACATCGTATTCTTTGAGCTCCTTCCCGTCAACAATTACATGGGCGCTGTAATCTCCAAGCTGCATGGTAGATGATCTGTGGTGACGAAAAACAGGCTGTCGGAGTGCGTGATGAAGCTTTGAAGGCAAAGCGACAGGAGCTTGAGGTGTCAAATTGAAAGACTCAACGTCAACTTTGAACTTTGACGCTTCGTGGTATGGATAGCACGTGATGATGATCCCGAACACTGCCACAAACCATGTTGCACTGGTCCTCAGAGTCATTTGTGTAGAAAGTGGTCTAGGCTACAGTACGTTCACTGATAGTCGCGTGACTTGAATAATAACAGAGTAATTGAGGAAGGGTTTTCTATGGCATGAACAGTTCAAGAATTGGTAGCTACTACAAACGCCAGGAAACGGAGTCATGCTTCACCGAGGGACCCATGTACCACGAGCTCGGAGGCGAGGTCGCCCGGGACTAGGTGAGGTCAATGATCTCCCCAGGAGTAAAAAGAGGTCGCTTTCGTGACTCAAATTCTTTTTTCTTGACGCGTTTGCGCTTTCGGTCTTCAGAAGTGCTACATTCCATATCTCGGAGACGTTTGAGTTCTTCCTGTGAAGGGTTAAATCGAAATGTGAGCATGCAACGCAGGAAAACTGAAAGGTACCTCCAGCCTCTGAATCTTGTCCTTCACTTCGAGTGGTTCATTGATATCCATCCCGCAGTCAGGGGGAGTTGGCCTAGGAGCGATCCCATTCGCTTGCAATACGGCTATCACGATGGTCAGAAGAAATCATGGATAAGTTTAACATAGAACCAATACCGAGTGGCCGATATTTGAACACTAGATTCAACTTGGGGCCGCCGTTGGGCACCACTCGCCAGATGATAGGTTTGCGTTGCTGAGTTCTCTCTGGGCCAAACCTACGATAATTGGATAGAGAAAGGATTAGATAGTATCAAGAACTCACTTGACACAGTGGACCGTAGCTTTCTTAGATCTCTCGTGAAATTTGTCATCAACACCCAGTGCGTGAATGTCTCGTCGGGACTCTGGAGGGATTTTAACCAAGTTACCAAGCGTAACGGTCAGGCGAATGTCGCCGAGCTCTTTATGGACTTCCTTGTCCAGTAGGCTGTTAGTCTCCCAAACCCAGACTCTCGATGAGCAGAAGACAGTAGTAGGCTGTCGTCGTCTGTCTCATTACAAATATTTAGCATGATCCCGCTCAGACGACACGACGAGCCTACCGCTCAGCTGGACGCGAGAAAAGACGAAATCACGCGAAGTCGTGTCGGAATAAAGAGACTACCTAACGATCGTATCCCCCTCCCCTGAGTTACCGGGACGTAGGTGATGACTTCCACACAAGATCCCGTCTATCGTAAGCCCGCCAGAAGCAGCGGTCGAACGTGCCTCTTTGTGACACTTCCACTTGACAATGAAGTTCTAGAAGTAACAAACCAAGCTTAAAAGGGTGTTGAGAGTGGGATTACCTTCGTACCTTGCCCTCTTCTGAGGCAATCCAACAGGTTGCCTTGGTAGGACTTTCATGTACGACATCGTATTCTTCAAGCTCTTTCCCGTCGACTATTACATGCGCGCTGTAATCTCCAAAATGCATGGCAGATGGTGTATGATGACGAATGACTAGCTGCTAGAGTGTATCTGAATGGAAACAAACGCGGAGTGAACGTCGCGACGTCGAACTCCCCTAACACCGCCACAAGTTCATTGAATGCCTTGCCATTGTCGATTCACGCAGGAATTCGTAAACATTGATCTTCAAAGATTAGACCAGCTAATGAATGCTGGCATCGGACATCGTCGTCCGTTGTCAAAACCGAGAGGAGGTCACAGGTTGAAGGGAGGTTTATAACGGGAGTCCCAAGGGGAGTCCCGAAACGGATCATATGTCCCGTTGTCAACTTATTGATGGAGGGACCAGATCGACACAGCTTTCTCGACCTAGTCGCAACCAGGCAGTATATAGCGACAGAGTTCAAGGATCGTGTTCAAGCTACATACCACCCTCAAGTCCGTCAATACTCGTCGGCTAATATGGCTATCGATATCGCCACATCTCCAACCGGTGACCCAAACGGGGGGATCAGTGACATGCCAAAGCAAATTCCTCCAGAGCAGTATCAATACTTCCTCTCCGATGCAGCTAAGGAAAGGAAACCTAGCGCAAGTGAGTGCTCGTACAGTAATCCAGGGGACATTGTTTGAATGGTCTCACAGTCCGTGGACTCTTCCCTTTGGAGAACAAGCCTGGCATAATCTCTCTCTTGGCGGGGAAACCCAATGATGCCATGTTCCCCTTCAAGTCATTCTCTTTCACGATCACCGATCCCACTCATGCGTCGCAGTCGATTCCAGTCTCGCTCACCGGGAAAGACCTTACCGTGGGACTTCAATACAATGCGACTGCAGGACTACCGCACCTGAACGAATGGTTCGTTGGCTTGCAAGAACGCTCGCACGGGAGAAAGGAAGGTGAAGGATGGAGACTCACGATCGGTAATGGATCCCAGGATGTCATATGCAAAGTCGGTGCAATGAACGCCAAGTCTTCTGTCCTTGCTAATTTTCGTGCAGGCAATCAACGCCATGGTGAATCCTGGTGATCCCGTTTTGATCGAAGCCCCTGTATACGCGTGAGATTTGTTGGCATTGCTGCTTTTCCCAGCCCCGCTGATCGCTCCGGCAGTGGTGTTCTCCCGATTTTCAAGTCACTCCACTGTGAGCTCATCGGTTAGCCAAGCTGGATGCTCGGTCATCGGTTTACGGTCCTGACGCCATTGATAGAGATCGCCACAGACGCACAAGGTGTCTGTTCAAGCGATCTTCGGGCTGTGCTTGAAAACTGGCCGGAGGGGAAACAGAAGCCCAAGGCATTCTACACCGTCCCAGTACGTCCACGATCGGTTTGCATTGACTTCTCGGAGCCTGAACACGCTAGTACGGATGCAATCCAACCGGCATGACGGCTGCGATCGAGCGTCGCAGAGAAGTTCTCCAGCTTGCTCGAGAACATAACTTCCTCATTCTCGAAGGTTCGTAGCCAATTTGTTATTGCACGTCCATGGATCTCAGCGTGACTATGTTTCAGATGATCCGTACTATTATCTGTACTTTGGTAAAGCCGAGAGGCCACCCTCTTACTTCAACCTCGAGCTCCAGACACCCGAATTGGGCCGCGTCGTTCGCTTCGACAGTTTCTCCAAGATTCTCTCAGCGGGTATGCGAATGGGTTTCGCGACTGGTCCCAAACCTATCATCGATGCCATCGATCTCCAT
Source organism: Chalciporus piperatus (assembly GCA_038093975.1). Classification (NCBI taxonomy): domain Eukaryota; kingdom Fungi; phylum Basidiomycota; class Agaricomycetes; order Boletales; family Boletaceae; genus Chalciporus; species Chalciporus piperatus. The sequence continues at coordinate 291,097 of JBBPTG010000014.1, forward strand.
GTATGTTTCTGTTTGCTCTCTTTTCCACGTTAACTCCATCAGCCATGTGTCCATGACCCATCTAATATCCGAGTCCAGACCGGTTCCGCTAACCTTCAGGGCTCCTCCCTCGTGCAAGCCATCACTCTAGCACTGGTTGAGAAATGGGGCTACGATGGATTTTTCGCACACACACGGGCAGTGGCCGATTTCTACAGAGAAAAGAGAGACGTGTTCGAGAAAGCACTGCAAACTCATCTCGGAGACCTTGCGGAATGGAGTACGCCTGAGGCAGGAATGTTCTTCTGGTGCGTCGTTTCGTTCAGTTCGGGAATTCGCAATTACGTGTCTTTTGCGTGCACTGGAAATGCGCTGCACCTCATTCCCTTGTTTCACTCGCTGAATTACAAGCATCAGTTTCCTGTAGTCGTGTATTGACGTGTTGCGGATTCACACAGGTTTAAGCTGTGCATCAGTCTCGACCCTAACGAGGAAGGCGATTCCAAACAGTTGATCGAGGAGAAGGCATACGCTGGAGGCGTTCTCGCCCTCCCCGGAACAGTCTTCCTTCCCAACGGTCGCAAGACCGCCTACGTGAGAGCGGCATTCTCTCTGTCTACTGAAGAGCAAGTCAATGAAGCTCTGAGACGACTCAAAGTGGTCATGTTGAAGGAGCGGGAGCAGAAGTCTGGCATTTAAGACGTTCATTAAATTAAAGTTACTCACTATATAAGTTGTAGGATACCATCGAGCTTGTTTTGTTGACGGAGACCTTCGAGTCCCTTCCCAGAATGGGGGATCCTTGTGGGTGAGCAAATGATCTGTCGACATTATCCTGGTAATCCTTCTAGGGAGTTCTTCTACGTTTCAGCAGTCAATTCTCAGTTACCGTCCAGGCTAATCCTCATCACGTCCAAGCTGGACACATTGATTAACCGGCACCTCCGCTGCGATAGAAGATAAGGTCGCCAATACCCACAAGTGATGGGAACACAAAGGATTCTTCGTACTATGATACATGCGACATACGGTCCGGCTGAATCCGATGCAGTCACTATCTGCACATGTCTTATTACAAGTGCATTCATTCCGGAATTTCCCTCTACCGCCTTAACATGTCGGCTGGGGTGAACAGGATGGGAGTGAGATGAATGGGACACCGGGTGCAAACACACATTTGTACACATTCGTAGGTCCGTATAAGTACTTATGCAGTCCCTGTTTCATCGCACGCTGATCATTCGTCCCGAGATGTTGCCGCATCGGCCTACGTGTGTCCGATAAGAATAGGCACGGAATAGCCTGAGTCTATAACAGTCCGCCCTATGCTATGACTTGCCATGAGGATCGCGGCGTCTAACAATCGATGACACATGTCCGAAGGTCACATTGACTCATGCGTGCGAGAAACAAAGGGGTTGGGTATGGGAAACTTCTGCTAACTCTTCCTGATCGTCCGTCGTGAAGAAACGTACGTTGTGAAGATGACGGTGAACTCGGATGCTCCCGCGAGCCACATTAACGGAGGGGGGAACGAGCATGGCTCACATGCACAGGTGGTCAAGTACCTCCCAGCATCGCACTACGAACGGTTCTTCTCCAAGTTTGCGCATGATTTGAAACTTCCCTTGAGTAAGTATCTCACTATGATGGAAGCGTACGTTTCTGACCGGAAACTCCCCAAGTTCGCAAACTCATTCCGTTGGAGGGCACGCCCGGCATGATCTCCCTGCTGACAGGGAAACCAAACGATTCCCTCTTCCCATTCACCTCCATCTCATTCACCGCCAATTCGCCTCATGGCTCTTCGAAACAAGTCACTGGCACCTTGGGTTCTACGGATCTCGCGGAAGCGTTGCAGTATGGACCGACGGACGGCCTTCCGAGAGTGAACCAGTGGATCATCGGATTACAGGAACGAATTCACAAGAGGAAGATGGGCGAGGGATGGACTTGTACAACGGGGGTTGGATCGCAGGACTTGGCGTTCAAGGTGAGTTGTTGTCTAATCCCGGATAGATTGAACAGTGTTGGAGCCGTGGATGCGACCATAGGCTGCGATGGCGCTCGTTGGCGATGGAGATTCGATTCTTATCGAATCCCCTGCATATGCGTAAGTGCCAGTCCCCGTTGGTCTACCGGTCTCCGTTGAGTCGAAGCACAGTGGTATGATACCCGTATTCGCAAGCTTGCACTGCGAACAAGTTGGTGAGTTCCCGATGGCGATGGAGGGTTGATAGGAGCATCACTCACGAAAATTTGCGGCGTAGAGGTGGAGACTGACTCGAAGGGATTAAATCCTGCATCGATGAGAAACATCCTGGAAAGCTGGCCGGCGGGGAAACCGAAGCCAAAGCTTCTATACACAGTACCTGTAAGTGGTTGTTCATTTCTCAACGACGTGTCAGGTCCCAGGGACAATCTCGCAGTACGGTGGCAATCCCGCTGGCATGACCACAACGACCGAGAGGCGCAGAGAGATCCTAGCTCTGGCTCGCGAGCACGACTTCCTCATTTTAGAGGGTCCGTTGAATCAACTTTTCTCGGACGAGCAAACGGTGAATTAAATTCTCCAGATGACCCATATTACTGGCTTTATTATAGCAACGACGAGCGCCCGCCGTCCTACTTCCAGCTCGAGCTCGAGTTACCCGAGGTTGGCCGGGTGCTTCGTTTCGACAGCTTCTCGAAAATTATATCGGCGGGAATGCGTTTCGGTTTCGCATCGGGCCCTGAAGCCATTATCGACGCTATCAATGTCCAGGTGCGTCCCAATATTACTGATTCCAAGTATTCCTGAGGATGATTGATATACCCGATGGGGAAAACGACAGACTGGCTCATCGAACTTACAACCTTCGTTTGTGGTGCAAGCTTTGATGCTTTCCCTTGTCGAACAATGGGGATACGACGGCTTTGAGACCTTCACGCGAAACGTGTCCGATTTCTACACGACTAAACGGGACATGTTCGAAGCGGCGCTGAAGGAGCACCTGGGGGACGTGGCAGAATGGATCACACCTGAATCTGGACTGTTCTTCTGGTGCGTTAGTTTATTCTCCGACTCTAATGAGTTCTCCCTTTGGGAATTCTGCGGCGTCAGGGTCTCGAGAATACAAAGGACTGATCAGTGGCTGAGGCAATAGGGTAAAGCTCCTACTCAAACCGGCGGGAAATGGAGAAAGCGATTCGGACGAACTGATTGCGAACAAGGCGTTCCAGAACGGCGTTATAGCGCTTCCTGGAACGATCTTTCTTCCAAATGGACAAAAGTCTGCGTACGTGCGACTCTCGTTCTCGTTGTTACCGGAAGAAAGGGTGCACGAAGCACTGAGGAGACTGAGGGCGGTGATCGTGAAGGAGAGGGAGGAATCGCAAGGAGCGAAAGATTGAGAGGGCGGCCAAAGAACCGGTCCAGACTGGGATAGACCGAATGGTATCCTATGATACTGAGTCCGAGTCAAGTGGGAGGAGTCATATGGCCATGCTATATTACTACCAGTCTGTAGATGATCTGTCAGTGTCAAGATATTTTCCCCAACTCTCCCTCGCATGAGACGTGAACGCACGTGATCTCTGAAGCGCTGACAATCTTGTGATGGAGCGGCCTGTTGATCACTGGCCGCCATCTCTGCGATCGTGTTGACCCACAGCTCCCTACGTCGACACACTGCTTGACTCTGTCCAGTAAGGTATCAATCATACTCTGCCGTACAGTTCGTGACTCGTAATTGACACGAACCTGAGAGTCATTGTTCTGCCATCCAGGGTTCATTTCTAACGCCCAGGCACAGGCTTGATTACCTCACCCTACCTCACAAAGACAATCGCCATGTCTATCCTTGAGACCCCCGTTCTCGCGAACGCCTGCTTTACGGCGAAATGCGAAAAATGCGGCAAGACCACCTGGAAAGTGCGTACATGTTTCCTTGGTGATATGGTGTAATTTGTAGTCTTCTATGATCCAAGCATTCCTTGCGCATCCACCATGGCACCGTGGACGGCAAGAATGATATGTCAGTGAGTCGTATCGTGCAATCACGAGGGTGCAAACATGCATCCGCGGACGCTGCGACTCTATCTCTTTCGCGCCCACGGGCGATGATCTGCTATTTGCTTGTCCGGCCGTTTGGTCTGATATCGAACGTGCTAATTGAGAGTTGTACAAACAGGGCTGCGGTTTGCATGTTGAGTCGGTGAGTCGTTTGTTTGTTTGTCTCGTCGTTGGGTTGTGTGGATCTGGGGAAGGGGAGCAGATGTCTATTTCCACGATATAGTTTGATGCGGTCCCTTTTCGAAGACACCCCATCAGGGCGTGGAGTTCGTGGACACTGAGGACATTCGCTTGGATGGCCCCCAAAATTACGAACGTTGTTTGACCCGGGACACCTTTGACTAACGGGTCTGCAGGCGATGAAAGATGTGAAGGAGGAGGACAGGTGTGAGTGTCCTCGTTAAAGACGAGATAAGCGGACGGCAGGAAGATGAGACGAATAGGCGGTGTACGCGAGGAGGGTGCCTTCGATGATCCTGTCATTTGAATCAATGATTTGATACTCTGTAATGAGATCTACCGATCCATTTTCATTAGGCGGTGTTCGGAGTCTTAGTCTTGTCTGCGGTAACATTTACCTTTGGTCTCCTGCAATTTCCTCATCACCCGACTTCGACCTTCTCCTCCTCCTCCTCCTCCCTCCCCATCTCAACCATTCTCTGCTCTGTGTCGTCAAACTTTGTCTGTCTCAGAGTGCTTCATGTCTTCCACGTAGCAATGGCCACTGACAATATAGATTCTCCAAACACTGCCCTCGCTGGCGCTGGCGATCCGGCTCAGCCCTTTGATCCTCCTGGCTCCGTCCGAATGACCGAAGAATTACGCTTTCGATACAGCGATGACCGACGACCGAGGGTAAACCAGTATCTCCGCAGCCACCGCGTCGGAAAGGGACAACATGGCGAAGTCTGGGTCTGTTGGGACTTGTCGAACAATCGTCGCGAGGTGGTCAGTCATCCCTATCCCTCCTTCGCTCTTCAAAGTCTCACACGTCTTCCCCCAACCACTTATCAGGCCATAAAGGCCGTAAAACGCAACAATCCACGTGCAGAGAAGATGAATCTCCTTCGCCGGAGGAACCTCCCGACATCCCCTCATACACCTCTCACTGACAAACTGGGAAGTCTCGAACAAAAGATACGCAAGGAGATCGCGATCATGAAACAGTGTCGCCATGGCCATATCGTTCGTCTCCTTGAGGTGATTGATGACAAGCTTAACGAAAGAATATACATGGGTAAGCACACCCTCGCTTTTTGCCGCGAATTCGGCAGATTTTCCTCCCTATCTGCTCCCTGACTCCGTGCCATGGGCGAGTATCTCAATCGAGGAATTATGACCCTGTGGCTGCAGCTCGGGACACGGTATGATAGGAAGGCCCCCATTTTCTCGAATTCCACGTACTCACGGCCTAACTATTTAGTTATGGAATATCTCGGCGGCGGAGAAATCAAGTGGCGCAACGAGCAACATCAACCAATCCTACGAGTCGATCAATGTCGACGAATCTGTCGTGACGTTATTCTTGGTCTTGAATACTGTATGTGCTTCTTCTCGTTCCAAATCCGTCCGTTTCTCATCATATTCTGTGGTTCATATTGCTCAGTACATTATCAAGGAATTATCCACCGTGATATCAAACCAGCCAATCTTCTCTGGACTGCGGACCGTCAAATGGTCAAGATTACGGATTTCGGGGTTTCCCATTTTTCATACGCACAGCGTTTAGCTGCTGCCGGTCGCGGCCAAGTTGGGCTTGATGACCCAAACGACCCCATTCTGCTTGATGATTCAGACCTGTCAAAACGCGCAGGCACTCCACCTTTCCTTGCCCCTGAGGTGATCGCTGAGTATACAAGCACCGAGCCCTCGCCGATCATCTCGGCCGCTGCAACTAGCACCACCCTTCATTCTAACAGATCCGCCACTTACATCAATTCTTCGTCCACCATCAAGGGCTCGCATGTCGTTCCTCATCGTCAACCCATTACCAAGGCCATCGACGTCTGGGCCTTAGGCGTTACTCTGCACTGCCTCTTGTTCGGCCACATTCCTTTTCAAGCCCCCGACTCTAGCGAATATGTCCTGTACCACGTCATCTGCAACAGTGACTGGGAGCCAGACGAGTTTATGGGAGGGGATCGGAAGCCGACGGGAGGTAGACATCCTCCAATGAGCCACGAAGGCTACATCGTCATGAACCTTCTTGACAAATTCCTTCAGAAGGACGTCAAGAAGCGTATCACACTTAACGATGCGAAGGTGGGCAATCTATTTCGTCTTGACCGAGAATCATACCAAACTTTCCCTAGCGTTATCCCTGGTTCCTCACCGACATCATGAGCCCACTGGAGTGGATCAGTCAGACATCGCCTGGCAAGAGCGACATGGTCGTGGTCACCGAGAATGAAACACGAACAGCCATGACAACAGCGAGGTTTACCTGGGGGTGGCATAAGCGCCTCACCAAGGGTATCTCATCCCTGTTCCGCAACGTCCGTGGATCTCGCTCGACCCGTTCGCGAGGCCATCGGAAAGACGACGACAACGAGATTGGTGTTCATTCATTACCTGCCTCCGTTGCAGTCGGTCGCCACAAGAGTGCTAGTGCGCGTCTGGCGGGCCCCGAGATGCGTCAGAAGGAGAGCCAAAGAAGTGTTCGTTCGGTTATTCAACGGGAAAACTCGCCACCTAGCATGAATCGAAGAAGGGAGAAGTCGATTGAAAGATGGGCACGATCAGCTTCGAACGCTGCCCCCCAACCCAACCCAAACATCGCAGCGGGTCGACGCGGCTCAGAGACTCTCTGTCCACCTGGAGAATTCCACCCTCATTTTTCACATTCGACGGGGTCTCAAAGCCGTCCTTCAAGTCGTGGAAGAGAGGGATCAAGCACACCGTTGCCACACGACGAACGAACGCGTCATCGTTTTTCCGTCTCTTCGATGTGGAGACCTCAGTCATCTCACAAAACTGCATCCCAAGCATCGTCGCCATTAGATTCGTCATCGGGTGTATCAATATTCCATGAAAATTCTTTCAAGCCTGGAGCACCCGTGGATATCATGGCCCGGAGAAGCGAGGAGGTACTGCGGCACAATAAAGATTCGTCGCGGAGCGTGCATTACAGCCATGGCGTCCTCACTGCTGCAAGACGCGCATCAAGTTGGGGTGAGGCAGTCAACTCCGTCGAGGATGTGACGAGCCTCAATTCAGGCGATCACGATGGTCTTGACGACGATGCTATGTTCCTAGGAGCTGGTGGTGTGGCCAACGAATCCATTACCCTTGTTTCAAACCTTCCTCTTGGTCTCAACCAAGCTACAGAGGCCATTAGCCAGACCCCCACGACGTTGCGACACCCTCAACCGGAACGACTACATCTAGGGACATCTATACATCAATATCAATGTGACGTATCACCCCAAGATCAGACACATAACCGTCTCCATCGCGTGACGACGGCTAGCCCAAGCCCCCTTCACCATGTCGCGTACGAGTCGGACCTTAATCAGACCAGTGAGGAGGAATATGAGGATGACCTCGATTCGGACTCCAGTTTCTTCCGTGACACACATGGAGAACGCGAACTCGAGACTCTCCGCGCCAACACCAGCCAAATGTACGAAGAAGAGGATGAGGAAGAAAGCGATGAAGAGGTACCGATAGAGTTCAAACGACGTCGACCGTCGGTATCTGTCACTGCTGCGTCTCCACCGCCACCACCGCCACTGTCAGATTTCTCCGATGATGGTCGGAGTAGATGATCATGACTCGATTGATGGTCGCTGGGGTCCATTCAGTTTTCGCTTTCGAAACTTTCGACCTTCAAAGTACATGGCGGGCCATCGACTCCATCATCATTCATACTTCTCCGCAACAGACGCGCGCTAACAACCGTTTCGTACTCGTCGTCGCGCCCATACTATTCCAGGCTTTGCATATTTCTTCTATCCAGCGCTAGTCGTGTCCCTTTTTGTTTTCTTTTCACCATCTGATCTTTTTCTACCATCATGTTCTTTTACACGGCACTTGCCCTCATCCATGTATTTTCGGACAATCGTGATCATCCTTGTCTCATTTCCGGCTTTCGTCCTCTCTACCTACCTCATACTCGCTATCCATACACCCTTGTGTCCCATTTCATGCCCTTGCTTCACTCAGTCACTATACTCCCCCCTCCTTGCTAGCCTTCAAAAGGGACGATATGATAAGCATAGACTTGGGTAGTTCCCTCTCGCACCTAGACGTCCCCTTACTTACAATGGGGCCACTAACACTCTGAGCGGTCCTTTTCGCATGTTCCATTGTGGGGTAGTTGTAACTCTACAGAGATGTGTTCCCTCGCATCCATGGTCAGTTAAGATCTTTGACATCAACTCGATAGATAAAGCAGATCGAAGTCAAAATGATCACATAGTCGTCACAGTTTAATCAGAATAAAGAAATCATACACGGCGCGGTCCAGGAAAGATGGAGCGGGATAGACTAGATGTTGGGATCGGGGGAGCAGGATATATAAAAAAGAAAAGAAAATGAGTGACAAACATGATATATGCGCATGCAACGTGTAGTAGTCCATTGATGGACGATGATGTAACCTATATGCCACACGTGAAAAATAGAATGGAATAGCATAGGGGTCAACGAAAACGACCCAGAGAGCAAAGGAAACGAGCGAGGGGCAAAGGAGTGAAAGGCGCGGAGCGGAGCGATAGATAGCGTGATAAAGAAGCGCAAACCTTATGGACAAGAAGGAAAAGACGAGGTTGTCAAGGTCGGTTTCAAAACCACGATGAAATCGTGTTCAGAGACCGCTCGGTGTCTCATGTGTGGGCCAACTAAGTCGGCCATCCACCCGCGATCCGCGCAGCGCCATATCCAACTCTCCCAACAATATTCCACAATGCAGACGTGCCGTCGTATCCGAAGCCTTCCCCGGGTGCTTGCATCGTATTGAAACTGGACCAAGCTGCACGATCATAGTATGTCGCGCCTCCCACAGGGGTATACTGCGCAGCGATATAAGGTCCCATGGCGAGGTATACGCAGGCCGAGGCACCCATGCAAAAAATCAGCTGCTTCGCGATGTTAAGCCCGAACGAGCCACCGCCATTCCCGTCCTTGTCGCCACCGTAGACGTAGGTGTTATAGATGTTGTAGAACCTGCTCTTCTGCGACGGCGGTCTTGGACCCGTCTTTTTCGACGCTTCGACCATCTGGTCAATCACCGCACACTCGACTCCAAGCTCAGTTTTGATCGAACGCCACTCCTCAACGATGTCATCAGAGATACCAGAGGGGACACCACTGATAGGAAGTTCGAGACCGTGATGCCACTTTCGAATATCGATGGGTTCGGAGGCAACCTGGGCATATGATGGCGGTAGGTCGGCATGAGCAGCAAGGCCGGCTTTGGGAGTAGGTGGGAGGACCGTGGAGGAGGATGAGGCGAGTGAATTCTCTTCGACAGGAGAAGGCGAACGTGAGGGCTCTGGTTCAGGTTCGGACTCGGATTCGGGAGGGTCGGTCTGGGTTTCGATGCTGGCAGTTACAGTAATTCGGGGAATCGGAAGGGGTTCGGGATCTGTTTGAATAGCGAAAGAAGAGGACGGCACGTCTTCCGTTTGGGTGGCGAAGGCAGCAGTGAGGACTCGAGGTTCTGGATCAGTTTGTATCGCGCACACAGAAGTGTGCTCGGAGGTATGGTACTGCGTCGAAGCGTCCGCGTACTCCTTGGTCTCTTCGAATGTGAAAGTCTCAACCTTCGCTCGACCTGTCACTTTCTGTAAAGGCATTAGCGACCGTCAAAACTGACGTGTTAGATGGTATATACGCACCCGTTTCTTCCGCGTGATGATGGTCTGGATTACGTCCTCTTCTTCCTCGCCCTCCGTGTCCTGGTCCTCAAGCTCGGCCTCTACTTCCTCCTCTTCCTCATCATCCATCCCCCACTGTGACCCCATCTTCCCCAACAACTCCGCTCCCAAACTCTTACTCATGCTCCCCCTCGCGCTGCCACTACCACTTCCACCAACTTGTCCAGACATCGCACCCAAACTCCGCATTTCGTCCATCTCGAACCTCATCCTGTCGATGGTCTCCTTGAGCATGAGGTTCTCTTGCTTCTGCTCGTCTAGCTGCGAGTGGGCTTGTTGAGCGTGTGTAAGCTCGGACGCGAGTTGGGAAATGCGATCCTCATAAGAATCGTGCTCGCGCTGGTACTTTTGAGCTTCCAGAGCTTGTAGTGCAACAGCATCCTGGAGATCCTTGAGCTCTTGATCTCGTCGTCGAAGGGTATTTCGGTAGTGTTCAGACTCGGCTATTCATTCCAGACGATAAGTCGGGTTAGAAATGAATGGGAAAAGAGGGACGTACCGCATTGTTCCTGGTATTGCTTCTGCAAAGACTGATAAGAAGTACGTGCATTCTCCAGACTCTTCTGCATTTTGGCAATTTCGCTCTCAAGAACAGCCATTTGCGTAGTGTTGACACGCTATATGCGTTTATAAGTCACGGCAAATGCGGAACTCCTGACAGAAACGTACCTCTTTCGCCCGCAACTCCTTCTCTTCCCTCTTCGTCGCGGTCAACTCGCTCTTCAACTCTTCCAGTCTTGCCTGCATTTCTTCCAGATCATTGTCATGCTCCATAAGCTTGTTCTGCAGAGCACGGTCAGCCTCCATCAATTTCCTGCTTAACTCTGTGTTCGCTTTCTGTAACGCGTCCACTTTGTCGAGAGGCTCGAGAGATATCGTCGACGACGTTGCAGAGCGATCTAAAACGAGACCCAACGACGACTCGTCCTCACTATCCGAGTCTTCACCAGAATCGGACGCAGACCGACGAGGCATAGGTAACGACGCGATATCATCGATAAACGCGTCCGGACCACCGCCCCGTGGGTATTCGAATGACTTGTCGAACGAACCGTCGGGAGAAAGACTACTTGGGGACATTGGAGCGTCCCGATCCCGGTCGGGCGATTGGTAGTGGAAACCAATGTTGTTGTAAGGTTGTGATTGCGTACGTGAGTGTGGCCGTGCATATGGGAGTGGTGATGTGAATGAACTAGAACTATTGGGTGACGTGACAGCAGTCGAGGGCGATGTGGGGTTTGACGGTGCACGTGAGCGTCCGGGCGTTCGGCCCCAGGAAGTGGGGCTGGTCATCGACGACTATGAAAAGGAAATGCATGAGCCATGTACGGGAATGAAGACGCATTGAGATAGCAGAAATGAGAGGACCTTTGCAGACGTACCTCTGTATCGCTCGAGCCGCGTGAAGAAGAGCCATCGAGACTCTTCCGCCTACTAGCAGGCGCCGGTCGCTTCGCCCAACTCGAGGGCGCAGTCGCGCTCAACGGTGTCGATCTCTGTCTTCTAGACGTATCGAACGCTGATGGTGGCCCTCCCTGCGACGGTGTCATTGGGGGCACGCTCGGTGGACGACTCGGTACCCTCGACGTCCCGACCGAGCTCCGGCTAGACGAACGCGACGTCGTCATACCCCTTGCAAGCGGACGACGACCCCGATCATTCACCGTCATGTCTTCCCCATCGTCGTCGTCTTCTTGTGGTGAGTCGTCCGGACTCTCCCTACCGTCCAAAGGAAGTTGTTGTTCAGGCGACTGTCCCTGTCCCTGAGTCTTCCCCGGGGACTCTCTCGGACTATGTTTCGTACGCTCTGCAATAAACTGGAGCAGGACTTGCGGTGTAACTTCGATACCCGGGTTACTCGCCAGGAGAGCGCGTAGCATCTCCATCTCGGAGTCTGTGAGGAGGTCGACGTCGTTGTAGAGAACTGAGAATTCGCGAATGACATCTGGGAGCGCGTCTGCGGGTATGGTGGGTTCTTCGGCTTGGTTTAGACGCGAAAGTGGGTGGGAGGTGAATATTTGGATGAGGTCTTGCTCGATGTCGCGGATTGACTCTCTGTTCCGTCCGTACGACGACTGAAACGTGCAGATCGTCAGCTATGATACAGTAGTGACGCGTCTTGACCAACGTACCATTTTTCTGTCGTTGTCGAGGACGACGAAGAGAGGGATAAATGGTACAACTTGGAATAACTTTGGAAACTGAACTTGAACTTGTCTTGACGCGACTGAAATGCTTGATGCCACTTTGACAACCAAATCGGGTAATGCCAATCCACACCACACGGACCAAACAACCACACACACTCCACTCCCGCCCTGTGGATGATATTTCGATTTCGAGTAGATGTTACAGAAATTCCAACGCATGTAAAAGAAGAAAGTAGTTCTACGATCGTCCATGGACATCCCCATCCAATTACTCGATCATCTCTAACCACGAGGATCGATATATCATCCCCTTCGAGAAACCCTTCACCGCTTCTCTTTCACGAAGAAGTGGAGCATCAGGAAACTTGCCATCGTGAAAACGACAAAGAAGATTCCCAGCAACGAGATGTTTGGCCACCAGAATGACTGTGCAAATCAGAATCAGCATCATTTCGGGATAGATTATCGAGGGCATCAAAGCGCACCTGGGCACGGAGACCGAAGATGGACAGGATCGTTGCCGCGGGAACATCCAACTCCACACCATACTGTACATCCATCGGTCAGACAAAAGAGCGAACAGACACGCGTTCACTTAACCCACCTTAATCTCCTTCAGCTGGAGGTAGCGCAGTTCATTGACAGCAAGTGCCTCAAACGCTGCATGGAAGAACGAGAGGGTATGAAGCCACTGTAAAATCGGCGTCACCGTGTCCCTGTTGATGAGCAGACCCGTGAAGAGGAGGCTACAAACGGCATCAGCATCGGGATATCCATACATTCACCTGACTCACTTGAACAACATGACCAAGGTCCCCACCAAACTCGCCAGACCCGTGCTTTGGAACGCAATGGACAACAGCAATATCACGCTTGCAGTTGTCAAGTTAAACAACACCAGCGTGAGCATAAACTTCCAGAAGGCGGAGACCGTGGCAACAAGTCCAACGAGGCCATAGACGATACCGCCGAACAGAAGAGGTGGTACCAATCGCAAGGGAAGAATATCGAAGAGGACCTGTGCCCGGGAGATGTAAGTGGTTTCGTGAACACAAACAAAAAGGAGAACTTGCCTTGGAAGAGAAGTAGGTGAACGTAGAGTAATACCCGTTTGCCCTGTGAACATGAATGAGCATTCGCTCAGAGTTGACAACTCCCATAGAACGAACCTTTCTCTCATGAACAAAATCCTCTCGTTCGCGAATAATCCCAAGCTAGACAAGCACGAGAAACCAAAAAGCGCGAGAGTGAAGAAGAATATCCCTAGGCGCACGCAAACCACATTAGCCCACGCGAAACCGCGAAACACTCAGAGCAGGAAACTCGACCCACCAAGGCGGTTCTGGAACCCTGCAATATCATTCCCAACATTGTGGAAGAAGAGACCGCAAACCACTATCGTCCGTTCAGTACGCGGCATCAAAGCAACATAGAAAGCAAACACTCACAGGCCAAGGTAATGCTTCCCAAATAATGAGCGGTCAACAACGCCGGATCACGGTACAAATTCTTGAACGCCCTTCCACTCAATATCCTGAACTGAGTCCCCCAACTCGCACCCTTCCTTCCCCTCAACATCCCACTCTCCCCAATCACATCCCGCATCTCAGCCATACCCGCACGTCCACCATTGCCGTTAACAGTGCCGTTGGACGGTGTAGTTACGTTTGTGGAACGGACGGTCTCAAAGTCGACTTGCATACAACGAGCGGTGGAGCTGCTTTCGTATGCAACGACGAGCTCGGCGAGTTTTTCGGGCAAGTCGTGCGATACGGACCCGTTCCCACCGTTTCGGACGGCTTCGATAAGTTGGGCAGTCTTTCGCTTGATCGTGGAACTGATGCTCATCCGGCGACTGGAAGAAGAGGAAACGCGAGTTTGACGTTCGGTCTCGTCCAGATTAGTAGGTGAACCTAAGAGGGCCCGTTCTTCGTCCGTTTCGGCGGAAAGAGAGGAAGGCAGGCGTGTAGCGGATGTCGAATGATCAGAAGAGGCCGAATCCGACTCATCAAAGTCGTTGCCCGCGTTGACCGTTAGATCGACTGTGCGAATCGGTCAGAACATGATCGTTGTACCAAGAGGGGCGAAATATAACGCAAGGTCTCTCGGGAGAATGGATTCCCCTGGGGAAAACGTAGAAAGCGAGAAAACTTGAGAACTCACTCAAATAGTCGGAGATGTTGAATCCTGGGGGGCACCCCTTCCCAATACTCTCCAACCACTCTCCTACACCCTGGACCTCATCATCCGCATCGACTGCTTCAACCAACCGTTCGGAAGCCGACACAGATCTCATCGGGCCAGCCCAGACACATCGACCTTTAGCCAAAACTATCAACTCATCGAAGAGCGCCACAATTCCACTCCGAGGTTGATGAATCGTGAGGATGACAGTGCGCCTGTAGGTCCGGGCGAGGTTGCATAGCGACTCGATGACGGATTGGGCATTGTATGCATCGAGACCTAGTGAGATTATCAAGCAACGTTACTATCATTGGACGTCTGTAACAGCCAGCCACTCACCACTTGTTGGCTCGTCCAAGAACAAGATGGAAGGGCTCGTCACCAACTCGCAAGCTATCGAGACACGTCTCTTCTCGCCTCCTGAGATCGATCGTTTGCCTATGGTGCAAACGCAAAGCCGGCGGGAACGTTCAGAAGTGAATTGTTGGTTGAGGAAGAGGGTTGACAACAGAGCAAGTAAGGAAGGTGCAAATCAATCAATCAGAAAATCCACCTCATTGAACGGAAAGTAAAGTCCGATGACTCACCACTTCCACCGATCCTCCTGTGCATGATTCCCCTAATGCCCAACTCTTCCAAAGTTCCATGAACTCGGGCAATCTTCTCAACCTCCGACATCTCCCTCGGTAACCTCAAAAGCGCACTATACAGCACTGTCTCATAAACCGTCAATGTCTCCATCAGCGTATCCTCCTGATCGACATATCCAGATACCCTCCGGACTTGAGATGGTGTCACGGATCGGCCGTTGATGAGGATCGAACCGGTAACTGTGCCAAGCTTGGAGCGGTGGGCAAGGATGTCTAGTAAGGAGGATTTGCCGCTTCCAGATGCACCCATAACGGCGGTCAACTTTCCTGGTCGTGCTACGCCTCGCACGTCTTTCAATACTTCCAAGCCATTCGGGAGGGTATAGGAAAGTGATGAGAAGTGGACGGTTGCAGGGACGTGTTCGGGATGCGAAGGCGGATGTCTGGGGTCCGACGGGAGTGCGACGGGACCAGCGTGAGGGGAAGTGGGACGAGTGTGACCCACATACCAGAGCCCTATTTAAACGTTGACGAGAGTCAAACAAGTATTCGGCAGAGAGAGAAAGATAACGCGCCTGCTACTGTCAGAATGACGATTAATCCAGCACCAGCACTGCTAAGCGCTATCCACTTGGTGTTGTCCGGCTTAAATGGGCGCTAAGATATACGAAACGCAAATGCAGTACCAAGGCAATTGAAGACTGTCAACAGAAGTCGACATACGCGGAAGGTGCAAGACGTACTTGGTAACCAGGCACTTGGGAATAATGCAAACACTCTCCACCGTCGCAATTGAGGGTAATATATGCGTCTCCAAAGATATCGTTGATGAGTTGGTTCATGGCTGGTTCTTCGAAGCGGCATCCTTGGTTTGACTTGCAACTAAATTTCGCGGGTCCTCGAATTTCCTCCTTTAAAAAGTCCGAAATATCTTGTCGGCAACACGACGTGAGTACTTGACGCGCCCCAATCGAAACAGTAACGCCTACCGACGCTGCCCTCCTCGCCACAAAGGAACTTGCCAGGTATACATTTGCACTGAATCTTATCGCATGCATAGGTCGTAACATTCGCGTCGTAGCCAACTTTAATCTCGGATGAGCAAGTGTCAAGACCACAATAGAATGATTCCTGTTGGGCTGTCCAGAACTGGAAGGAACATGTAGAGGTAGCGTTTTCGCAGCTAAAGGTCACTTGGGGAGGTCGGTCTGGAAGCATGTCAAGGATCTTGCGGTCTGATAGTGGGCTCAGCGTGGTAGAAAGGATGAGAGTGAGTGAATGCGAAGACATACTGGTGATGTCACACATCTGATGATTACTAAATACCGTCTCCCCACCCTTGTAACAGGTCATGTTTGCAACAGTTTCCTCGTCGAATCCATTGCGGATACCGCCAGGAAGCGGGAAGCCGATACAGGCGGTGTCAGTCTTGCACACTGGGCGTTGCGACGGTTGTCAGTGAGAAGAGAATGGCTACGAGGGAAAGAAATGACGGCACCATTGCAGTTTATGCCACCCCAGCCTTCTGTACATTCGCATGGATCGTCCCCTCTAAGTCTCCTGTGCTCGCCGTCCGAGAGAGAGTCACATTCTGAACCAAGAACTGAGCGTTGGGGTCGTCAACGAGAGTTGACAGGGACGCACGAGGAGTGAGACAGTCAATACCACCCCATCCCGGGGGGCACTTGCACTGGCCATCGTACTCGTTGCAATCGCCGTATTGACCGCACGTGAACGCAGGCAAGAGACAATTGAAGCAAGGGGGACATTTATCTAGGTGATACAGTTGAACAAAAGCTGCAAGGATGACGAGGCAAGAGACCGACCTGCTAAGCTGGACGATGCCAGTGACTAGAAGACCAATGAGTCCAACGGGTACGATCAGTGAATGGGTGCTTACTGAGATTTGATGTGAAGACACGCCCGGACCGGTGTTGGTCCAAGTGAGGTTTGAATGTGAGCTGGCTGACAGAGCTGGACTCGCGAGGATGGAGGAGAGCAGCCATGGATAGAGCGCAGTCGGTACTATTCGTCGCATGTCGCAGCAGACGTGACGAAGGTGGAGTCAGCGCTCAACTCAACAAAGGCAACCACGCTTGCTTTGCGAGGTCCGTCGTTGGTCCCTCACAATGAGCAGTCCGTGGGAAAACTGCGGAACACTACCTTTTCTATTTCATTATTGATCTCACCTAGTGTTCCTCCTGTTAATATTGTGGACGGCATTCTCCGTCATTATGGTATATTACAAGGCACTGCGACGTGTGTTGATAGAATGACAAAATTCTCTAACCTAAAGGGCGGAAACAGAACAGGTATACTTGGCGACAACACAGGGGAGTCAGAAATCATAAGGCTCGACCCGCCTGATGCACTTTGGTTGAGGCGTCCGGATCGGGTGCGAAAGCAGTCATGCTTTCAGAACGCAGCACATCTCGAGGCTTTCCCCTGTTTCCCCTCGAAAATCCAATCGGCCATGTAGGCAGGTAACACAACACCTGTCAGGTCAGCCATCCGTGAGCCATCGAGACGAGAGCCAGACAGACGAGTCATGAGAACGACGAGGCGGGGAACTCGGTGGTGGGAGAAACGAGGGTGACGGTTCTCGTAGCGTCGTCGTCGGGTTTGCAGAGCTTTCGTTGTAGCATCATCTGCCTTAGTTGCATTCGTCGCAGTTGCTCGTGAAGTAGAAAATTTGATAGCTGAGAGAAGACTGCTATTGTTTTTTACCTGAGCTTCGTGAATGGACCTCTAACTCATGTTTGGAAATGATCGCGTGGAGGGTATTGGTTGAGTCCACTCATGAATCCCCTCGTCACCCGTTCGTCAAGATCCCCATCATCCTGAACATGTCCACCTCGAGTTTGCCGGTTGCTGTAATGGACGAATGAAGCCGACGAAGACCTGCGAAGTTGACGTTCGAGTTTTTCCACTCTACCACTGAGTAGCACTGAACTTCCAGGATGTCAAGACTCACAGATCAATGGTGTTCCGCGTATCCAGTAACAAAGTGACCAGTCGGACATGGCTAGACGAACGATAGGCTGTAGATATGTTTGTCGACTGAGTCGGTGCTATCGGACCGATATCGCGAGAGGTTCTGGTCTGTTACGGAATGAGTTTTTCCACTCTGCCTGGCATTGAACGTTGAACGTCCAGGATGTCAGGACTCACAGATCTTCCAGAAGACATTCTCCTTCGCATCGTATCCTTTATCTCGCCGCTGGACATTATCCGTCTTCGACAGGTAAGCGTGCCAGGGTGTTGAACATCGAACGTTGATCACCGCTGATGCGATCGGATCAACTCGATCATCTAGGTCTCTAAGACATTATATTCAGTGACATGCCACCCCGTGGTTTGGATCCATGCATACAAAAGTGCAGCACTTCCCCGACCTCCAGGACCATACCTACGACCCGGCGACAAAGAGGGATTGAACTTCCTCGAGCGTGCTTTAGTCCAATCTACAAAGCTGGAACCTTGGTCTACTCGCGACTTCAATCTGCATGCTCTTCGATCCCCCAGAGTTGGCGACCGTATGAATCGGTGGCATTTATCGAAATGGGGATCATGGTTTATCACACAAGTCGGGTTATCCATTGTCTACCGCAACCTCAACTCCGACGACCCGCAAACCCACATCTTGTTTACTATGGACGACTCCGCCATCTGCCTCTGGCTCGCCATGTATGCTGATACGGTCACTCTCGCGGGTCATCCCATCACATACATTCTTCTTAAGTCTGAGATAAACACATATCCATTGTAAGTTATAATTGTATTGAACCAATGACTGATAGCATGAAACGCAATAGGACCCTATTGAAGATCGTTGGCCACTTTCGTTCATCACTATCGCTAGAGGCTGCCATTTCGCTTTCATTTCCACGATATGATGAAATCAGGAAAATGACTGCCAGTCCAGGATACGTCTGCATGTATTATGAAAGTTTGCCGAAGGACGGGGAATTTAGATTTGCGCTGTTTGATGTGATAATGGAGAAGATATACCATCTTCCAGCATTCAAGTCTACTAGCGTGGTAAGTTTGGTACATCATCATCCGTCTGGCTATAATAAACTGGAATCAAAGGCACCGGAAATACACGAGCGTTTGGTGTGGTATCACTCGCATGATTGCCGCAGCGTGAACTTCCTCTTAACAAACACTCATATTCTTGTCACCTTCCCCAGCCTCGGTCCGGACCACCACATACAGGCATTCAACCTTCCTTCCTCAGTGGAGTCTGGTGCTGATGACGACGGGATGTTACGGATGACACACGAAGGGATATGCAACCTCGTTGGATCACCCACCGGGTGGGTCCTCCGTGGGAATACGGTCACCAATGTTGGAGGGGTGCAGACGACAGAGATACGAGCCGTGATCCATCCGTATGGCGTCCACGAGTACAGCGCCATAGACCTCACTCTAACGGCTTCAAGTTCTCCCGGAATTGGAACAATCACACTCTCACAATGTACCTCTTTGATCTCTTTCAAGGTTGCAGTGGGATTATTCGAGGTTGGAAGTTCGGAGGATGGGTTCGGCCGTGGCGTGTGCTACTTCAGGCAGTCCGTCGAGTCGGGTGTTCAAACGTTTTCTGTGGATGCGAGTGGACCAGTTTGTCGGGTTGATGTTGGGCCAAGGAGGTATGTGTCCATACCTGACCCCTCAAGCCATAAGGAATTTAATGCATGGAATGGCGAGGTTTGCTATGTGGACTCGGATGACATCATGGTCTATAAATTATGATTTGAGAAGTGAATGTTTTGACACCTATCCATGCTTCCGACGTGTTGATAAAAGAACAAAATTCTCTAATTTAAAGGGCGGAAACAGAACAGGTATGGACACTTGGCGACAACGAACACGGGATGGGAGTCAGAAATCATAAGGATCGACCCGCCTGATGCACTTTGGTTGAGGCCCGATCCACTCGTCCGGGTCGGGTGCGAAAGCATTCCATCCCTCCTCTGCCAAGCGCTCTACGGCTATCGTTCGGAGGCTAGCATTAAAACTAGTCATGCTTTCAGAACACGGCACGTCAGGGTCAGGTCGACGCTTTCCCCTGTCTCCCCTCGGAAATCCAATCAGCCATGTAGGCAGGTAGCACAACTCCTGTCAGGTCATTCATCCGTGAGTCCTACGGAGCTGGCTCATTACAACGACGTACCTCTAGACCACATGCAGGTTTGCATTTCACCCATACACTCCAGTCTAACCAACTCATCAGACGGTTCAACTCTCCGGTCCAAGTCTCTCGAAGCTGGATCACCTCATCAAGGTCGGGCGACTCTTTCGTGTTGAGGTGTATGTCGAGTCCAGCGTAGACCCCTGCAACCCACATCCTCGTTACCATTCGGCAGATCTCTCGACTGGTTCCTCGGACAGCCTGGAGAATGAGGCGTTCGGAGGGCGTCATTGAAGGTAGCTCTGACTCCATAGAGTACGTGTGCGTCGTGGCATACATCTTGAAGATGGGAATAGCCCAGTCCAGATCAGTCTTGTTCGGTGGGTCAGCTGGCGTGGCGGAGAAGAGTGCGTATGGTGCGATCACGACTCTTAGTTGGGTTTGGACTTTCCATGCAAGAGAAACGATCTCGTCCGGATCGGACGCCGTTAGGTTCAAAAGATGCTGCATGATCTCGAACCGTTCAGCGAAACGGTCGACAATGACCTGAAGGAGCGTCGCCCAATCGATTCCACTTGATTGACCGGATGTGATTAAAGCATCCGACAATCTCGATTTGGCCGCTGATAGATCTTCGCCGGAGATGTTTTGCACGCGGTGGTCCCACCTTTCTTGACCTCCTCGAACGGCGACGAGTGAAGGTGCTAGTTGGGTATCGTAGAAGGAGACGAGTCCAGTGAGATCCAGCTCTACTCGTGTCTCTCCCGGGAAGTGATTATGCCAAGATCCGGAGTATATCGCCCCAAAGGAGAGCGAGGAAGCTACGACGTCTACTGAGTACTTAAGATTTCGGTTTCTTGCGCGGTCGTCACGCTTGATGTATCTAGTTCAACAATGTGATGTTATCGTCCAAATGGATGCGAATCCACATAGGCATTGCGTGATACGTCAAGTAAAGGAACTCACGTAGATATTCCCCGTTGGCATCCACAGATTGGGCGGTCATGTACGTCGGACCTGCTTCTGTCCGTTTCTCTGACTTGGACATCTTTCGGTTGATGAGACGAGCAAGGCCGAAGTAAAACAACGGAACACCCCCACTGATGAATTCGGAAATCTGAATATGCAAGAGTGATCGTATCACTCACCACGCTCAAGTATGCATTGTACGCTGATCATATATATGGTCTCGACTGACTGGAACACAGAACGGGGGTTGCTCGTACTCGCTGCCACAATCTAACCGAGCTGATTAAGATACTTGGGGTGCCATCGCACAGCGGTGAAGACAAAAACAATGATTCGTTCGGGCGTACATACTCTAGACAGTGGTGGCAACGCCCCTAAAACATGATGCAGGGGAGTGGGCTGATTCGGGGCAGAGATGCGAATACGGCTAGCGGGAGTTTCTCGGAGTCAAAAGTCGGATTCTTGGCTTGCACCTGCGAGACCTTTTGCTAGCTATATTCATTTTTCACAAACAATAATAGCCTGTGTAAGGAGACATAACACGGACCACGCACGGCCATGATGGGCACAGCGAAAGGCAGGGATGCTTAGAAGTGCTTACATAATTTCTGGTCGGAGCTTGAAAGTTATCAATGATCCCTTCTTCCGACTTTGGCTTCGTTTTCCACAACCACCAACCTTCTGGTCAGTGCTCCCCCCGCTCGCTGTCCGTCTCGCTGACCAGATCTTTGTCTACAGCCTTAAAAATATAAAAAACACTTTAGAAAAAAGTAGTTGCTCTTCGCCTCTTGTGTGAGTTCCCTCATCTATCGCCCTGGCCGACAGCTGATCGCGCGCATCCTGCAACTCCAGTCGCAAAAAAAAAGTACTCAAAGCAGTAACGACCCCATAAACCCAAAAAATCAAAATGTCTTCTGTTGCCGACGCCGTTCCTATGGTTCAAACTGAGCCCGCTCCTGTCCCTCCACCTGCCCCCGCCTACAACCCCCCTCAGGCCTCCGTCACCTCTTCTCCCTCTGCGTCCCTCTATGTGGGTGAGCTTGATCCCACTGTTTCGGAGGCTATGCTCTTCGAAATCTTCAATATGATTGGCCCTGTTGCGAGGTAAGTCTTGCGTGTCCCGGTATGGCGCCCAGATCAAGAATCGGTTAAATTCGCCTCCAGTATTCGTGTTTGCCGTGATGCAGTCACCCGTCGCTCACTCGGCTACGCATACGTCAACTACCTCAACACCAGTGATGGTACGTCATTTTGCTAAACATTGCAACCGACGAGCATTCATGTGAGTAATAAGGCGAGCGTGCTTTGGAGCAGCTCAACTACTCGCTTATCAAGAACCGTGCCTGGTAAGTGCGACGGGCGTCGTTATATTAGCCCCATCTCACAGTTGCGATAGCCGTATCATGTGGTCCCAGCGTGACCCTGCCTTGCGTAAGACCGGCCAAGGCAACATTTTCATCAAGAATCTTGATGAGCAAATCGATAACAAAGTAAGGTTCCACGCCTTGTCATGAGCTGTGTCCGAGTTACCTACGACATTTCGCCAGGCCCTCCATGACACATTCGCTGCCTTCGGCAACGTGCTCTCCTGCAAGGTTGCCACAGACGAACAAGGTCGCTCCAAAGGCTATGGGTTCGTTCACTACGAGACCGCTGAAGCCGCTGAGAGCGCTATTAAAGCTGTCAACGGCATGTTGTTGAATGACAAGAAAGTTTACGTTGGCCACCACATTTCCCGCAAGGTTTGTCATGTCACAAATCACACAGAGAACACTGCTTGACATCTCGCCAATTTAGGAGCGTCAGTCCAAGCTAGATGAAATGAAGGCTCAATTCACAAACCTCTATATCAAGAACCTTGACCTTGGCGTTACTCAAGAAGAGTTCGAAGAAATGTTCAATAGGTTCGGTAACGTGACCTCGGCTGTCGTTCAAATCGACGAGGTCGGGAACAGCAAAGGCTTCGGCTTTGTTAACTTCGAGACGCACGAGGAGGCCCAAGCCGCCGTCGACAACCTTCACGACACGGAAGTGAATGGCAAGAAGCTTTATGTCTCGCGTGCTCAAAAGAAGTCTGAGCGCGAGGACGAATTGCGTCGGTCGTACGAACAAGCCAAGATGGAGAAGCTCAGCAAGTATGCTGGTGTCAACCTGTACATCAAGAACTTGGAGGACGATGTCGACGACGAAAAACTCCGCGCCGAGTTCGAGCCTTTCGGTACCATCACAAGCTGCAAGGTCATGCGTGATGAGAAGGGGACATCAAAAGGCTTCGGGTTCGTTTGCTTCTCATCTCCCGACGAAGCTACCAAGGCTGTTGCGGAGATGAACAACAAGATGATCGGCACGAAGCCCTTGTATGTTTCCCTCGCTCAACGTCGCGAAGTCCGCCGCCAGCAATTGGAAAGCCAGATCGCTCAGCGAAACCAGATCCGCATGCAGCAGGCAGCGGCTGCTGGTATTCCTGGCGGATACATCAATCCCCCCCTCTACTATCCACCTGGTCCCAACGGCTTCCCTCCCCAGGGTCGCAATATGATGGGCTATGGCCAGCCTGGTATGATGCCTCCTCGCCCTCGTTACCCCCCTGGCGGAGGTCAGGTCCCCGGCATGCCTATGCCACCTTACGGTGGTCCTCCGCCTCAGTACGGTATGCCAGGATATCCCCGCGCTCCTCGTGCACCCGGCGCTCGTGGACCTGGATCATCCCCAACCAACCCGACTGCTCCCATTCCCCGCGCCAGTGGTCCTCCTCCGGCTAATGGTGCTCCTCGCCCAGGTCCCCCTCAGGGTGCTCCCGCTGCTCGTCCTCCTCCAGCTGGTGCCCCCGCGCCTGGCGCCCGGAGCCAACAGGCCTACAAGCTTAACCCCCAGACTCGCAATGCCGCTCCTGCGCAGGCACCACCTGCTCCCGTTTCCCAGCCCGAGGT